>CAIIXF020000011.1:17050165-17625165 GCA_903813345.2 Owenia fusiformis | reverse complement strand
TTAGATATATTTCATGTCGAAATAATTAGTTTTGAATGCTGTAAAAGCATGACACTGGCCAATTCTAACTGTATTTTTACATAAGAATTCGAATAAAAATTCTCAAATCACTCACCAGAGCTGGGAGATATCCCAAGTAAAATACTGTCATGTTCCTCCAAGGTGATAAGTTGTGACGCTAGTTGTGAACCACTTAGTTGTGACCCAAAGAGCGATTGTGAGTCAGGTCTCCCAGAGAGTGGTGATGCGGATAGTTGTGGGCTTAGCAGTTGTGACCCAGATGGTTGTGATGATTGAGAAGACACAGGTGAACTCTCACAAGCAAGCTCAGCCAGGATATGAGCCAAGGTGGTATCCTTGCCCGATTCTGCAAAGCATGGGATATTCAATATACAGAGATGATCTTTCCAATGATATATCACACTAGGTACTATTATAAAGGTCCCTGAAAGTACATGTATCAGAGCACAGTTTAATCTGCATTTGGATTTATTGCCTGATCCTGCAAATTATATGATATTCAATATACAGAGATGATCTTTCCAATGATATATCACACTAGGTACTATCATGAAGGTCCCTGAAAGTACATGTAACAGAGCACAGTATAATCTGCATTTGGATTTATTGCCTGGTCCTGTTAATCATATGATATTCAATATACAGGGGTGATCTTTCCAATGATATATCACACTAGGTACTATTATAAAGGTCCCTGAAAGTACATGTAACAGAGCACAGTATACTCTGCATTTGGATTTATTGCCTGGTCCTGTTAATCATATGACATTCAATATACAGGGGTGATCTTTCCAATGATATATCACACTAGGTACTATTATAAAGGTCCCTGAAAGTACATGTAACAGAGCACAGTTTAATCTGCATTTGGATTTATTGCCTGATCCTGCAAATTATATGATATTCAATATACAGAGATGATCTTTCCAATGATATATCACACTAGGTACTATCATGAAGGTCCCTGAAAGTACATGTAACAGAGCACAGTATAATCTGCATTTGGATTTATTGCCTGATCCTGTTAATCATATGATATTCAATATATAGAGATGATCTTTCCAATGATATATCACACTGGGTACCATATATTAAGGTTTTAGATGTAGCAGGTGGGACATGATTTATTTGATACCCCGAAAAAAGGTCCCTGAAAGCACATGTAACAGAGCACAGTATAAAGTGCATTTGGATTTAAGTCTATCATCTTGTTATTCTATCTTTACTTGTTATTTCTAGTAAAGAATGGAACTTTGTCCATTTGCAAAAGTAAGACTTACAAAAACAAGATATTCTAACGATAGAATGGGCTAATTAAGTCCAGTATCTTTTTTGTTGATAGATCATTGTATTGGAGCATACATTAAATTTTATCAAATACGTCATGGCAGAGCATTAAAATTATGTTTAATAAGTGCACAAAATTTGAAGAAAATCACCCATGCCTGTACTTGTATAAGAGCAATTTTGTCTAATACTACAGCAATGCATTAATTTTAATTAAACCCCGGTCATGCAAACATAGGGAATGGAATTATTAGGTACAGTATCTTTCAAGATAGATGGTTACATTTTTAAAAAATATGTCATAGCAGAGCGTTAAATTAAACCCCCGTCATGAAAACATTCATGGTGTTTTAAAAGCGTCTGTGTCATTTTAACTCATAATCAACCTGGTTATTTTAAACAATGTCCAACCCTAAAATCCTATTTATCGGAATAAAAACCATTCTGAAAATCATGTGCCTTATGTAGAATTATTACCTTTTTTCTGAACCTCACCTTGAGAGCTTGGAGTGTCCTCCCTAAAGCTCTGACTTGAAGACACAACATGGTGGATGGAATCTAAGTTGATGTTTACAAGAGAACTCTCATCATCTAGTATCACAGTATCATTGGAAGATTGAGAATCTGCAAGAGAAATGAAACCATGATTTTTACTATACTTTTTAAGTGCATATTCTTTGGCTGTATCGATATCCACTAAATCATGTATGTGCCTAGAAAAGAAAGGTACAATATTGTCTTTAACTTGGCAAGTAGGGGGGGGGGGGGGGGGGGGGGGGGGGTCACTGGGATTTCTAGGCAAAATGTAGACAAATTGATCTGAAATTCCCTTGGATATTTTTCTTGGTTTGAAAATTTGAACAGATTAGTTTTTGGATTGGGTGCTGGGTTTATATTAAGGTGGACTTTTGATTTTGGGTAATGACATTGTTCACCATGTGCCTTGTTCTTTGTTAAGCATCATATGATAAAAGGAGAAATTAAATATTACTGCTTCCTTCTATTCCTTAAGAGTTACCCTTAACAGTTAACAATCAATTCGAATCATCTCAATCTTTAACTTTTTTCCTAACAGTTTCAATAGTTTTTGATCTTTCACCTTTTTGCAATTAAGCTTACATATTTATAATGACACTGGAGCAATCAAAATGTTTCCACAATTTGATAAATGCTATACTTTATAAAAGTAAAAAAAATAGTTTTTTCCAAAAAGTTTTAGCTAGTATTTAAATGGTCTTAAAAATGTTCATGAACTATTAATGAAATTTATATTTATTTGGCTATTAGGTTGTTTCCAAGGCACTTCCATAAATTACATTAAAGACGTCGTACTATTTAAAAATTGTCAGGACACCCTCATATCTTAAGAAGGCACATGGCATGAACGAAATCACACTGCCAAGGAGGCAGTGAATAGGATGTTATGAAATTATAGTTTTATCAACTTATGAATGGCGATGAATCACCTCGGGCCGTTATCTTAACGAACGATTTACATAAACAAATGTACTTATTCACCAAGAAAGTCATGTTGTAATTTGCACTATTTTGATTGCCGATTTATATCCATTATGTCAAATGTGTAAATCATTATTCTTACATGCAAAGCTGAAAATCAGAAATTCTTACAGCACGCATACTACTAAGTGTATATCATATCAGGCTAAAGTGAATAATTGAGTAGAGTGTTCAAGTACTTATCATTGAGAAATGTTAATTAAAGGGATTCATATCAGCTTCCAAAATTGAAATTGAAAATTTTAATTTTGTAGTTTGTTCTTTCAACTCACTGTCCAGCTACTGTTATAATATTGAGATAGTTTGAAACAAAAATAGGTGTATTCTGTCAACATGCTGTGCTTGACCCTTTCAAGTGATACTGAAAAGGTCTTCTTTATGAAATGAGTACTAAAGGTCTCAAGTTCAAATCCCGTAAAAGTTGAATTATTTATTCACCAGAACATCAGAACTTTGTTTCATATAATAAATGACTGAAAAAAAGTAGTTCCTCTTATTAACTGTGGTTAAATCAATGGCACTGAAGTTTAATCAAAATTACTGTGGTTTAATCAACAATACCATCGATTTTTGGTTGTAAAAAATAAACACATTTGAGAACAAAGAGACCGCTGTTTAAATTCAAAGAAAATCCAATAAGAGGAACAAATGGCCATCCAAAGTTCAACCAACTGAAGAACTTGGTACCCTCTGTCATATCATATGTATGGATTTGAAGAAAATCTGATTAGTGGCGTCAGGGGTTGAACTAGGGTTCTGAAAGCAGCCGGTCAAAATGGCATTACGGACCAGTTGCCATTTTATTTTCCCATACATACTGAAAACATTATCTGGTCCATATCAAAAGTATTGCAAATGACAAGTGGACAAGCCCTTAGCTCAAGCCTTGAGTGGTCATACTAAAATTCTCATGACAAGATTTACTTTACAAATTACAAAATCAAGACATACAGCATAACCATACCTGGTAAGACTGCCCCGATATGATCCTCTACCTCACCAGAGGGCGCCAGCAGTAGGTCTGTTGGAGAACTTCTGTTACTTTGAGAACTATCGCCATCCCTGTAAAATTTAACACGAACAATCATATATTTAATTGTACAGATTCAATGATGATAAAATGTTACTTATTGTTACTTACTCTAGAAAGGTATCAAATAAAAGGTTCATGTTTCTATGCTTGTCCTTGGGCACATTTTCAATATCTTTCTATGAGTAAAGTCTAGCACAGTGAAGGTTGGTTTATTTTTTGTCCTTAGGGGAGGCATCAAAAGTTCGATGTCGGATCGGAAACTAAATAAATCTAGTTTTGACTCAGACCCCCCCTCCCTCCCAAAACTAAATACCGTGAAAGTTGTGAACTTTTGATGCCTCCCCTTACAAGCTATATTTCAATATTTCAACATGGTATGAAATTACACAACTCACCAATGCTGGCGCTGTTTAAGCAGTATCTCCATCAGGCGGGCCCTCCATATGTCTTCACTCTCTGTGCATGGCAGTTCCTCTCTCTCTATAATGAAAACAAACATGGCATTAACATGCAAAATCTCACCACATGCTTTTTGTTAAAGACATCAAATGCTAATTGCCAAACACTTACTGCCAAACACTCGTATGATCCACAAAAAGTTATTATAACAATATTTCACCACTTCACATAACAAGGCATTAACATGCAAAATGTCACTACAAATGCCAATCACTGAATGCCAAACACCAACCGCCAAACATAGTTCACAAAAAATTTGGAGACAATAACAATATGTCAGCACTTGTGGTGGCATAAACTTGCAAAATGACTACCTGCCATTTGTTACAGACACCAAACACCAACCCCTAAATGCCGTCACAAAACACAAAAAGTAAGAAACCATAACAATGTGTCACTACTTTTGGTGGTGACGTACATAGAATCATAATGACATACTGATATAGTAAGGTGTTAGTTACTCAGAATGCACAAAGCCTGTGTGTTAAAGGTCCTCATTCATTGTCAGACTGCATGTAATACATAAGTTAAAGTCAATTAAAATGTCAGAATGACTTCATTTTTTCAAAAATTGTTACAATTAGACAAGACACATGGTGTACAACAGGTAGCTAATAAAATGGCATATTTTGTGAATAGCTTAATACATAAAAAACACAGGAAGTCAATGTGATCTCCATTCAACATGAACAAAAGATATACACTGTCATATATCTAGTATTCAGTTTTATGTTTGAAAATGTCGAAAGTTTGAGGAATGTGGCTGTTCCTGAGCCACTAAGGCGAGTATGAAATAATGATACATGTTATCTAATAATTAGGAAATGGTCAATATATACGATGTACGTATATGTTCATTTCAAAGCATACATTGGGTTGCCTCATGCCTAATGCCTCAATATTTTTGCCTCAATAAATGTACATGATGTAGTTTATGAGGCAAACACAAATTATCAATCTCAATTCAAATTCCTGAAAAACTTTAAGAACCAACAAAAACACTCATGAGATTTTATATTGAAATAAAATACCTTAATGTAACCTTACTGCAACCTTTCAATCTGTCGAAAATTCTCGCTAACAACTTACCCTGAGAATCTGGTAGCTTAACTTGTGACGATTCTCCTTTCTCCCTACGACGTTGTTTCTCATCTTCCCATAATGCAACGAGACCAGGATTAGTACCAATATTATCTGAAATATTAACTTGTGTTATTAATAAGCTAAATGAAAAGAGCATAAAAATGTGGAAATTGTCAAGTATTATGAATGTAAAATCAAAATCATGAAATCAGAACCCTTAATTGAGAATAAAAAAAACACAAGTGAAAGAAATGAAAAATAGCATTAATCGAAATATTTTGAAAGCAAAAAATCAGCAAGTTCACAACCATTTTGAAGAATAACATCAGTAGGTGGCATATGAGATGTATGAGTGCTAACTACCATTAAATATGAAGTCAATTTATAGCACATTTAGAAGTATTTGTGTTATGTACAATCTGCGTGCTTGATGTTCTCCACAGGATTTTTTTCTCTGGAGGATACAAAATTCTCATTTTCACACATGGGAGACCAAAATTTCTCAATGGGTCCTGCTCCCACTTGCTTTAATCCTGGGGAGATCACTTCTGTATTAACTCACCATCAACTTCCATTCTATTGAGAATATCTGGGGCCACAATGTCAACTTCAAGTTCACATGTGCTCTGTCTAGCGACATCCTCTCCTAGCAGTAGATGCCTGAAATGTAAGGAAACATTTGCCATGTTAGTATATAGATACATGTTGAAAAAATCTGCGGACTATATCTGGGGCCACGGTGTATCAATGAATTCTGGCTTGATGAACAAAATGTTTTGAGTCAAATGGTTCAAGACTGATCAATGAAATGAAAACTAAAAAAGTATGAAAATTATATACAGTAAAATATATGAGTGAACACCTATTAAGCCACAAAATGTGTTCATTGTAGGCAGGTGTTCACTGTAGGCAGGTGTTCATGACAGAGAGACTAATTAATACTGAAGTCAGTAGAGTATGTGCGAAGGAAGGGTGTCCACTAGAGACTTATAGGATATCCCATGATTTTGAGGAATATCATTTTTATCTACGAGGTGATATTGATATCTGCACGAGAGAGCGAAGCGAACGAGTGCATATATCAATATCAATGAGTCGTTTAAAATGATATTCTGAAAAAATCATAGGATGTTCTTATTATCCTACACTTACAAGGACACGCGGTCCTAACTTCGACCGTTAATTTGAATTTTTGACCTGCCAGATGCTCGAAAATCAAGGATTGCGAGTTTCATACTGCACCGTTTTTCTTCAAACTTATACCATTAAAAGCAAAACAAAATTGCCTTTCTGTAGGTGCATTACTTTATTGGAAAGAGTCCCTCGTTCTAGCAGCGTTTTGGTCCCCAGCTTTTAGAAGGCCTTCTTACACCTGGGGACCAAAATGCCACTGGAAGTAGGGACTCTATTTAAGAGAATAATGTACCAACACAAAGGGATTTTTGTTATGCTTTGAATGGAACAAGTTTGAAGAAAAACGGTGCAGTATGAGACTCGAAATCCTTGATTTTCAAACATCCGGTAGGCCAAAAATTCAAATTAACGGTCGAAGTTAACACCGCGTGAAGGAGTGTACTAAATGTATAATATCATTGCAAAACGAATTTCATGCCAAATAGAGTCAATTTGGCGGGAAATCAACAAGCGGAGTATATCTACACAATATCCTCCGCATATTGGTTTTCCGGAGGATATCGTGACGATATCCTCCGCCCGGAGTATATCGTTACGATATCCTCCGGATATTCATTTTGCCAATAAATATCAAATTTACTTTTTTAATGTTATTATACATTTAGCACACTAAGTGTAGGATAAAAGTGTTTATCGTATGATCTGAAAATGAAGCCTTCTGATTGGTCAGTTCTTGTGCTGTATCAACCTGTATTGCTACTGAGATTATCCCCATTGATCATTTCCGTCGCAATACAGAAAAAATTATTGGTACGGAGAGGACATTCTCAGTAGCAATACAGAGGATCACATGAAAAAACGTTATAGAATGATTTGAAGTGCAATACAGGATATATTCTGCTCTCGATATTCTGTATTGGCACTCGACTTTGTCTCGTTCCAATACAGAATTTCTCAACCAGAATATATCCTGTATTGCACTTAATATCATTCAATAACTTATATTACTTAAACAGTTTTACTGTAATACAAAAATAAATTTGACTTACTCTGGTATAGTGTGATGCTCCCAGAACTGTCCAGTGATACTATTACACGTAAAGCTGTCTCTAGAAAGGCAAGAAAGAGGGCTGGATGGGGCACTGGAGTTCGCACTTTGGGGCACCTCCTGTTCCAGAGACCCTGAAATAGAATACCATACTCCTGTCACACTCTTCCTTCAAACAATCTTGAGAAATGAATACATGTAAAGTCTAAATAAGTACATTTACAATTGCATAAATGTTCCTTTGAACAAGCAAATCAATATCATAATACAGTCATACCAAAACTCATTGAGAAAATTACTATTGTTTAAACACATCAATGCAAACATTCCTAATTTGTACATGTCATTTAAATAAAGAATATCAGATAAGTTTGAGTGATATCATTTTTATCAAAGCGAATGAGTGTTTATACTTGATATCTATGAGGCAATAAAATCATGTTGCTAGAAATGATCTGATATTGGGTTTATACCATGATCACAATCAAAAATTCCCCAAAATTCCCCAAATTCAATCCTGTTTATTATCATATAGTATGCGGCTGATGAACAATATCAACCACATATGAGGCTGAGGCTGATAAACATTTTCTGAAAAATATCACACAGATCTCCATAATATCAGAAATATCAGTGGGTATTATTGTACAGATAATACAATAATCATGAGATAATTGAATATATTCATACAATATATAATGGTATAGCCTTGTTACAAATGTATATGTTCTTGACACCTTTAACCAGCATAATGCATATATATGGCATGTATTGCCAATTTGCCATACACATATCAATATCATACACTATGTTGAAAAAACAATATCCTTGGTTGTTCCAAAGGTCCAATGATGTTTTTGATCTCTTTTTTAAAAAAGTGCTTCATAAATAAGACTCATGGGTATATAAAAGTGATGAAATTAACCAATCAACTCAATTATTTTTGTAGTCCAATTCAAGAAACGTTGATTAATTAATTTTCTCAATACATGTACGCAGCTTTATCTTTATTTTGAGGCAAATCTTAGTAATGGAAACACATGGCGGAGTGGTTTTAAGTATGAAAACTGCTGATATAATGTGTCAAATCATACATAGTTCGAGTATGCAGTTCAAGATTCAGTGATGTTAACTTTTTGAAAGTAATGACACTTACCGTGGCCTTCTTTTTTCCTCCTGAAGTTAACAGCTGCAGAATTTATCATATTCATTCCATACAAGTTGTAGTCAATGAAAAACTGAAAAAAAATCATAAAACAGTTATATATATTCTCACAAGTCATGATAGTCCTCAAGCCTGAGGACCATGAGCAAAGTGCAAGAATATCAAGGAATTAACATGCAAGATGTCACAACCTGCCATTTGTTACAGATGCTGACCGCTGAATGCCAACTACGGAACAGCATCAACAAAAAAAGCCGGAGACTTGATAACGATATCTTGCCAATGTTAGTGGTGACATAATGATTAGCCGAAAGTTGCACTTCCAATGCTTCATAATGGATAAAATTTGGCTTTGACATGTTCAATAATAAGAATTCAACAATGGCTAAATACATTCAACCAATCAGGTTGCTTATTCACTATTCATCAAAATT
Source organism: Owenia fusiformis (assembly GCA_903813345.2). Lineage (NCBI taxonomy): Eukaryota > Metazoa > Annelida > Polychaeta > Sabellida > Oweniidae > Owenia > Owenia fusiformis. Next base: position 17,615,983 of record CAIIXF020000011.1, on the reverse strand, counting down.
CAACAATGAACACTTTTTGCACTGTTCAAAATTCAAATCAGCTATAATTTTGTTTCCTCTGTTTACATCGCTTGTGCAGGGGGTCATAAACAGAAACTTCATAAAGTTACGAATTCGTAAATCAATTGTTGTAACCATGGATATAATGATGTCACAGTTAGAGTAAAATGGACTTTACAAATTTTTAACTTTATGAAGCTTCTGTTAATGGCCCCCTGGTTCATATGTAAGACTGCATTGTTTTGTGTTCCAGTTTTTGAATGTTTAAGCATACCCTTTATTTATTTTCATCTTATTTCCCCTTCACTTTGAAGTCTGTATTAAATTGTAGTAAAGTACATTGTATTGCTTCGATGATTTCTAAATATTTTTAAACCGAGGAGACAAATCATTATGAGGTAGAATATATCTAGGTCTGACGTCAACACTGGTGAATTAACTCTTATAACTCATAAATAAGTAGGTCAGTTTGTGCATAATATTAGTTTGTAAATAATGTTTCAAGTCTATATCTAGAACTCATGAATTCTAAAATGTTAAAAAATGTTTTGAGAACCAAAATAGAAGATATTAATAACAGGTGAACTCAGTGTAAATATTTTGCCGTGTTTGAAGAATAACTGGGTTTTGCTCGTTGTGTTTCTCCCTGAGAACTTCATCGCAACTTTATGTTAAATGTTAAACATTTTCTAAAAAGCGGACCTTTCTTTTATTTATTATTACTATGTTGAAAATCTCTTCTATGAAAAATAACGTTTAAAATGGGAAATGCTTTTTCATAAGAGAACTTATGCTTCAAAATCAGGTTTTTATGACACAGTACAAACAAAGAGTATACAAATGCAAAAGAAACAAGGCATTAAATTTCACCACCTCCCATTTGTTACAGACACTGACCACCAAACACCATCTACCAAATGCTGAACACAATCCAAAGAACGCCATCCAGAAAAAGTTAAAGACTATAACAATATGTCAATTATTCTGGTGACAGAAACAGAGCATAACACTTATACTTGGATTTAGATATTTTTTATAGTTATAGTCTAACTTTAAAAAAAATATTTATTTAATACTTTTTAGAAATACCATAGTTAATAAAAGAAGATTTATATTTGAAATTACAAATAACATGAAACAACTTTTTCTCAAAGAAAAACTTGAAGGATTTATCTTACATTAAGAACAGTTTAAAAATGTCCTAAATACATGTACATGCATAAAAAAGCAATTTCACATGATAATAGATAGCCTGATGTCTAGCCATCCATTCAAATTTTAAATTTATTGAGATATTCTGCGCAGCCTTGATAAATATGAAACATTAAGGAAAGTTAATGAATAGTTTGTTTTTTAGATTTGACATTAATTTATTCACCTTGCAATTTAAGTTCTATAAATAAATATGAAAGTCCCACACATCCATTGCTTATAAGCTAACTCAAAAGGGAATAACTGAAATGAACATCTCAACTTTTTGTAGCTGTATAGAAACTAAGCTTAATGCAAAACACAAGATTTTTTCGTAAGGTATAAAATAGGGATACTGCGAGTGCTTGAGCAATATAAGTCCGCTGGTTAAATTTGAATATCATTTTTTTATCATATCGGTTTTGATAATGATAAATAGCAAACAATGTTAAAAGGTGTGAGGCTTATATCATAGATACATATCAATTTTAAATCTCTCGCATCATGGGACCCCTAGTATAGTATAAAATCTCACCTGGAGATTGAAGGGTATGTGTGACTCATGTGGTTGGAAGGGTTTGTTTAACACTGCGCCTCCCAAAAGAAGATCTGCAACCCTGAAAACACAAAAGTGTATAACCTTAGAACATTGTATAAGTTGAAGAGGTTATGATTCCCCTTATTTTTTAAAAATGGACTGATCCAGTTCACTAGCGGATCTGGGGGGGAAGGGGGAGGCCTAAGGCCTTATTTTTTAATTTCAGGCCAAATTTTGAAGAAAATGGGCCTCAAAATTTCAAAATTTGGGCCCACTTTTGGGTTTTGGGGGCCCAAAATTTTTTTTTTTGTATACAATTTAGCTACCATTCAAGTATACCTTTTACTCTCAGTCTATAAATACAGAAATAAATATAGAAATGCTTTTTTAATAACACTCTTTTAACTACCCAGACATGTTTTTGTTTAGCACATGCCATTTAATAATGACAATCAAGTCTGAGTAAATGAAATTGGCAATAGCTTACTTCAAATTTACCTAACCTGTTAGTCAAACATTTATATATATTTGTAAAGAGTTTACTCAAGTATATATACATGATATACCAAATAAATATTAAATAGCAAAATAAATACAGAATATACATGAAGCATATATATGCATTTACATATTTTGTGTTTACTTCAAGGTTATGTGGATATATACCCAAAATGTATCTTTTCACAATTTTGAAAATAACCGGCTTTTCATCTCATTTTGATTAAGTGTAAGGTTGATAACTTTACATCCCACCGTCTCTAGGAGTGTCATTACAATGTACTAATGTCTTAAATGTTTTAGTTGAATTTTGAATTTCTTTTGATTCAATTTTGATACTGTAGCAAAGATATCTATCATGTGACACTATAAATAAGTGGAGCAATGTAGTGAAGAATATTTATTTCTCAACACACTAGATGATTTAGAGAATGTAGACTAAACATGTAAAATAAAAAATATATTTAGAACTTTAAGTTTAACAATTAAGTTGCAAACTGCAGAAATTATACATCAACTTAAACACATCCTCCTAAGCAGGTGTCCAGAATCCGTACCTCCTTCTTCCCCCCTGTTATAAGCAGTTAGCATTTCCCCATTTAAGAACTCGCAATTTGATTCGCTGTCGCAACACTGCAACAGCAATCATGTATATGTCATCGGCGCATAATCAGATCACGTGATTCGGTTTAATCTGGCGCTTCCAACTTGGTTACAGCAGGGGGTAAAAAGAAGATATTCTGAATTTTGAAGCCCTGTGATAGGAGCGGAGGATGCTTAAACATTGTCAAGCATTTTCTATCCATTTATCAGAATGTAATGACTCTGGTGTTAAAATAAAAAGATCTTGGAAACTCTGCCATGCTGTTACAAAAATGACATATATTCTTTGATGGGGATAGGTGCTACTGGCCCAATTAGAACAACACAATTCTAAAAATTTCTCTTGAGGATTTCATCATTCTCTACTTGCTCTTTTAGAGCATACATACATGTACATATACTTGCATTATTTTATTCAATGAAGATCCCTCAAAAACATACAAGAAGCGAGAAAATGATCACTATCTTTTTCTGTACTTGTCCGAGAACTAAGCCTCAGTCACATTTGCTCTCAGCGGCCGTACGAGGACAGTAGCTCGTTGCTTACAAAATCAATATAGAACATCATAGTGCTTATCCCAATATTTACATCGCGATATAGCCACACTCCCTTTGTCTTTATCCCTCTTTCGCTAAAGGCAGATAAGAGGGGCTCTGGCATACCAGAATGCAATATTTATGCTGCGTATTTCTCTTGACTTTGGGAAGCTACTGCCGCTGTACAGTTACCATATAGATGTATAAATGTGACCGTGGCAATTACTAAGTAGGTTAATATTATGGAAATGGAAAATAAACATATGATAATAACCACCATTTAATCAAAACCCTTACAAAATATTAGTCAAGGCATTGCATCATTATATTCTAGTGAACAAACAAGTTTATCTGAATCGCAACCTTGAGGTGATTTTTACATTTTTCTGTACTAATAAACAATACCATCATATGACCATATCTATATCTGCATCATGGTTAAAAAATAATATTGCTGAGCGAATAGAAAGATTATAGGCTGTTTATTAATTTTATGCCGGGAAGGCAATATTTTTCAATCCTTCGTGTAAAGTACATAAAAACATGTTTGCAGCATGCATCCTTGTTTGAACAAACTATAGGTTTATAATGTCAGAAGCCTGTTCGTCTATAAGAGTATATACGAGGGGTGATCCAAAAGTCTTGGACGCCCTGCTCTATTTTTGTTGGTTTTTGACAAAATTACTTTAAACTTTCCAATAATAAAGACCAACAACCTAACTACTTTGTGTATTAATTTCATGGAGAAACGATTTATTTTATATAGTTTTCTAGATAGTTTTTAATACAGGGACCCTGCCACCCGGAACGGTATTCGCACATGACAACTTTCAGAATTAAATGTTGCCGCCATTTTACTTGTTTCCCAAGCCTTGACCACTATATTTCTTTGAATTTTGAATGTTAAACCATGTAAGTTTACTTCCTTTGTTACTAGGCAACCAATTAATTGTGTTTTAATTATAATGTCACATATGACAATGGCCGTACATGTCAAATTCTAAGAAAATGCCATCAGACAAGCAACCCTCATTCTGGTATCATTTTTGCTGCAAGATAGCTGCTGAAATGCAGAACACGAAAGAAATCAAAGTGGAACAATGAATAATACAAGATATTTTCACTATTATTGACCTTGAGCAGCTACCATATGCACGATACAGTCTATGTATGACTCTGTGTAATTTTCTTCATTTTCTGTAAGTTGAAAGGAGGGTTGAAAAAATGTTTTTTTACTCATTGGATGAGGTTGAGAGTGGCACTCCAGCAGCATTTGTATCACATAAGTAATGGTGGTGTCAGAAATGTCTTTCATTCATTGGTAAAGCAGTATGAAAAATGTGTTCAAATTCGTGAAAAATATGTTGAAAAGTAGGTCTTAATATGTGAAAATGATAATGGTAGATGACACTCAGATTGAAAATCGAAAATTCTTTCATATCATGGCTGGTGTAGGTTGTGAACCTGCAACTAAAGTATTTGCCATATTATAACAGTTGTGACGTGATTTGCCATAACTAAATACCGTTCCGGGTGGCAGGGACCCGGTATTAAAAGATATTTAGAAAAGTACCTAAAATATATTATTTTCTGTTGAAACTTATACAAAAAGTTGTTCAGATGTTGATCTTTATTATCTGAAAGTTTCATGTTATTATATTAGAAAATAGCAAAATTAGAGCGGGGCGTCCAAGACTTTTGGATCACCCCTCGTAGACTGTGCATAATGAAAGATTAGTCAAACAATTTACAATGTACTTTCTATTTTGTTAATTTTTTGCTGCATATTACTGATCAAGTATACCAATGATTCAATAGGGTGATCCCTTTTGTTTTTTAATGAGCTTCTAAATGTTAATTTAACATGCTTTAGTCAGGATATATAAATATTTCGTCTTTTTCACAAGGTATAGGCTCTTAGCCAGAGGGGGTTCAGGGACCAAAAATTCTTTTAAATCATGCAGTTATTCACCATTATGAGCACTTTTCATTTGATTTTGAGTCAATGTTGTCAATTGCAAACCCCCCATGGAATTTTGGAAAAGTGACCCTTGACTACAGGCCTAGGGGAATTTACAACAGGGGACATTGATAGTTAATCAATGCTGGGGAAAACAGTGTTGAGATAAACACTTTGGAAAGATTTCAAGGTGCAACAATTAGTGCAGGGGGGGGGGGCATTCAACGATCATCGGCCAGTGTCAAAATATATTTAAGTTTGGATATTTCATCATAAATTTTTATTATCGTCAAAGAAACCCCCTGGATGAATATCATTTCAGCTGATATTCCTCTTGAAAGTGATGGATCTTAAAAATCTATAAGGGACTCCCTTTATAGAAGCTTTAAACTGAATTTTCACTTCTAATGCTGATATTGATAGTTTATCCATATATTAAGAAAATGGGTATGTCAAAGAAGATGTTAAGCCAAATATTGACCTCATAACTCAGAAAAAATAAAAAATTTCGAATTTTCTCTCTATAGTCCTTGTTGCATCTTTAACTATACTAGTGTTTGTAATATCAGAGATACCATCATATTCTGCGCAGGGTCCGATGTTAGAGTTTATTTATCCCATCCATGATTAATATTGGTAGGAGAATGAACATGTTGGATTGCACACTAAATACATTGTAATCTAAACCTTAAGAGCTCATATCATTTCATTAAACCGCATACAACACAGCTCAAGCATAGCCTAATTAATTAATTGAGGGTTTTATGCATTAGTACTAAACTCAATTGGCAAGATTTTAATAAATTATCCATCCATTTGTTGTTTCCTTTTATGAATATTTTAAAGAATCCAATTCCACATTTCGATTAAGGAACATTCAATTTTTGAATTTAGCATAGTAGGTATTTTGTAAACTACTAAAGGTCAACAAAACAATAGCATATAAGTTATTCAGTCACTCAAGTAAAAAAAACAAGGCACAGGGTGAATAATATCATACCTAAAACATAGCAGTGTGGAATCACTATGACAAAATTTATATAAAAACTTCCAAGATGGCCAACGAAAAGTTAATCAGCTCTACAACTTCTTACCATGTAACATGTGCGAAAATTTGAAGTAAATCCCTCGTGTGGTTTTCCTGGAAACGTGATGACAAGATTTATCTAAAAACTTCCAAGATGGCTGCCAGAATGCAAGATGGCCACCAAAAAGTTTATCAGCTGTAGAACGTTTTACCATGTAATATGTGTGAACATTTGAAGTAAATCCATCGATTGGTTTTCGTGGAATTGCAATGCCAAGTTTTATCTAAAAACATCCAAGATGGCTGCCAGAATGCAAGATGACTGCCGAAAAAGTTTATCAGCTCTGGATCATCTTCTTACCATGTAACATGTGTGAAAAGAAGTAAATCCGTCAAGTCGTTTTCCTGGAATCGTGATAAGATTTATCTAAAAACTTCCAAGATGGCCACCAGAATCCAAGACGGCTGCCGAAAAGTTAATCAGCTCTAGAACTTCTTATTATGTAACATATGTAAAAATTTGAAGTAAATCCATTAAGTCGTTTTCCTGGAATTGTGATGACAAGATTTTTCTTAAAACTTCCAAGATGGCCACCAGAATGCAATATGGAAGCCCAAAAGTTAATCAGCTCTAGAACTTCTTACCACGCAACATGTGTGAAAATTTGAAGTAAATCTGTCCAGTGGTTTTCCTGGAATCGTGATGACAAGAAAGTGAGACGCTGCCAGCCCCTGCCAAGCTGGCGACAATACAATTCCACGGAGTAGCAAATCTCAACGAAACTATTTTGATGAATGGCAGCCATCTCGAAAATTTCTTCTTGAACCCTTGTCCCTAGGTAAATTTTATAAAATTTGAACCAAATCCCTCCACTGGTACTTCAGTTATCAAAAACTACATTTTTTTGATAAATGGCAGCCATTTTGAAATTTGGTAGCCGTCTAATAATGTCTTCTTGAGTGGAGCTCATATGTCTCTAGGCATCAGCATATAAAATTTGAACCAAATCCATCGACTAGGTTTTCAAAGATTACATTTTTAATGAAAAATAGTAGCCATTTTGAAATTTGGTAGCCATTATGAAAATGTATTTTTAAATGGAGCTCTCATATCTTTAGGCATCGGCATATAAAATTTGAACCAAAACCATCCAGTGGTTTTTGAGTCAACTAGTACTTGAGTTATCAAACATTACATTTTTTACGATAAATATCCGCCATTTAAAAAAATCAGTGGCCATCTTGAAAATCTCTTTTTCAGCGAAGCTCCTTTGTCTTCAGCATATAAAATTAGCACCAAATCCGTCAACTAGTATTTGAGTTATTGCCCAGACACAAGAACGGACAGACGGCTTTTCTATATCCCCCTCACACTTCATTCGGTGGGATAATAATGGCAGCCATTTTGAAATTCAGAGGCTATTTTGAAAATGTTTTCTCAGGTAGAGCTCCTTTGTTGTAAAATTAGAACCAAATCCGTCGACTGGTATTTGAGTACAGTACTTACAAAAAATGCTGGCCATTTTGAAATTCAGCTGCCATCTTGAAAATCCCTTATCAAGTAAAGCTCCTGTCCCGAGGCATCAGCCAAATCTGGCACTAGTGTTTGAGTAATATTTTTTTATTACAATTCATTATTAAAATCGGTGGCCGAAAGCATCAGCAGATAGAATTTGAATCAAATCTGTCAATTATTTGAGTTTATATTAGATAACATTTTTAAATGAAAAATGGCTGCTATTTTGAATTGAGAGGCCATATTGAAAATTCTTTTTTGAGCAGATGTCCTATATCCATAAGGCAATAAGCCTATAAAATCTAAAATCAAAGTTGTCAACCAGTATTTGAATATCCTCTGGAAACATGAAAAGACAGACCAATGGATGGATGGCTTCTCTATATCCTCCTTGAACTTTATTTGGTGAAATAATAAATTTCCTCGATAGAATATGTTAGTAGCTGTTTTAAGGTTTAAATGACATGATAATAAATGGGGAACCCAAAAACAAGACAATAAGGCAAGGTCAAACAAGCAATTTCCACTGATATTTTATTCAAAAAGTACTTTCAGCCCATCCCGTGTCATTGATAGATTATGTTAGCAGTTGTCATAAGGTTTAAATGACATAATAAATTGGGAGCCCAAAAACAAGACAATAAGGCAAGGTCAAACCAGCTTCATTTGATAATTTATTCAAAATGTTCTTTCGGCCCATCAAGAAAGGATGAACAGCAGTATAGATACATGACAATATATAGGTCAAGAAACATGTCAAGATACATGCACTAGATACATGATCAATCTTAAGAAAAAATTCTTGATTATGTTTTAAAATGTGTGGCTATTGCCCAGAGAAATTTTACCGAGACATGATTTTATCATATGGTTAGGAGTTTCTAAGCATTTTAATTGGTCAATTGTGACAACCTATATTCTGTATCACATGACACGTGACTAATTTTCATGTTATACGGTGGGCTGTATTACTATGGAGTCAAAAGTAACAATATGACGTCTCTGGTTATATCACTTCGTAGCTAAAGAAAACAGTATGACGTCATATTTCCTGTATCACATACTGAAATGTGTGATAACTGAGAGTATTGTATCCTTCATATTATCATGTGATTTTAGTAGAAATGTCTACGAGACTTGATTCAGTTTCTGGATCTGACGTTGACACTACAACTACACTGGGGGACTGCCAAACATAACTACAACCAAATCTGAGTCTGAGCATGAAACTACTACACCCGAACTGCCAAACATGGACATCACACCTGAACTGCCAAACATGGCAATCACACCTGAACTGCCAAACATGGACATCTAAATGTCTATGTAAATGTACACATCGTGAAAGTGGAAATTAAATGGAATAAACGATGTGTCTTTTATTTCCCCGGGGATTATCGTCTGTTAGCCGGTTAATAATTTCAATACCGGTAAATGCTCAATTCAGGGGGTATTATATCTCAAATACAGGGGTCCCATACTTTCGGGACACCCTGTATTTAAGTCACATGGGCAAATCAGATCGCTAGCAATTTTATCATCATCGAATAGAAACAAATGTTGTTTTTATAATTCACCAACAAAATGATTTAGTTTTGAATTTTTTAATTTCAGCATATTATACATTTGTTATGTAAAACCTTTTTCGAAAATATTTACATAATAAGCAAAATTATGCAACTAAATCATTTTGTTATTGAACTGTAAATTTATTTTGTAATTGTACTTACTTTTTCACCATTGCAGGATTATACAAGTAGATCTTAAGATATTGCACTTCTGTAGCATGGTACCCATAGAATGGACTAAAACAATAATCAACAGATAATGCACATGTACTGTTGGTAATGATTGTATATTCTTATTTCCAGAGAGATACCATGATATTCAAATAAAAATGTACACGCATTTGTGCTAAGTAAGTTGTAATGTTAAAAATCAACTCATAAATTTTTCAGATTCAGAATAGCACATGATTTAGATTATCATATTTCTCGAGAAATAAACAGCATATCCAAATAAGACAACAACCTCCATAACATATTAAAAGAGTTCACCCGGGTATATAACTGAACAGCCAGTCTAATTGTTAGAGATAATTTATGAAAATGAAAAATATTTTTTGTCCCCATTTCGAGAAAATTCATGAGAACTAATGATTTAACGTTCAAGCATGTTCAAAACTAACGATATGACAATTATGAAATCCAAATTGAAAAATAGAAAACACAATCTGAAGTTACTTACATCCCTGAGACAAGGGAGATCTTATATACATGCTGTTCTGTTGATGCCGCATTTCCCCTTGCAACGTTTATAGCCTTATCTAAGCTATAGGCAAACTGTCGCAAGTACCGATCTGCTGGCTGAGTACCGTCATAGGGGACGTACAAATATGGGAATACACCATGAACGTGCATGCATGTCTTCTGTCCTGGAATGAAATAAGAATGAATTGTAAGCATAAATCATAGTTTGGAGTCATTAAATTAATTTCCTATTTATCACATAATTCCACTTCATAATAGTTCTATAATCTATAATATAACTGATTTCTAGAAAAAAATTATCTACAGGGGTTTCACTAGAATTTCTCACAACATGATAAATAAATGAAAATAACAGGCAAAATTAATGGAAATCATTTTAACATGGAAAAGTTGAAGAGTCCTTAAAAACAACATGCCTACTGCTAATGAAACCCCTGTATTAATTTGTTGAGCTCTTATGCTTCCTACTAGTACACGCACATTCGTGTATTCTAGAAATAAATTGTGACTATTGTTTTTTGAATTGATCTCCAAAAATGCACAATAAGCCAATAACAGTAGACAATTTAATAAAAATTAAAAATAAATAAAAGTTGATAAATTGTTTCATGTATCAGGTAGTCCTGTAGAATGAGAAATTAAAATGTCTTCCTAATTGGTGTCACATGTTATCTTCAGATAAATAAAATGCAAATACTAAGTATTAAAAAAAGGTATATACATGGTTGAATGGATATCGCTAATAAAACTATGTACAGACAACCTACTTTATAAATCATATCTATATGACTATGAAATGCACAGTTTAGGTTTTGAAGATACATGGTCAAGTAAGGTTTATAACATTTTAAATTAATTGTATTAATTTAACGGGAATGCACAAGTTGTTGAAAATGACTTGATACAGATTCTAAATAATACATTGTATCAAAACTATAAGGACAAATGGATCCAGTTTTAAAAACATATTTTAAACTTAAGATATCTTTTGAAATAGAACAATATCTAAGGCTTCAGAACAAAAATCAAAGGCAAACCTTTACCCAACTAGGGGTAGTAGCATAAACTGCAAATAGAGCTTGAAAGACATGTAACACCTTGACTAAAACTTGAATATGAATCAACATTGTATAACTTTTATTGAGAAAAATAGATAAATATGTCCAAAAACAAGTTCGAGGAAGCATTAATAAATCATTTAAAAACTTGAACTTGCCTAAGGATTAATGATTAAGTAAGGATTAATGATTAATTGCCAAAAGTGGCAAGAAAATAGGAAATTATTGTTTGAGAAAATCACCAGCAAAATTGATAAGAATCATCCTGAATATGCATTATCATTGTTGCTTTTTCTTTTTTTTGTGTCTAGACGTAGGAACAATCGAAACCTTGTGAATCAAGATGTGTTTTCATAATCTTAAATCATTTAGAAACTTGCCTGGGGATTCAAACCAAATTAGGCCTTGAGGCCCCAAAAAGTGGGCCTTTTGGTCATTATTGGGCCTTCTAAGGCCTTATTTTTTTTAATTTTAGGCCAAATTTTGTAGAAAATGGGCCTCAAATTTTCAAAATTTGGGCCCACTTTTCGGTTTTAGGGGCCCAAATTTTTTTCCAGCGGTTTTTTCTCTGACCTCAAATTTGGGCCCACCCCCTGTTGGTTCCTGGATCCGCCACTGATGTAACACATTGCTTTAAGTATGACATATATTTATTTTGTATAACTAATAAATCAAATTGTCAGGTCAAAACATCTTGAGCCAATAAAAAAAAAAATATTAACATCTTTTGATTAAGTACAAAGGGTGCATATCTGTATCTAGATTTAGGACACCAGGTAATTCAGGTTTATAAAAAATAGAAAAATGTTAGCAAAATATGTGTGAAATTTAAAGCTCTAGACCATATGGGAATGAGTTATGTTTACCTGTAAATAATATGTGATTCTTATTCATTTGAATTGCAATGTATTTATTATATAATTCTATTGCTTATTTAACACAATTTGTTCTCCTACTAATCATGCATTAGAGTTTAAATGAAGCATACATCCTGAACTCATTTGAACAAAATGACATGTATTTAATGAGGTACATACAGGCAAAGTAAAATGTACTCAGTTAACATTTTAAAATTCAAAAGATATTTCTGAAATGCTGTTATCAGAGGAAGATTTACTGATAATATATGTATGTATGTTAAAAGGCAACAAAAACTAAGAGACAAGTTAAAAATACAACTTCTGACTGTCATGATTTTGCAATATTTTTCATCTTTCATTTTTTCAGAAAATCAAATTAGGATTTTTAGTAGATGAGCCATCAGCTCCAGTCCAAAATTTTGACCACTGGTATCAAATCTAGGGAATAATTAAGGATTTAAGCACTGACATATCTAGTGTTAAGTTTTGGAAACCAATCAAAGAACATATTTTCAATGAAACTTTAGCAAGGGTCAATTTGGCAAAGCATCAATTTCAATTTCAAGCTGTCACCTTGACAACCATTCATTGAATGACCTTGGATGCAGTGAATGGTTATATAATGCACTGCAGTTATATGAAATGCTGTATTCGGATTGGCTGGAATTCACTTGTAACAAACAACTCATTTGTGAGACAGGTGCAAATAAATGCCCTTGATAGATAACTAGTAGCTGTTAAAGGTTTAAATGACCTTAATGGTGAAACCAGTAACCCCAAAAACAAGACAATAGTGCAAAGTCAAACATGAACTTACCACTGATAATATATTAGAATGCACTTCCAAAGAGGATGAATAGCAGTCTAGGATTACTTAGCACTAGATACATGTCTGGTCTGAATTTTTTTGTTGATTATTATATCATATTAAACTGTGTGGCCAAAATTATCACCTGATAAAAATGCTGAAAGGTCTCGTCTTAATTAACCTAAACCATCATACAATCTTATAAATGATCTCAACTCATTGCTGGCCAAAGCTACTTTTGGAGGTTTTCTGCTGGTGACAAAATAAGCAAAATTGCATGCTTTCACATCAGCATAAAATACACTGTATCAACACCCTATGCGCTAAGTTATATGCCATTTGTGAAGCTAATGACAAAATATTTCAATTGCACCCTACCAGGTTCCCCTAGTGACCACTAGAATATTTGGTAAGATAAGTAGAACAGATTATGTGACAACTAGTGGACAGCACCCCGAGATATCTTGGGGTTGGTCTCATACGATTATGACGTCATAGATGTGATATCTCGGGGTTGGTCAGCAATGAGTTAGACTAACCAAACACTAGGAACTTAGCACTAGATACATGTCTGGTTTGAAAATTTTTGTTGTTATATCATATTAAACTGTGTGGCCAAAATTGTCATATACCTGATAAAAATGCTAAAAACGTAGGTCTTAATTAACCACCACACAATCTTAAACTCACCACACAGTTAAAAAATATTCCTCCTTCAAAAATTGACCCTCCGCTTTCATAGACATAGTAAAACCTGTATATCCCAACAACTCTCCAAACCAATTTGCTCCACATGCCATATTCTCTCTAATAGATACACATACTCCAATAAACAGACACCCTAATTTTCCATGAGACTCTGGCAACTTGGCAAAAAATGATTGGGCGATAATTGGGTCAATTGAATAATATCTTGTGATTTGAGCCATCTCCTCCAGGAGAATTTGGGAGATGCACTCTGCGTGTATTAGAGCGAATGTGGTATAAGGAAACCTTGAAAAGTTTGGACCAGCTTCTATAAACACTTTATCCTGGTACTAGTTGCATTCAGAAAATCAATGGTTGATAAAAGACAATGTACCTTTTTATTTACAAATCCTTACCTGCTGGAGTAGCTCCAAATATTCTGATAACTGGAACACGTCGGGTATTTGAACATCTGAATTCTGAACGACACACATCAAGTTCCTCTATAGGTGGCGCAATATAGTGGTCTGTGGTAACGATGCGCATCGAGAACATGGTGCTGATGTTTACCAGGAATCCAACCTAGAAGTATAAATGATGGCCAAACAGTACATAAATGAGCCTGTGTGTTTTAAAATAGTGCCAACTGTCTGCAATCTGTCTGCAAACAATGGCCCTGGCCCTAGATAGAATAAGATGTATACCTGTATTATGCATGTAAGGGAAAATATAGTAAATACCCTCATTAGGCAGCAATTGGTAAGACTTGGGTTTAAGATAGATCTTCAGTGTAAATCGGCTTTTTGAAAAAATATAAAAAAGAGGTTCTCATATCACATTTTGATAACATTGGGTAAGACTATAATATAAAAGCTAAACGTAGTTTACACTTTATATGGGGCCTTTAAACAAGTTATGGGTAATCTAAAATAAAAAGTAACCCTTGTTATGGGCTTGATATAGTTCAGGAGATTTTGTGATATTTTGTTTTTGGAAAATATCAACAGGTCTGCCATATTTAGAAACAAGCAAAATATTGAACTTTATTTCACTAAGTGGAGAAAAGTATTTAGTTGAACTTTATTTTGATACATCTAGAATTTTTTTTTTTAAAGTGAAACCAAGCTGGTAAATAAAAGGATAACAATCAATAAAGATGAGAAGAATCTCACATTTTCGAAGGAGACACATTAAGTTTGTTTAATAACGAGTAAAAGCACACATATGTTTTGCGAGAAAAATACAGGCCCATAGCCAGGGGGATTCATAGGGTTCGGGCGAACCCCCCCCCTGGCCAAAAATTCTTCCAAAATCATGCAGTTTTTCACCATTTTGAGCACTTCTCAAGTGATTTTAGCCATATTTGGGCCAAAATTGTCATATGTGAACCCTCCCTGGAAATTTTTGAAAACTGAACCCCTCCTTGGCAAATCCTGGCTACGGGCCTGAAATATGAATGGATTTTTCTTTATATTGCACTGTGGTCTTTTAATTGTTAGGGGAAAACATCAACAAACAATTGATACAATGACTTTTCACATCTTATACAGGGTGTCAATTAAATATGTTCTCCCCTCAACTTAACATCTACATAATGTTGCAACTTTTTTTGTCTGCATGTTATCTGAATTTTTCTTTAGCACATTAAAACTAGGAATCACGGAGCGACTCTACACAAAGTTTCAGATGACTAGCTCAACTAGATGCACTTTTACACACAAAAACTTGTACTCTTGAAATTAAGGGGGGTGGGAATATTTATTTGACACCCTGTACATTGTCAAAATGCAGAGACGGCCTCATAGGAAAACAATGATTAGACATGTTGTACTTTACAAGATCAACATGTAGAGATGTCATTGTCCTTGGAGGAATTAAGGTTTGTTTATAATTGCTAAAAAGGATAGAGTGACCTTAGAGTAAAGTGATCCCAGAGTAAAGTGACCTTAAAGTTCTTGTTACTAGTTTACAACCTAAACAATTGACAAATAATGATATGTTTTATTTATTTCAGTTTCACAGAGTAAGAATTAAAGAGAAAACTAGAGGAAAAACAATTAATAAAATTTGAAAATCATCGCTGTTCTGTCTGTTATTCTTGTTTTTATATTGTGAAGTTCCAGCAACTTGAACCTGCAGCACTGATAGCTGGCCTTACCACCAGCGAGAAGATGTTACGCTGCCTGTATATGAGTATAACCGGTCCTCAGAAAGTTTCACCGGTTTTATAGAGTCTAGGATAAATAAAATTGTTTCTATTTTTACATAAACTGTTTCAATATGGTCATTTGATTGATTATTTTTTAAATTCAAAGTAGTAACAAACATTTCTGTTTTGACTGTATATATACAGGGTGAGCCAAAAAAGGTAAACCAAACTGATGTTAATAACTCCATCATCAAACATAAATTTGAACTCATACTTAGCACAATTAAAGCTTGTTCAATGTTCTTACTAAGTTTCATTCAGATCCGAATTTTCTTATCATGTTTTTATAGCCATTTTAAAAAACATGCTCAAAATGCAGAATAATCAAGCGATATGAATCCCCAAACTTTTATCTTTTGAGCTGTTCAAAGATATTGTCCATATTACATGTAACAACTCTAAATGCATGAGCATAGTGAGAGGGGGTTTGCGGGCATCATGCGAACTCCCATTCGCCTTCAAGCACAAACTAGAAATTTGCAATTACCAATCTACTGTTCGATTAAGTGGTTGATAAGAATAGAACATGTACATTTTCTTTCTCATTGTTTGCAATTGCCGAATGGTGACAGCTTATCTAGGGCGAAGGGGTGTAACGTCGACACCATTTTGGGGTAACTTCGACATGTGGGGTAACTTCGACACCTTGTTGTTTATTTGCTCTAATTTCCGATCTAGGGGGAAGCCATGTTTTTTTTCTCGCATGGATCTCGCGAGATTTTAATTTTTCCAGAAATCAAACATGGCGGAAAACAGAAATTCTACTTCTAATACATAAGTGTCGAAGTTACCCCGTCTATTATGTCGACATTACCCCACACGTCGACATTACACCCCTTTGCCCTAGATAAATTGAATTTTACTGACCTACTTACTTCCTATGTGTGTTCTCGAGAAATCTCATATGTAAGCTTAAATAAGCAAGTTGTGTGAAATTCCGAGAAGTCAAAACTCCAAGATATGGCAACCTCGTCTACAAATTAGGAGGTCAATCAGGAGGACTCCTTTAGGCCAAGGAACATGTATACAGATTATGCAAAATCAAAGTTTGTCCAGTCTCTTAGTAGCATAAGTAATTTTTACGTAAAGGCTAGAGTACCGACAATTGTCGGTACTCTAGCCTCTGATGTGGTGGCAAGCTAGGGGACCGACAAATAAATTGTCAGTACGGGAGATATGCTGTGTTTACACGCTAGAGGACCGACAAATATTGATTTTCGAATTTTCTGGCGCATGCGCAATGCGCGGGGGGATATTTCAGATATCATACGGATATTTTGGGAACAAGTGCAAAACCCGGGGAGGGCATTAGCCCCGGTTACCCGGGGATTACCAAACCCAGTCAAAAAATGGTAGCCCGGGAACAGGGAATGGTAGTAAACGTTGAAAACCCAATAAAAAACATGAACAAGTAAGACGTTAGAAAGCTATTAATGCAGAGAAAACGGCTATATATATTCTAAACAGACAGGATATTTCTCCTGAGCCGATCAGGCGTAGAAACGGGCGTTTGCTACCCATAAGGTAGAAGAAAATAGCTAGAATGTTTTTTATTTGAAGCTTATGGTATGAGGTTCCATATCCATCCGCCAAAAGGTATATAGTCCATTTAAAAACCTGTGGTATCTTTCTAAATAACCCATAGTTGGCTTCTAGGGTACCTAGTATGCCACTATTTGGTATCAAAATATAGAGGAGTTCAACTTTCATTTGAATTACGAAAATAGCGATGTAGGTCAAAATAGTTCCGAACGTGAGCATGTTTACTACGCGTTTGCCCGTCATATCAGAATTAAAGAAGTGGTAGCAAACGCGAGTTACAATAAACGGACGCTGATATCTCAAAAAGTAACCTGACTCCCTATAATTTGATGTAGGTCAATCGAACCCCTATATGGACAGGTGCATTTTGATATATAACACTATGGGGGGGGGGGTAAGCGTTTCATAGTTGGTCACGAACGCCATATGTGCAAAGTATTGTTATGAATTTTCGAATTTGGTGTTGGATTACGGTACTCATACCTTATAGCACAATTTTTGATGGAAGATGCATTTGGCTCCCTTAGTTAATGGCCACGATTCCATCTCGCATGAGAGAGCTACCAAACGCAAAGTAAACAGTGATATATTCCAAATGAGATATTTCTCCTGTGCCATGGCGTAGTAAGGGTAGAGAGCGACGGGGGTGAAAGCATCCCCTCCCCTAACTGTATATATCGACCCATTAGATAGAACAAGAAAAGAGCTTTAAAATGTTTTTTAATTGAAGCTTGTAAGACAATTTTGATGGAAGTTGAATCAATTTTTGTCTAAATAAATAATGGCTCACTACAAGTTAATGCCTGTGCGATTCCATACTGCAAAAGAAGCACTATGCCCCCCCCCCCCCTCAAAAGAAAAAAGTAGGTCCTGCCGGGACCGAGTGTGTTTGAGTTGTGCTCGCTAACCACGAGGCTACCAGTGATGGGGTTATAACTAAAAGTAAAAGTAGTCGATTTATTTATGAAATTGTCGGCTCTCTAGCAAAAACACGAAGTAGCCACTTGCGTACCGACAATTGTCGGTTCTCTATCTGGCACTACTAGGTGACGATAGAGTGCCGACAATTGTCGGTACCCCAGCAAATACCCATGGACAGTCTCCAGTACCGACAATTGTCGGTCCTGGAGCCACTCCGTAATTTTTAAGGGTTCATTAGTATTTCCTTGAATTCATTGTTATTATCAGGAGACTCTCGAAGTGAAAGTCAGGCTCTGATTGGATAGCATTATTATACATGTTTCTGGGCCTATGTAACACGCAGACGTGGAAAAAGTAGGTCAATAGAACCTTTTTCAAAATACGAATTCAGAGTTATATACCATTGCTCATTTTGCACTAAGCAATGCACGTGTAAATTATTCACTCATAAGCTTAATTAAATCCAAAACTTACCTTTAAAGCATCAGATTATCGGAATAATCGACATTTTATTGATGATTTTAGGACATTTTGCTTTTACGATTGTTTTTACTCCGCACTGAATAGAAATCTGGAGTTTAATTGGTCAGAGGTCGATCAACTTTAAAGTTGGAAAAACATGAATGTAATTTGATACTTTAATATATATTCTATCACATAGAAGATCAAATTATATCATTTGAAAATATTTGATTATCTAGGCCTATACTGATATGATCTTTCAAGAATGATTAGAATAATGATTGATCCCACATATCTGGCGTGTCATGAATTTTGAATTTAATGGCGGCTGTATTTTAACAAGAAAATGCAGCAAACTCCTCGAGTCGAGGTCTCCAAGTCAAAAAAAATCCTGACCCTCTCATATATCTGTTGATTATCCTGTTTATAACTGATTCAAGAGCGTGGCACTGAACGAACCTGTATGCCTATTTGTTATTTGTTTAGTTGTTGGTTGGGTAACATGTTTATGACGTCACAAATGATGCGAAGAATCTTTAAACCAATCAGTGAAGTATTTATTAATTGTTTGTTTAGTTGTTGATGTGGCAATACGTGTATGACGTCACAGGTGATTGCATCATATTCCAGTAACGCCATTTTACGACATTGCATAATTTTAGCTGATTTTGGCTTCATTTCACTTTATTTGAAAGACTTTTAAAAATATAATAATGAGTCAGTATTTTTTCTTATAAATATTAATATTTGAATTTGAGGTCAAAGTCCGAAAATTTGATCAACTGATTGAAATAACATTTTAAAGAGGTGAAGAAGTGAATAATTACAGGAGCAAACGTGATCAATGGTTCGAGGTCTCCCTCAAAGTAGTCGCTACGCTCCTACTTCGCGCTGCCTTCGGCAGAGGAGACCTCGAAACAAACAATTTTAGTGATTTTTGGGTAAGTCTTTTAAAATTTTCATTTTCATAATGTAAATACAATTAATAATTGTTCACAGCAACTCATGTCCAGATATCATAGCAGAATGTTACCTGAAAATACGTTGCTTTAGATTTTGAAAAGTGGTACAATTTTCACAGAATTATCCACAGATCTTGGCCAGATCTTACTCGAGTCTCTGGCCAAATTACTTAATGAAAATCAGGCGTGTCAAGTTGGGAACACCTAACATGAGTGACTTGGAAATGTTGAACACCTCCCCTCAAAATGTGGACACTTTGGTCCAAATCTGAGGTAAAGTCCTAGTATGTATCCAACAGACCGAATAATATTCGGTCTGTTATGATTGATATATTTCCTGTGGAAATTGCGGTGATATTTTTTGCACATTAATTTCTCGTTTATACCAAGAATGTTCACCTTGAAAATTGGTGAATATGTTGAAGAGATGTTCATCTTAAACTAGAAGCAAAAATATTTGTATAAGGCGGGTACAAGTTGATATAAAATAATGAAATGTTCAGACTCACCAAAACTTCAGGATGTGTTCATAAGTAGATCGCGAAATCAATGTCAAGGACGTTTGAGTTCACGAGATCCAAACGAGATATGCAAATTTTGAACTTTGACAACACATGACCACTTGATTACCTCGGCCTTCTTCATGAATATTTCCGCTCTATTTACTATAAATGAAGAAAATTAATCGGGATAATGATAATAAATGACTAGATCTAATAAATTCACGCACAAATGGAATTTATCAATACGCTTCCGTAATGTTGCTACGTCCGCTCCACGTGTTATTTGTTTACAAATAGACTG
This sequence comes from Owenia fusiformis, assembly GCA_903813345.2. NCBI lineage: Eukaryota > Metazoa > Annelida > Polychaeta > Sabellida > Oweniidae > Owenia > Owenia fusiformis. The sequence continues at coordinate 17,595,530 of CAIIXF020000011.1, read as the reverse complement.
ACGTCACTGGCTAAATCTCGTTTATCGTGAGAATTGGCATTGCCAAAATGGCTTGACCTAATCAATGGCTTGACCCAATCAATGGCTTCGCTACAAGAAGCGTCTGTATATTTTATGAATATCTTCAGTAAGAGGACAATATACGAAAAAATAATATTGTAAGTTCTTTATAAGGTAATCATTTTATCATTACACAAACTTATTTGTAACATTTATACAACACCACATTTTACAATAGGTGACTTACAGTCTGAATATTTATTCAGACGAAGGATACAGTCTAGGTAAAGTCCATTTCACTGCTTCATTTCGTCAGTAGAACGGCAAAAATAAGAAATTGGGAGACCATTGTGCAATAATATATGGAAAAGTATATTCATAATGTACATGAATGACATTTGTATATCTTGGATTGCTTCTAGAGTCCATTTCACTGCTTCATTTCGTCAGTAGAACGGCAAAAATAAGAAATTGGGAGACCATTGTGCAATAATATATGGAAAAGTATATTCATAATGTTCATGAATGACATTTGTATATTTCAGATTTTTTAGTTTTTTGTGCAATAAGCCTGTGCCGTCTTGTAATTTGAAGAATTTCAGCCATGTTAATCTTATTGAAAATAACATGGCAGAGAAACATCCAAATATAAGAGGCCACACACTTTATAAGCCAAACTAGAAGCAATCCAAGATATACAAATGTCATTCATGTACATTATGAATATACTTTTCCATATATTTTTGCACAATGGTCTCCCAATTTCTTATTTTTGCCGTTCTACTGACGAAATGAAGCAGTGAAATGGACTCTAGTTTGGCTTATAAAGTGTGTGGCCTCTTATATTTGGATGTTTCTCTGCCATGTTATTTTCAATAAAATTAACATGGCTGAAATTCTTCAAATTACAAGACGGCACAGGCTTATTGCACAAAAAACTAAAAAATCTGAAATATACAAATGTCATTCATGTACATTATGAATATACTTTTCCATATATTATTGCACAATGGTCTCCCAATTTCTTATTTTTGCCGTTCTACTGACGAAATGAAGCAGTGAAATGGACTTTAGGTACGAAAAATTTCGAATGGAATGCGTGACACATACGCGATCCACCTGAAAGTCTGAACGGAATGCATACGTTTTTTTTGGCATTCGTGTTTTTGCTGTATTGGCGAACTTTTTAAAAATATTTTCTACAGAAATATTTTGGCTTGACAATTACCAAGTAAAATGCTGATTTGCTTGACATTTTCTGTCACGCAAAAAAAACTTGTGTGACTTCAAATTCTTCAGCAAATGCGTGACAAATACGCCAATTGTGGGACAGTTGACAGGCCTGGATAATGTTTCATCAAATAGAATGTAAACGAATACTATCCTTTGTGAAATATTGCAAGCTTTTGTCTAAAATTAAATCATCGACTCCAAGAAAAATGGCGGATGTTCAAGGACAACAACAAAAACTGGACGAACATGTCGTTAATGTCTGACATTATAGCTGACTGTAAATTCAAAGTAGCGATTTAAAAGATTTGAACTGATACACTGATCACTTCCTGTATGTTTTGAAAGTTTTTGTGAGGTAATAAGACCAAAACTCGCAATTCAAATTGTGAAGTGTAAAAATGTCGGCTGGTTGATTTCGAATTTTATGATCACGACATGCCTCTTATGAGGCAGAACAAAACACAGGGATTTATGCATGGCATAAGGCTGCAATATAATGGAAGCCTTAGACTAAGATAAGCCAGATCGTTTTTGATATCATAGGCTCAAAGAATAATTCAGAAGATGCGTCACTAAATTGGAAAAATTCAAAAAAGAGACAACCTTTAAAAATGTTCCTTATACAAAATGGTACCTGCTTCCCTGTGACAGATTTTGCACTTATAGCTGAGATCTTCATCTTTCAATTTCTACTTGTTTGGTTTGAGTAAATGACATATGGACGCAGTTATTTCACTTTTAATACGGCAAATATTTTTGTCTTGATCCGGGCTCTTGTGTGTCCAAATATCATTTTAATGCTGACATCACATTTCTGGAATCACGGGAGCACCATTCAGATTTGGACAGACAAGAGCCCGAAGATAAAACATCACTATTTTTGCCTCTTATCAACACAGGATTGCTTGAATACCATTGATTAGTGATCAGAAAGGTAAAGAATAACAAGACGCTTCGAATGAGGTATGATTTGTCTCATATTCTTCAGAAATGGCTGCAGCCTGCACAATTGTCATTTTTAAAAATTCGAAATTTTCTCGGTGTCTCACCAGGAGGAATATTTATTGAGCTACTGATCCTACTACCCAATTGTAATCTAAAGTCAAGAAATTCGAATGATAAACATAATGAAATGATGTTATAGGGGAGATCCGTATAACTTCAATGTATGGTGTTACTTCATCATGGGGCTACTTTGACCATGGGGTTATTTCGAGCATTGCCGATAATTCAAATTTTGGGGTTGACCATTTTGGATTAAGATCTCAAAAAACAAACATGGTGGACAACATAAATCAGAAATATAAGCCAATGTCAAAATAGCCCATGACAAAAATGAAATGACAAAATAGCCCCATACATCAAAGTTCGACGGATCTCCCCTGTAACCACGTATCTACTTACCAGTATGTTCTATGTCCTCTCTTGTTGTAGAAGGTGGTCATTTTGAAAAATGGCTGCCATGTTTGCTGTATACTTTGTTTGTAAAAATGCCACCCATGGCTGTTCGATGTGATTTGCTACGCTTTGGCGTTGCTGTTGTCTAGTTATTGTTGGCTCACACAGTGAGCCTATGGGATCGACCAGGCGTCCGTCCGTTGGTCCTTCCGTCTGTCCGTCCTTCAACATTAGCCGCACAAATTAAAACTGCTATTCGGATGAGTCATATCCACATTCATTTTATGCATATCCATAATGCCTATTTGGCCTATAATCGCCATTTCCCAAGTTCGCACAGTTCCGAGAAATTGCTGATTTCGACGTCAAAAAGTCAAATTTTCTGTAAATACTAGAACCTTCAAATAACTTATATTTGATCATTTCTTGCAAAGAATTACATCATTACTAGATTTAAGCATTCCCTACATATTGCTCAATATATGTCAGCATCAAATTTTTACCGATTTTGAGATATTTGACGTAAAAAAACAATAAAAATAAGTTATTTTTAAACTAGCTTCAATTTGACCAAATTTTTTCGAAAAATCATCTACAAGTTGCCAGGAGTTAAAATCTGACATTAGTTTTAGGATTTGACCTTTACTTGACCTTCAGTGACCTTCGAAAGGTAAAAAACTGATTTTTCAAATTGATTTTTGGATGTAAATTTTGGTCAGCTTAATCACAGAAGACCTTTCTGAGCTCTGAATAAGTAGAATTTTCAAGGTCAAAGGTCATCAAACTAGGTAACACAACTGTGCTATCTAAGTTTCTCAAAGTTCGAGACTACAAATCCAAATCAATATTTTTGTTTGAAAGTCAGGATATACACCTCAAGGTTCCAAACTGTGTGAGCACCATTATCCCATCGAACGAAGTTCGGAGGGATATAGGGAACGCCTCCGTCCGTCCGTACGTACGTACATACGTCCGTCCAGGCAATAACTCAAATACCGTTGGCCCGATTTTGTTCATATTTTATACACATATACCCTATGGGAGTAGAAGTTCTGCTCGAAAGCCAATTTTCAAAATGGCCACTCATTTCAAAATGGCGGCCATTTTAGTGCCGATTTTACAGTAATTTATGTGCAATATGTAAAACTGTAATAGCAATATGTTTTAAATGTAAAAAATTATAAAGGACATTAATAAAGCTACAAATGTAGATATTAAAAAAGCACATGGCAGCCATCTTGAAAAATGGCGGCCTTTACTCGTTATTTTACGATTTTTGCTGTAACTCGAAAAGTAGTGGAGCGATTTTGTTCATATTTAGTATGTGAATACTATAAACATTGCACACTGTCTAAAGACACTTTTGGTAGAAGGTGGCCATTTTGAAAAATGGCCGCCATTTTAACGTATTTTACTATAACTCAAAAAGTAGTGGAGCGATTTTATTTATATTTGGTATGTGAATACTAAAAGCATGGCACACTGTCTAATGACACTTTTGGTAGAAGGTGGCCATTTTGAAAAATGGCCCCATTTTAACATATTTTTTTTACTATAACTTGAAAAGTAGTTCAGCGATTTTGTTCATATTTGGTATGTCTCATATTTTATATGTGAATACTTTAAGCATGGCATACTGTCTAATGACACTTTGGGTAGCAGGCAGCCATTTTGAAAAATGGCCACCATTTTTACGTTTTTTACTATAACTTGAAAAGTAGTGAAGCGATTCTGTTCATATTTGATATGTGAATACTCATTAGCCTTGCACACTGTCTCATGACACTTCGGATAGTAGGCGGCCATTTTAAAAAATGGCTGTAATTTTTACATTTTTTACTATAACTCGAAAAGTAGTGGAGCGATTTTGTTCATATTTGATATGTGAATACTCTAAGCATGGCACATTGTCTAATAAAACTTTGGGGAGTAGTCTGCCATTTTGAAAAATGGCCACCATTTTTATGTGTGTTATTTTACAAGTACATGTGTGCGATTTTTCAAAAAATTTATAGGTTGCTACTTAAAAGCATATTATTTCTTCTGATGACAACTTGGCTAGTGAGCAATTATTTTGAAAATGGTGGCCTTTCTGGTGTGTTGTTTTATGATATTTGCTATAGGCCTATATTTCGTTTGTAAAAATGCCAGCCATTTCTGTTCGATTGGATTCGCTACGCTTTGGCGTTGCCGTTGTTCTGGTTTTGTTTGTCATCCTATATCTGGTATCTAACCTAGGTTTGTCTTTCTTTTCCTCAATATGGGAAAACAATTTGAATTCAAGATAGAATTCAGGATGGAAATGGTCTGGCAAGGAATGTCCTTTTAACCACACAAGGTTAAAAACAAGAGTTTCTCTGAAGAGAGTATTGAAGTATAAGGCTTAATGGTGCACAATGCAGGACATGTTTTCACTCAGTCTTTCTGAAATACTCAAATTCTAATTTGAAAGCCCATGAGCTGATGTAGGATCTTCTTGGAAAAGATGTTCACTATGGAGCGATGGGATGGGAGTTCACGAATTCATGTTTTTGTGTTTTGTTTTAAGTCCTAGAAAGATGGAAGTCATGCAGTGTATCAAGAGTGTAGTTGCAGCAGCCAATCACTATGGGCGCAACAAAAATGACATCAATTTAATAAACTTACAACGCCAGCTTGACGTGAGTATAATGTTGAATTCAGACTTGACAATAAGGTGAATGTATGATATTCACAGATATAAATGTAATGAAAATTTAAATGTATTGAGTTTAAAAGCAGTTTTTGATTCAGAGAAAGAGGCTTATTTTGTTTTGTGAATATGTACATGATTGTTTGTGATTGATAAACTGTTTAAAAATAAAGATAAGGTGAATTTAACCTTGTTTTACAGTTGTTTACATTTGAAGTTGACTTATCTCCATTTTGTATATTACAATGTACATAAGGGCTTCATGTGAGCATACTATAATATCTAGCTTCGAATTAACCATGTTCTTTAAAATGTCAAAATGAAATCACAAAATTGTTTTCTCAAATTTATTTTATCTAAACAGATCTCAATTAAGGTGTGTACACATTTGGAATTTTTTATGCAATCCTCATTTGAGTCATTTTCATATTTTCAGGAACATATAACTCATTCCATATATGGTCTGCACCTTTTAGTTTCGCACAAAGCGTTCATATGTGTGTACTAAGAAAAGAGTGAAGAGAATAATGTTTTGAAGAAATGTTTAAAAATGAGAAAATTCAGTGACCAACCGTGTAAAGGTACAAAATAAGTAGGTGACCAAATTTTCTCATTTTTATACATCTCATAAAAATATTATTCTCTTCATTTTTTTGTTGTTGTGTACATGTATATCAATTATCATTCACTATTTGTGCAAAACTGAAATATGTAGGCTGAACATAGAAAAGAACAAATAACATGAATTTGAACTTGATTTAATTAAAATAATAATTCATGCTTATTCTGCATGTAATATTTCTTTTACAAACCAGAATTACATAACATTTATGGAAAAACATATCATTAATAAAAAGATCAGAATTACAGAAAAATAAAATGCGTGCATCATAATATTGTAATTCACCCATGTTAAACACCAATAGAGGTCACCTCACTGGGGGGTATCGTGATGCAACAACACCGTGTTGTTGCATCAAGATGGCCAGACTTCCGGTGATCGATTTTCGTACGATGTTTTGTTTTCCCAATTTACACTCATTTCTAGGACGAGTTGCTCAATAATCATACACATGCAGTTAGCACATGATCTATATTTTAAAAAACGGTCATTGGTATACATGTAGCATCATCAAGAAGCGATAAATTCGTGGTTTTAATTCCTCACTATTGATGCAACAACACCACTCTGTTTCTTATCGATGATGCAACAACACCAATGTGCTGATGCAAAAACGCCAATATAATGTATCATTGAACAACAAGAGAAAATGTTTTATGTTCTGTTTACAGGTGTAGGTCGGGACATGAATAAAACGCGTGAGTCAGTGGTCCATGAACGAAACGTATTTTGTTTGGTTTCTTTGTCTATATCAAAGTTAAAAGGATATACATGGCAAACTAAATAAAGTACAGAATCCTCGGGAGGCAATCTCATTGATATTGTATCTGAAAAATAAAGATTATACATTTTCTAAATTAAATGCCCTTGATTTACCGTATGAAAATTGCTTACAAATAACTAATATAATTTTGGAAAGACAACAGATATCAGTCATTTTGTGTTGTTAGTACCTCAATTGAAATACTCAATTCTGATTGGTTGATGAGCGGGCAACAAAATGTATTGTTAGTACCTCAACTCAAATACTCGATTCTGATTGGGTGATTAGCGGTCAAAATTATGTACTGTTGACCGCTACTAGGTACTGTTGACCGCTACTTCTGAAAAAAAGTTTCATGACGTCACAAAAAAACATGGAAGACGGACATTTTGTAAATGTTGATGAAAATGACTTTACTAGGCGACAAGTATAGCAAAAATACAAATAGAAACTTAAAATTAACATTAATTCACTAACGAGTACGCCGTGATGTGCCAAATACAGAGTTAAGCTTCTTGCACTGTCTCCATATTTTCTAAAAAAATATTGCTAACGTGGTACGGAGAAAAGGTTGTGAAATGAAGCCATGCCGATTGATGATCGTCGTCTATATGTGTATTATTAGTTTACTCGGACTAACATAACAATTGTAGACCTCCATTCGATCAACCGTCAAAATCATATACCTCGACTGTAAACCTTGAAACTACTGTTGACCTCGACCTTCGGTCTCTGTCAACAGTATTTTTTCGGTTTAGAGTCTCGGTATACAATTTTGCCGGTTGGCCTCTGGGGAGGTCAACAATTGTAAACTGTTGACCACTACTAGGTACTGTTGACCCCTATTTTTGAAAAATTGTTTTTTTAATGTTGAAATTTTTTTAATTTTGAAAAAATAAGTTGTGTAAAAAATTACAAGTATTCGACGGTTTAGTATGTTCACGTGATATTCGATTATATATTCGTCCAATTATTATATTATTTGGACTAACAGAACAATTGTTAACCTCTCTTTTCGGTCAACTGGCAAAAGTGTCCTCGACATCTGGTCTTGATCAACAGTACTTTCAACGTTTACAGTATCGGTATACAATTTTGCCAGTTGACCTCAAGAGGGGTCTACAATTGTATATTGTATATCCTTTGTTATCCCACCCAAAGTATGATGTCATATATCAAGTTGAAGAGTTGTATACGCTGCTCAGGAGTTTACGCTATCCAGGAGTTGTACATCGTTCTCAAGAGTTGTATAGGATGAGTGTTGGTTTAATGATATCGCAGTTATACAATGCTATTATATAAAAGTTATTTACTGAGAGGGACTCAATATTGGTTTTATTTCGAGAGACAATATTATATTTCCCGAGGGCCCGGGATATCTGGGATAACTGTACCCCTATCAATTTACCTTTTTGGGCCCTAAATCTTATCACTTTTGTTTACCTTTTTACTCAGTCGGAGAGAAGGAATCCAAAGAGAGCAATAATTCTACATGTGCGTCTTGCAAGATTTCCATTAAACGTGTAACTAAACGGCTTCTCTAATAAAGTCAATTAGACGTTTTTACACGTTGGCTCTCCAAATTGTAGGAAATAAAGAATCATGTCATATTATATCATAGATGAAGCAATTTTCCCATCAACATCAACTCACGAATGTCACAGTTAAACTGTTTTTAGTTATAATTTGATAAACAGTGGTAACGTACATCTACTAGTTTATCACTGTTCCACAGATGGATGACAGATAACATCATGATAATATCCAATAGCTCATCATGTTTACCGAGAACGAAAGATGTTTGTCCACCATTTTGAATGATACTAACTGGAGTCAGGGTCATCAAGCTATGGAACAGTGGTTTATGAAAATAGATTGGGTTACTAAAGCTTGCCATGTTAAAGGCGATTGAACTATGTTATAGAATAACGTCCAATACATTATAATATGTAAAAGTATAAATTTTTGAAAATACATATAAAGGATCTTCGCCCGCAGGACGTGTATTTTGAATGCCTTGAGAAGAACGCAAATATGGGTAGGCTAATTTGTAACGGTATTGCAATAGTAGCATTTAAAAATCTGTTCCTCTCGAGATTTATGGTCTTCTGAAATTATACTATTAATTGGTGTTGCTGCATCATTGCTCAAATCTAGAGGAGTGTTGTTGCATCTTCGGTTTGGTGTTGTTGCATCAATAGTGAGGAACTAAAACCGTGAACTTATTGCTTCTTGGTGATGGTACATGTATACTAATGACAGTTTCTTTAAATATAGATCGTGCGCTAACTGCACGTGTATGGTTATTGAGCAACTCGTCCTAGAAATGGGTTTAATTGGGGAAACAAAATATCGTACGAAAATCTATCACCGGAAGTCTGGCCATCTTGATGCAACAACACGGTGTTGTTGCATCACGATACTCCCCAGTGACCTGGAGTCATACTATATTTCTTTTCTATAGGTACTGATCAGTGTTACAGCAGATAGCTCCAACTTGAGGCATTTAGAACACAAGGACTTATTGCCCATGGAATGCCTGGTCTCATTAGTAAACTCACTGAATGCTATATTTCTTTTCTATAGGTACCGATCAGTGTTACAGCAGATAGCTCCAACTTGAGGCATTTAGAACATAAGGACTTATTGCCCATGGAATGCCTGGTCTCATTAGTAAACTCACTGAATGCTATATTTCTTTTCTATAGGTACTGATCAGCATTACAGCAGATAGCTCCAACTTGAGGCATTTAGAACATAAGGACTTAATGCCCATGGAATGCCTGGTCTCATTAGTAAACTCACTGAATGCTATATTTCTTTTCTATAGGTACCGATCAGTGTTACAGCAGATAGCTCCAACTTGAGGCATTTAGAACATAAGGACTTATTGCCCATGGAATGCCTGGCTTCATTAGTAAACTCACTGAATGCTATATTTCTTTTCTATAGGTACCGATCAGTGTTACAGCAGATAGCTCCAACTTGAGGCATTTAGAACATAAGGACTTATTGCCCAAGGAATGCCTGGCCTCATTAGTTAAAGTGGGAATATCGATTGCCGAGTCGTATCCAATGATCCTGGGCCTATCGTAAAATGAAAGCTTTGAATATGTTGTTGCCTTTAAAAATGTATCTATTTTTCATGTATGCAACTAGAATTTGTGCAAATACCTTATAACGATCGATAATGGCAAAGGAAAATCCTCTAATTCTTCGTCATAATTTCTCCTTCGACGTCCGCCATTTTTTATTAAACCGGAAGTTTGTTCTCTGACGTCGGCGCAATATTTTTTCACTTTTATTTCAGATTACGCTTCGGATTCAACATTTAATGCTTTCTAATATTAATTAACTGTTTTCTATCAGAAAGATTTCATAAAAAGACTCACACTATCAGAGATTTTATCGATTCGAGCAGCCAGAAAAATTTGTTTCAATTTCACCCGCTAGGTGTTTCAACGTCGACTTGGAAAGAATTTGAAAAATCTATGAGTAGGATTCCTTGTATGGAATTGTAGATTCTAAACGATTTGCCAGTTCTACTGGTTGATGAATATTGCCATATGCATACATTTTTATAAAATAGGAATAAGGAAGAAGATGTTGGACCAAACTTCACCCTGATAGCTCAGAAAAGGTAAAATTTCTCCATTTTTCTCTCCACAGACCTTAGAGCCACTTTAACTCACTAAATGCTATATTTCTTTTCTACAGGTTCTGATCAGTGTTACAGCAGATAGCTCCAACTTGAGGCATTTAGAACATAAAGACTTATTGCCCATGGAATGCCTGGCCTCATTAGTTAACTCACTGAATTCTATATTTCTTTTCTATAGGTACTGATCAGTGTTACAGCAGATAGCTCCAACTTGAGGCATTTAGAACATAAAGACTTATTGCCCATGGAATGCCTGGCTTCATTAGTAATCTCACTGAATGCTATATTTCTTTTCTATAGGTACTGATCAGTGTTACAGCAGATAGCTATAACTTGAGGCATTTAGAACATAAAGACTTATTGCCCATGGAATGCCTGGCTTCATTAGTAAACTCACTGAATGCTATATTTCTTTTCTATAGGTACTGATCAGTGTTACAGCAGATAGCTCCAACTTGAGGCATTTAGAATAGGGGTCAAACGGTTAAACGCGGTACGCGGTTACCGCGGTTAATGATGCTAGGACGGTATTTTCGGTTCATAAATATGAGATTCGGTTCATCCACGGTTCGAGGAAAGATTGAAAAATAAAATTTTTTAATCTTCAATATTCTCTCTTTCGTTCGACATGAACTTATTCTTCATGAATATATTCCTTAAAAACATGTTCATAGCAATAGAAAACATTCAATTCCTACCTTAGATGTGAAACAGATCGCTCACACATCGATAGACAAGTAATTGTTTACATTTTTGTGACATTTAAATAGACCGGAAGTTGGTCTCGCCAGATTACGCTATTCATAGTATAATTAATTTTGCTTCGTGGAGGTGTTTTGTCTGTTATAATAAGTTTGTTTTTAATCAATATTATTTAAAAAATACTACAATTACAGAAATTATAACATTACTAATGTCTTTGTTAAAAACTTGAAACATATTTGTGTTTAAATCTCCCGCACAATCGCAGCGCCATCTGTGCTGATTCAGCATGACAGCTTTGACAATTATTGAAATACAAAAGCAACGTTTGGAATGGGTAATCAGAGGACAATGTATCAATATGCAGAATCTGTAGGGAGATCATAAAGTATCTTCACGGTGAGAAAAATATTTTCTTAGGCTAAATTTTTTCCTCAAGTTAAGTTAAGACATAGGTCTGGGAAAATGTATAATAAAAAAGATGAGTTGAATACATCAAGTAAAGAGATCTCTTTACTTGGTGTATTCGACTCGATCTTTATATGCATGTTCCGGGGCTATGTTACTGCTTGTGCTACATGTAGATCTCAGCTCTTAATACAATCAAGGACAGAAAAATCTAAAGTTTAAAATTTAAAGTTGGCCATTAGGCCAATAAACTTTGCTTTGTCAAGTCAATTTAATAAAAAAGGATAGTGGGACCAGGATAGAAAGTGGCCAACATGGGCAAGGCTAGATAGAAAGCTAAAACCTGTTTCTTTATGAGCTGTCTTTACTATTTTATAAGGAAATATTACCATTTTACGAGAACCGTGAAAGAACCGAACCGTGAACCTAAAAACCGTGACCGAACCGAACCGTTGGAATTTTGAACCGTTTGACCCCTAATTTAGAACATAAAGACTTATTGCCCATGGAATGCCTGGCTTCATTAGTAAACTCACTGAATGCTATATTTCTTTTCTATAGGTACTGATCAGTGTTACAGCAGATAGCTCCAACTTAAGGCATTTAGAACATAAGGACTTATTGCCCATGGAATGCCTGGCCTCATTAGTAAACTCACTGAATTCTATATTTCTTTTCTATAGGTTCTGATCAGTGTTACAGCAGATAGCTCCAACTTAAGGCATTTAGAACATAAGGACTTATTGCCCATGGAATGCCTGGCCTCATTAGTAAACTCACTAAATGACACAACACACAGTGGAGAAGCCTCAACCTTAGCCCAAAAAATCATGCTTCTCCTGACAAATTTTGGTAAGCTTTAATTTCTTTAATTCCTTCACCAAGCATCCAGTGGAGGTGTCACTGATCTCCCAGCATCCATTGTACCTATTTGAGATTATAGCGTATTGGTACAAGCCTGATAATATTTTTGCACCCTCTTGAAAATTAGCATAAGCATGAAGGCATTTTTGGACAGTTTGGTCCCAAATGAGAATATGAAAGTTTTGCAAAATGACAAGTGGTTGAACATTCTTTTCTGAAAATGTCGAAGTAGCTTGGAAATGTCCTCCCCTTGTAAGTAATATAACAAGTTCCCAATTGAATAAAGTACCTGTGTGAGTACTTGTGCCTTTTCAGTTCAGTAGGACAATAACTTATTAGTAGTTCACTGTATTGATTGATACATCAAAATGGCTTTCTAAAGGTTATAGCATATCCAACAATTTGTGATATCTGAAGGTTATACATTTTTATATCACCATTAGAAGTGGTGACATATTTTTATGGTCTCCAACTTTTTTGTGGACATTGCTCGATGTTCAGCAGTTGGTGTTAGGTGGGTTGCTCGCCTTCAGTGTTTGGCATCTGTAACAAATGGCAGGTGGTGATATCTTGAATGTTAATGTCTTTTAATTTGATTTTTAGCACAGAAGAATGAGATCCGACACACCCTGTACCACACGCTACACATTACCCCTCTGCTGGCAACCCTTCTACAACAGAATGATAATGAACCTACAATAGTACAGGTTTGTGTTCTTTTGCTAGAAGAAGCAAATCACTTGTTGTAATAAGGAATTACAATAAAAAATCAATGTTAATGTCTACCAAAGTATGAAATTAACTTGAATTTGATTTGACCCTAAAACCCCTGATATGTTTGATTTGACCCTCAAACCCCTGATTTGACTTTTTACCCCTGGTATGATTTGACCCTAAAATTCTTGATTTGATTTGACCCTCAAACCCCTGATTTGATTTGACCCTTAAACCCCTGATTTGATTTGACCCTTAAACCCCTAATTTTCCTTAAACCCCTAATTTGATTTGACCCTAAAACATGCGTGTGCTTTTAAGGAAATCTGATGCTGGAATGTTGAAACACTCTAACTCCAGTTTGTAATTAGTTTGAACTAAAGGAGAGGCCCAAAACTATCATTTTTTGTTATAGTTGCAGTGCTATATGTAATTGAATTTTTCTATAAAATGTGGGATATTCATTACTGTTTGTCTTGTTTTTCAAGATCAGTACTGAAGTTCAAGATTTAGACCAAATCAAATCTGGAATAATTAATCTGACCTTGATCTCAACTTTCAATTTGACTAATGTTTCTCCTGTTCCTTTTTTCCAGTGTGCTGAACTGCTTCAGAGGGTGACATATGGAGAAAAGGTTCCAATGAAAGAGAGATACACAGAAGATCTACTACAGTTCCTTGTTGAAAATATGTAGGTTGTTCATAAAACAAAAGTGAAAGTTGAATGACATAGGGGATTTAAATTTTATTATGTCACCACCAGAAGTGATGACATATTGTTAAAGTCTCAAACTTAATGAACAGTGTTTGTGGCTGGTGGATGGTGTTGGGCAGTCAATGTCTGTAACAAATGGCAGGTGGTGACATCTTACATGTTAATGCCTTGTTTAAGATTGTAGACTGTCACTTGTTTAAATGCAAATTTTATGTACAGTATATCTTCACATTTCTGAGCCTGACTGGCTATATTTAGTACTGGAATCAACTAAACGTGTTCACATTAAGTAGATATTTTAAATACTTTTAAAGTGTTCACATTGTAATGTATTCACTTTAGAGAGCCTTTCAAATACACATGGTTTGATTCAATGAATTGATTCATGCAGTGATTTTAATATGATTCAACTATGAGTTAAAGATTTATTCTCAAATTTTTGTGTTGGGTATTACATATCAATGTTCTCGATTTACTTTTTCAGTTTAGCAGCAGAAAATGATTTAACCTCGCCTTGTTTGGGGTCGCTTGCAAACTTGTGTCGGAACAACTACGCAGTTCAAACACATATAAAACATATGGTAGGTATATCAAATTATTAATTGATTTATAATGTATATTTTACTCCTTACTTTATATTGTTTTAAGAGCTATGTACTTTGTCATGTACATTATTTATTTTATGCCATAATCACTGTGATATTAGATGTATATAGCTCTAGCGTAGCCAGTATGAATCAGACGAGGCCTTGTTGCTTTTTAACATCTTTCGAGAAATATTCCTCTACTAGCAATGACGGTTTGTAAATTAATTGTATAACTTTTATTAATTTTCAATCTTAATCATCAATTTTTGATTCGATCGTGAACAATCTCATTACTTAAGGGTTATCATTATCCCAACGAACGAAGTTCGGTAGGGATATAGTGAAGCCCTCCGTCCGTCCGTCAGTCCGTCAGTCCGTCCGTCCGTCTGTCCGTCCGGAAGATAACTCAAATATTAGTTGACGGATTTTCTTAATATTTGGTGGAAAGATGTATATTGATGAATAGTTTTACGCAAAAAAAAAAAATTTCAAGATGGCCGCCGCTTTAAAAATGACGGGACTTTTTTGCAAAAATCATAAATTTTTCATTCTAAACCAAAGTAATTAATATTATTGTTTGAAATTTTGGTAGTATATTTGCAACATCTATCTATTTCACATATATTCCGTGTTTTTCATCCTGACCCCCAGGGGCCGTGTATGGGGGGTCCCGAGACTGCGGCTAATTGTAACCCTGTCGGTTACAATTGGCCGCAATGCGGCTAATTGTAACCCGACTGTGGATATTGCGGCCAATTGTAACCCAATCACTAATTGTAACCTAAAGCGGTTAATTGTAATCCAAATTTGGAAAATTTAATTTTATGTCCTAAATACAATTAAATTGGTATTTATTTAGTTTTAGAATCTGTTAATCTTACAATTGAGTCAGATGTCCAGAAATAAGCCCTTTATCCGTTCATCTTTTCAGAAAAGCAACAAACTTGGTATATTTGTAGAAACACTTCATCTGAGTGAAAAATGATTTCAGTGTAAGCGATTTTGGATAGTCTTTGTTGATTTTTTAGCCCCTGACCCCTTCACCTATCATACATGTGGGGGGTACATTATAAACACTAATTAAAAATGATTTTAAAGTAATTTTCTTTAAATGACTTCATTTGGTGATTGCTTTGAGTCTTGAAATTGTGTAAAACCCATTTTGAAAGTGGTGTTTAGAGGGAAAACACATGTTAACTAAATCATCTAGCAATAATTCATGGTTTAAAGGGCCAGATATGTGACATCCAGTACTGTATTTCAAGAATTTGGTGACTTGAAGTCTTCATTGTGATAGAGATTTGGGTGTTTATCACAGACAAAATATATAGCCAAGTTACCGTCATGTATTTTTGATAAAAAAGTGTTGAAATTTCAATTTTTAGCTCTTATGGCTCAGGGGTAACCTTATTTAACCTTAATAATTTTTAAGATATGCAATGTATGCATCTCATATGAGCTCAGAATGGTATATAACATCTTGTTTTGTCATATCATTCCTAATTGGATGTAAAAAATGATTGTAAATTTTAAAAGAATTAAATTTACATTTTCGCTTCTGAAGGGCCAGGGGTTACAATATTTTACCTTAGTAATTTTTAAGATAATGTAATATATGCATCTCATATGAGCTCAAGATGGTGCACATAGTCTTGTGATTGGAGATTGTGATTTAAGACAGAGAATTAAAATTTTAAATTTGGATTACAATTTAACCGCTTTAGATTCCAATCAGTGATTGTGTTACAATTGACCGCAATATCCACAGTGGGGCTATAATGGACCGTGCCATAGACTTGAAATATGGGATCAGACCATCATAAGATGATTTTGAATCGGGGTTTCATATTTGAATCAGCTTCGCATAACCGTCCATCAATTAATTACGTTACCGCAAATTCAAAATATATTTATGGCTTAAGTTGAACGTATAAGGTGGTTTCCAATACTCAATTGGCTTTGTATGATCATATGTAGGTTACATCTATATACCCCAAGGTTTTTAGGCAATGAAGACCATGCCCTAATAACAAAAATTAACAAATTACTAAATTTTGTGTAGTTTTGAATTTCAAACTCGACAGTTTTTCTCTTATTTCATGTTATCCCCAGGCATCAATTTGCAAAGACTACGTTCAAAATATACATTACTGAATGCATCACCGAATGCAATGCTTACATAAATCATTCATCCTTTCATTGATACACAGTAGTAGAAAATAATGCACCAACCTTAGTTTTCTCTTCCATCGCGGCCATTTTATTGGATAAATCGGTGAACGTAGCCGTCCAACCTCGTTTTCAGAGGTGGCGTAACCGTCATGCTATAACACCGTGATTATACTCCAGTAAAACCGTTGTAAATATTCACAAATAAATGAAAAATTGCAATACAGAGTAAACCTAGTGTTATCAATAGCCATTTGTAAGTAAAACAATATATCAAAAATCTAGAAAAATCTAACTTGTGGAAAACCTTAAAATCACCATGTATACTCCCTGGGGTAATTTTATGAGGGGGTACTAGGATAAACATTAATAATTTCTGTTATATAACTCCAATCACAATAAGGCTGGTTTAATATAATAAGGTTTTATTTATTTGGTTTATTAATATGGTAGAGCCTGAGACCATAAAATAGTTCAGATATAAAAGCCTAAGTTGGTCCAGCCTCCATAGTATATAGATGGTACAGCCTTCAGAGTATATGACAAGTGCAGTCTCAAGAATCTAATATGGTACAGCCTCTAGAGTGTAATACGTATTCACCATCCAAAGTCAAAGATGATACAACATTCAGAATCTCTGATTGCTATAGCATTCAGAGCCTAGGATGGGTACAGCCTCTATGAGTCGAAGATGGTACAGCCTCCAGACCCTTAGATGGTACAGCCTCCAGATATAACATAGGATCAGTTTCCAGAGTCTATGATGGTACAGCATTCAGAGGCTATGATTGCTATAGCATTCAGAGCCTAAGATAGGTACAGCCTCTTCACTAGTCTAAGATGGTACAGCTTCCAGATATAACATTGGATCAGTCTCCAGAGTCTAAGATGATACAACCTTCAGATCCTATGATTGCTCTAGCATTCAGAGCCTAAGATAAGTACAGCCTCCACGAGTCTAAGATGATACAGCCTCCAGACCCTTAGATGGTACAGCCTCCAGTTATAACATGGGATCAGTTTCCAGAGTCTAAGATGGTACAGCCTTCAGAGTGTAAAATGGTATAGTCTATGAGTGATATTAACAATCATAGTCTAATATGGCTTCAGTCTCAAGAGTTTAATGGTCTACTTCTATGATGGCTACAACCTCCAATTCCAAGAGGCTAAGATGGCCCAGCCTCTATAATCTAAAATTAATTGATACAGCCTACATAGTCTCATATGGTACAACCTCCAGAGTATCATATGGACTCAGCCTCTAGAGTCAAAGATGGCACAGCCACCATAGTATATTATGAATTCAGCCTTCAGAGACCAATATGGTGTGACTTCAGAGTATAACATGGATTCAGCCTCTAGAGCCAAAGATAGGTACAGCCTCCAAGAGTCTAAGATGGTACAGCTTACAAGAGTCTGAGATGGTATAGCCTCCAAGAGTCTAAGATGGTATAGCCTCCAGAGTCTACAATTGGTATAGCCTCCAGAGTCTATGATGAGTTTTGGGAACAGCCTTCAAGAACCTTCACTAATAATCACCTTGTTTTTAAATGGAAAATTTAAGGAGGTACCTCAAAGAATTGTACATATTGTAACGAGGAAGATTCATTTGCACACTTTTTCATTTCATGCAAAAGAGTAAAGCTTTTATGGAATGAAGTAGAATGCAAATTAAATGCTAGATTTGGGCACAGACTTAGACCAGTACACAAACACATCTTATTCAAATATGAATGTAAAAAGGAAGAAGACTATATCAATTATATTATTGCTATTGCGAAAAATTGTGTAAGTTAGTACAAATATGGGGATCATCCCAATTTGTTGTGCTTGTTTGATCAAGATCACAATATTTTCTTTCTTTTTTAACTGCTCTAGGACCTGTGACATGGGTTTTCATGGTTATAGAACACTGAATATTAAAAGTTGATAACACATTGAATTTTATTTTGTGTATATATAATTATTAGAGCATCAGCCTGTGAGACAATGAGCCAGATTCATTAATGTTTACAATAGTTAGAGCACTTTTCATCTTACTTTATGATCACCTTGTACTGTATGCTATTGTTGTTTGGTAATATTTTAACAATATTTTTGTTTGTTTGCAGGAGTGAATATAACTGGATGCCCATCTTTTAACAAAAGGTGACAGTAAATTATGCAAAATGTGCTAGATGACTTTCAATGGGTGGCAATGTTGAACTGAAACACTATTTTAAATTGTTAATTCATATAAACTTTCAGAATAATGATGAAGTTAAATCTAAGTTAAAGGATTGTATTCCTGTTCAAAAACATGCCTTTCATACCAGTCATCAAACACATTATAATTGATCAATAAGTTACTTGCATGCAGCTTATGTTTTAATGTTTTTATAGATAAGCAACAAGGACTTTTTAAATAGGCTTTCTTGACTAAAAGCTATGAGGACATTGCATTTTGTGATCCATGATATCTTTCTCACACCACAATATTTTGTGAACATAAGTCTAGTGTTTAGACTGTCCAGATATTAACATTCTACTAGATCTAGCCTCATAACTTATAAAAATGAATGATTTAGTAGAAGTTCCTTTCATGGCAGTGAAAACAAGGTAACTTTTTGTATTAATTTTATATCATTTGTAACTTAAAAATTACAAATGTACTTACATAAGTTTACATAAGGCTTTAGTTACCAAGTTTCTGTTTACATATGTTAAATGTTAAAGTTCAGTTGTCTGTATCACCACTGATGACCATGGTGTATGGCTTTGTGTCAACAGGTAAGAACTGATGTTAAAAATGAATCAATGTTTTACTGATTCTGATTACATAGCATGGATATTTTCAGTGAACATATGATTCATTTTCTACTGCTAAAGGCAGAATCAGATCTAGTAGAATCAGATCTAGCAAGATGCTGATCTAGATGGCACTCTCGGAGTACTGACTTGACAAAAATTCTAGAGTGTACTGTATGTATTTGAGGAAAACTTAAGATTTTATTACAATTATAATGCATCTATAGAAAGTGAACACAATACAAATTTTGAAATTATTAGAAAATAAATAAGGTTAAAAAATGATATGAGCCTAATCTACTTGCATTTTAAAATTGAAATTTTGAAAATGTTGCTTGCTTGATCTGATTTTGCCTTTATCAATGTCAGTTGAGACACAAAGGACCCTACACCTACACTCCCCTAGTTTGGCAACCTTAACTCCCCCATTGAACTACATGTTAAAGCCTCTTTATATTTGAATTTTTATTTACTTAACCTGCGATGAAAATACTTATTACTAGTATATTGAGGGAAACGTAACTTGACTTTATTTCCAATACCTCCAAATTTTCCCATTTTTTTCCTCAATTACAATAGGTTGAAAATTGATGATAAATTAGTACAAGTAGTACAAGTTAGGTAGTCAATTGAATTTGCTAACTTTATTTAACAAAAAATTGACATGTTTCCTCAGGTTCAACAAAGTTATAGGTCTTTAAAGTCAAATTTTTTTTTTTTTAACTCCCATTGAAATAACACAGGAGGCGTAAAATGGTTTTCAAAAATGCATTCATTAAGTAAACTAAACACTCAGTGTACAAAAAAGTTAGACAATTCAATTTTCTATATAAAGATATTTTTGTTGAATCTTTTACTGAATAGATATCCAGATTTCCGATTTGCCCTGAACTCACCATTTCCCATTGGTTTACATGGGAATGACAACTTTCAAAAATTACATTATCAATTTTGACCTATTGCAATTGATGGAAAAAATTGGGAAAAATTGAAGGTATTGGAAGTCAAGTTACGTTTCCATCAATATTTCAAGTATTTTAAAGGCAGGTTAATTGAATAAAAATTCAAATATAAAGAGGCTTTAACACATAGTTCAATGGGGGAGCTAAGGTTGCCAAACTTATGGAGGGGAGTGTACTTAAACATCACGGGTCAAAACCGAATGACATGCTTTGGTAAGAAGTAATACATAAAATGGTGTCATTGCATGTGTTTCATTCAGTCTGGGGGTAGAGTACTGACAAATATTTCTTCTTATTGTGCTCAGTCCATCAATACAGGTATTGAAATATCTCCAGGTTATCAGTTAAACATTTGCATTTATTGCTGGTCATTGAGATGGGCTGACTGATAGATGACATATCATTTATTATAGGTCATTGAGATGGGCTGACTGGTGGATGAAGTATAATTTATTATGCATTTATTATAGGTCACTGAGATTGGCTGACTGGTGGATGAAGTATAACTTATTGTAGGTCATTGACATGGGCTGACTGGTGGATGAAGTATCATTTATTATGTATTTATTATAGGTCAATGAGATTGGATGACTGGTTGATGAAGTATCATTTATTATGCATTTATTATAGGTCAATGACATGGGCTGACTGGTGGATGAAGTATCATTTATTACGTTGTGAGATGGGCTGACTGGTGGATGAAGTATCATTTATTATGTATTTATTATAGGTCAATGAGATGGGGTGAATTAAGTATAATTTATTATGCATTTATCATAGGTCAATGAGATTGGCTGACTGGTGGATGACATATCATTTATTATAGGTCAATGAGATGGGATGACTGGTGGATGAAGTATAATTTATTATGCATTTATCATAGGTCGATGAGATGGGGTGAATGAAGTATAATTTATTATGCATTTATCATAGGTCAATGAGATTGGCTGACTGGTGGATGAAGTGTAATTTATTATGTATTTATTATAGGTCAATGAGATGGGGTGACTGGTGGATGAAGTATCATTTATTATGCATTTATTATAGGTCAATGAGATGGGGTGACTGGTGGATGAAGTATCATTTATTATGTATTTATAATAGGTTAATGAGATGGGCTGACTTGTGAATGGAGTATAACCTATTTTGCATTTATTATAGGTCAATTAGATTGGCTGACTGGTGGATGGAATATAATTTATTATGCATTTATTATAGGTCAATGACATGGGCTTACTGATGGATGAAGTATCATTTATTATGTATTTATAATAGGTTAATGAGATGGGCTGACTTGTGAATGGAGTATAATCTATTTTGCATTTATTATAGGTCAATTAGATTGGCTGACTGGTGGATGGAATATAATTTATTATGCATTTATTATAGGTCAATGACATGGGCTGACTGATGGATGAAGTATCATTTTTTATGCATTTATTATAGGTTGATGAGATTGGGTGAATGGAGTATAATTTATTATGCATTTATCATAGGTCGATGAGATGGGGTGAATGAAGTATAATTTATTATGCATTTATCATAGGTCAGTGAGATGGGCTGACTGGTGGATGGAGTATCATTTATTATGCATTTATTATAGGTCAATGACATGGGCTGACTAATGGATGAAGTATCATTTATTATGTATTTATAATAGGTTAATGAGATGGGCTGACTTGTGAATTGAGTATAATTTTTTTGCATTTATTATAGGTCAATTAGATTGGCTTACTGGTGGATGAAGTATCATTTATTATGCATTTATCATAGGTCGATGAGATAGGGTGAATGAAGTATAATTTATTATAGGTCAATGAGATGGGCTGACAGGTGGATGGAGTATAATTTATTATGCATTTATTATAGGTTGATGAGATTGGGTGAATGGAGTGTAATTTATTATGCATTTATTATAGGTCAATCAGATTGGCTGACTGGTGGATGAAGTATCATTTATTATGCATTTATTATAGGTCAATGAGATGGGCTGACTGGTGGATGGAGTATAATTTATTATTCATTTGTTATAGGTTGATGAGATTGGGTGAATGGAGTGTAATTTATTATGCATTTATTATAGGTCAATTTGATTGGCTGACTGGTGGGTGAAGTATCATTTATTATGCATTTATTATAGGTCAGTGAGGCTTATTGGTGGATGGCTTGTCATTATTTATGCATTTATTACAGGACAATGAGATGGGCAGACTAATATCAGAAGTAGCCTGTATTATGGGACAATGAAAGGAGCATACAAAAGAAGTACAGGGTGGTCCAAAAAAAAGTGAACCCCTGCAACAGGCTACATTTTTCTTAATACATGCATGAATTGGCTCATATTATTACATGTTGTAGAGAAAGGTCTAAAATTTTGGTTGATGCCATAATTTATTCTCAGTCTTAAATTTTGAAGAAATTACAAGCGTTTAACAAACATGCCTGGAAATTAGATATTGTACAAGATTTTACAAATGTGATTCACGGAAATTGTTGAAACACATTGGATGATCTTAAACAGCTTTCAGTTAGAGATACAAGTTTAAAACCTTACCATATGACAAAAGGGACATTATTCAAGCAGAAAACACATTTCACACTTTCATTGATCATTTTGAAGCATTTTTAACTGTTCAACAGTTCAGGGGTATGTTACCTACACCAACAGTTAGAGGGGGGCCTCTTATGGAAGGAAGTTGCCCCCTGTGACCAGGAATCTGATAACTCCTTCATCAAATATCTTTAAAAAATCAAAAGAAAATCCAATATCCAATGTTTTGAGCCATATATCATTAGAATTGGTCCATGATTTATGAAGATATTGACATTTCAAGATCATATAGGGGTATGTTCATGATTTCACTGGAAAATGTTTTCGTCTGTGGAAGCTTAGCACATCTCTTTGGATCACAATAACTTTGGAACTAACAAATGTAGGATGCTAGTTTTAAGCCATAATGTGCAGGATATAAAATCGAACAAAGTCAGAAAATATTAGTTCTTTAAGACTGCAGCTTAAAAAATTCTCAGGGGAAAGGTGTTAAAGGGTTGAAGAATCGCGGATATTGAAAATCACAATTTGTCCATTTTCAGTAATGTTTGGTTAGGGCTTATAATTTCTGCAAATTTCAAGACTAAGAAAAATGTATGGTACCAACATGAATTTTAGACCTTCCTCTACAACATGTGAAAATAAAAAAGAATTCCTGCGAGTAATAAGGGAAATATGGCCAATTGCAGGGGTTCACTTTTTTTGGACCACCCTGTATGATGGATTTCAAAGAATTAATTATTTTTTGAAATCATCCAGACAAATTAATGTCAATGCAATGCTAAAATTGCAATTGCTTTGCTTGCGTCATTATGTTAGAAGCTAGGCCTAGATGCAAGGTTAAACAATATGAAGTCATTGAAAATGGGGCAGACTACTTATTACGCCATTTTCTGATAGTCTTCCAAGATTTATTTATAGATCTGAATATGGATTTAAATACATCTAGTATAGTTTCAATTGATGCATGTCCATTTTATTTATATTTATTTAAAATAGAGTCTTGAGATGAGCCAGCTGTAGCTACTGTATATTTTGCATCTGCACTTTACCAAGAAATATGTGTTTTTATTTTTAAGAATTAAATAAAATGGAGGCACATCAATTTGAAATTAAATAAATCTAGGCATATCTAAAAAATGTTTATATTGGTATTGTCTTCTATATTAGTTGTTTTTGATCATAACTGGCTTCCAAGAACATTTATCAAGTGTAATAATTGATTTGACCATACCATGGACTGGAATTCATACATGTAACACACTAAACATGTTATAGGTGTTACATAATTTTGTTTTAAACACAGTGACCCCTTAGAATAAGCTGGGTTATGATGAAATGATGTCAGTTAATAATGACAAAATCATTATACTACAATAAAAATACTTTTGCAACTCAATCAAACCTGAAAAAGAAGCAATGTGAAATAAACAAAAGGACTAAAACATGAATCTATTTTTCAATAATATGCAAAGGCCATGATAACAACTGGGAATATATATTATATCATATCTGGGGAGTAGGCAGCTTTAAGTCTAACCCTTATTTAAATCTATGCTACTGTTGTAATCACTTTTTGGTGATTACAATCTTGTTTCCTACTCGAAATACTTATCAACCAACTCAGGATTTAAATCAATAAATAATTTCTATCTCTTTATTTATCTTTTTATTTCGTTGTAAAATTAATGTGATATCAATATACAGATTAGATCCCTGTACTGCCTGGCTACCTCGAGAACTCTCTAGAGACCAGCTCCCGTTCCTTATATATTTTATTGTAAATGGCCAGTGCCTTATGAATGTTTAAGATGTTAGGTCAACGGTAAGTAAAATGAATATTCAATGTCATAGTGCAAGAAGGGTCATAGGTTCAGGCAGTACAGGGTTAATAATTAATTATGTATGTAAATAACTGTTATGGTTTTTTATGATTGTGTCTGTTCCCTTGAGTCATAACATACGCCCCCCCGTTGGTGGCACACGGCCCCGTGTGCAAGGAGCGCATGAGATGACCCAAGAGAGGTGGACACCTATGGTATTAAATGGAATGTGACCGGTAATAGTATATATATATGAAATGGATGTATAGTTTTAGAGACATTCCATAATTACAGCTTATTCATCTTGCGAATAAGTTGTTATTTTTTTTATTCCATTGAATAAACCATGGGCCAAGATGATTGGAACAAATTTCCAGACAAAGTTGGCGTGTTAATAGGTTTGGATTCAGAAGAAAATACTGGGCTCGGGTGCAGCCATCTTTATATAAGCTAAGCCCCGTGGGATATTCAATGGTATAACCTTACGGAATATTAGACAGCATGTACCTCTGGTAATATACAAATAAAATACAATGGATATATATATATATATATATAGCAACAGTAAAATGTGTGAACACTATCATTGAGCATTAGTAAAGTATGCGAATTCTATTATTGAGCAACAGTAAAGTATGTGAACACTATTATTAGATAACAGTAAAGTATGTGAACACTGTAATTGAGCAACAGTAAAGTATGTGAACACTATTATTGAATAACAGTAAAGTATGTGAACTCTATTATTGAGTAACAGTAAAGTATGTGAACACTGTTATTGAACAATAGTAAAGTATGTGAATACTATTATTGAAAACTAGCCCCCGTGATGCAACAGAAATAATTGCAGATTAGAATAGTCCATTGAGCAGTTCTGGAATAATTGATAGCCAGTACTAGGGATAGTGGTCTGCGTATATGTTACCCATGATGGCAAATGAGTAAAGTTCTAGCTGACACAGTATTTGGACCGGAACGGTGTGGTAATGGGGATAGGACGACAGTCACTCGCCAGATGGATAGCGTCGAGCTCGGAATGCACAACGACGTAAGTGTCAGAGTTCCGTATAACTAGTTGTGGCAGAGGATGTAAGTTGTCGGACGGCCGTGTGGCGTATAACTGGATGATCGTTGGTTATACACACTGGACATTACGAATTGTCCTAGTATTGTTCATGGATTTACGCCTGGATATAATGTTCATTATGGGATATCACTGAGAGACTCCTGCGTGTCGTACAGCGTGGTGGTCGAGGGCTGTACATACGATAAACGCAATTGATCCGGGATTGATCCTTAGGCGTATTCTGGACTGAGTACATTGATATATATAGTAGTTCTTACAGCCGTGCCCTGCACAATAAATTTGTAGTGTCGTATATAAATATAATAGTTCTTACGACCGTGCCCTGCACAATAAATTCGTAGTGTCGTTGATATATATAAAGTTCTTACAACCGTGTCCTGCACAATAAATTTGTCGAGTCGTTCATCACGCATATCATGCGTAAATTGTAGAAGATAACGTTTATAGAGTTCGGTTGGAGTTCAGGAAAAGGCACGTTCATGCACGATGATGGTCTGTCGTGCTAGCCCGGAAATCGCTCCTTCCTGAAGGCGTTATGTGTCCTGATTGCAAGCCGGTGTTTGAGGGTAATGGCCGTTAATATATTGCATCACTGAGCACAATGTCTGTATGGTGCACACCCGGTGCCCTGAACATTCGGTGATTTCAAATGTTGTAGTTGGTGTTTAAGAGGGTAATAGGCTACCAAGTGATAATTGGCTACTCATAGATTGGACCATGATACTGAAGAAGTGGAATAATAGCATGCTCCTAAGTTGCATCACGTGGCATAATGTAAATGATGATACGACCACGTCGAATAATTTCAGAATAGACTGACTTACGTACAGTTCACATATGGAACCCTTAAGAGATGGCATGAGGTTAGATTAGATTTAATACCGCCTAACGTATTATATGATAACTTGTTGCTGCCGAATGGAGTGACAATTTAGATTAACAGTATGCACAAACGGCAAACAAATTCAACGATAGGAGAATCACGAGAATCACTAAAAGAGAATAAACAATTTCTGTTAAGGGTACTGGTGTTCATAACTAGAAGCCCAGAATGCTTGAAATATAATAAGCTATGGTTGTCGTGCATTCTGATAAACTCATGATTGTGGAGACATAAGGTACATAAACTGAGCATGAAGTGAAGATATAGTACGTTAAGTAGTGAAAATATGAGTTTCAACTCGTTTCCTGTTGCATTAAAACTCGTAATATATATGTTAGTTCTGTATGTACAATAATATGTAAATATAGTTCGTATGCTTAAGTTAACTTACATTATGGCTCTGAGCTGAATCTCAAAGCATGAACTAAAGTACGAATATGGTGTTCCCACCGCGTATGGCCCCGTTGACTGATTGGCTGTAATTATAAAATAATCAGACGTGGTGGGAAGACCAAGCCGAACTAATAGTTGATTCATTTGTAATCCCATTTTGCAATAATGGGCGTGTGGTACAGTATTACCAGATAATAATTTGCCGTGGGGCCTGCAACTGCCCGACACAAAAAATGAAGCAAGAGTCAGGTGTATATATATTGCCCCTTGTTGGTTCCGAAAGCATGAACTGCAGTGGCACTATTTTATAACGTAATATGGTTGAAGAAATTTCGATATTCGAACCGGTAAATTATGGAGCGTTTGACCTGAGTCTTGTTTCCAGTAAGGCAAATTATGGAATCTAATGTAAAGCAAATTTGTCCAGAGCCAGCAAATGAGAAGTGAGATAACGGGTCAGGAAGAACGGAATAAAAGTATCTAGAATGGTCAATATAAAATCGCTTTAGTGTAACAATTTGATACTAGGGAATTCCACAGGGGACCAACATAAGCCATTGAAAAATAAGAATATCGGAATTGATCCTGGAAAATATACGGGAGATGAACATCACGATGTATGGGGTGTGTCAGACACATTGTAACAAATACTTATGAACAGAATAGTTCGGGTCGGAACTTTCTAACAGTGCATAATTTCGGCTCTGGACTGTGTAAGTTTTGAAGAGACACGCGATAAGTTGTACTTATCGAGTGCGGTATAAGTTTAGCACATTGTAAAGGTGATAACAACGCGAATTGGTGGGTGTAACAGTACATAGGTCAGATGAATTTATCCTATTTGATTTAATTTAAGCAGTAAGAACAGTGTAAAGTAGCGAAGGATCAACTATACGTTGCATTGAAGTACAAATGAAGCTAGAATGAATATAAAGAGTTGTGTTCTTGAAAGAGCGGCGAACAATTTCCAGAGGAAGGCCCTATTGTCTTATCAATTTCAAAGAAGAAAGTGAGTCGTAAGTAGGACGTAAACATCAGGAAGTACAGGTCAAAATGGCCCTCGGCAATATTCGTAGCTATTTATGACCGATTTAGCGAATGTATCTCAGGAAGTAAGGGGCATCATTAAACTGGATTTGATAGGTTTTATGCATGAAAACTGGAATGGTATAAGCTGTGTAATGCAATGCAAATTGGGATGATTAATTTTAATTTTGAGGGGTGACTTGAAAAATTCATTGACGTGATTATGCATGATTTCTATGACGATGTTGAACTGATTACTTTTTGGGAGATTGGGCCATATGACTGTAGGGTTTGTGAAGTTAAGTGAATTTATGCAGATGGGAAAATAGAAACATGGTGATGTACCGGCAGTCCTCACAGTACAGTGCCTGGTAGTTGGTACCAGGGTGTACTGCGAAGAGTACCGCCGTCTGCGTTTGTCCAGGGGTTGGGGCCGCGTTGGTTATTACCCGTTGACGAATTGTGGGGTTTGTGCACAAAGTGCACATTGCAGTCACTCTCGTCCCTGGGGTTCCGAAGGGGATGGAGATAGTGGGGGTACTATCCCACGCCCCATCGATTGGTATACGGTTTGTGGCCTCCAGGGACGAGTCCAGGTCCCTCATCAGCTCGTCCAATGGGTCCAGTGAGGTAACTGACCCCAGCTCAAGAAGTTGTACCGCCGCTTCTTGGTCGTTCTGCTGTGTTAGTTTTAGATCATCTCTTATCGCCTCTTGGTTAAGGATAGGAGGGCCATCTGATGTTGAGGCCCACTGAGTGGCTCCCTGGTTAACTGTCGTAAAAGCCTCGAGGATGGGAGGGTTATCTGATGTTGAAGGTGCTGGCCACAGCTCGGGCAACTCAACTTGAGATGTCTGATTTTCGTCTTGGGATTGTAGCTGGGCGAGCTCGTCCCAGACTTCCTCGGGCAAAGCAGCATTCAGTATTGTGCACTGTAAAGAGAATAAACCATGTGAACGACTTTGTTTTAGTTTGATATATAAATATGTTCACTTGAAACGGGGCATGAAATGTGTTGTTTCGGCATTATGTTGTAGATATCAAATTTTGTCGGAACGCAGGTCCTCTCTATATGCTTATTTTGTGATGTTTGTCCCCTAAATATATGTAAATGTCTACTTTACAATTATAAGTGCGGTACGTATAAGTGTTGGCCATCAATCTTGATAATAATTCTGAATATTGGCTTTTGTTTCAGGACCTGGTTGAGACTGGATATCGTAGTGAGTGGGACTCGAATTGAAGTAGGAAGTTGGATTGCAAGATTTGGATCAAGAGTTTGAATAGTCATGTCCGCCCAATCTATATCAAGGTGGGGCCAGAGTACATGTGTACTTACGCTACAGTCTACGGGTCCTCCAGTAGAGCTTTTGATGTTACTTACGTAATCCAGTGGAATGTTGGTCACCGATACAATACAATAGTTGGCGGGGCACATCATCAATAGTTTCAGCTCACATGAGGCGATATTCCTGAGGCAGAAGTATCTACGGAAGGCCCTTATGATACCAGTCAGCTTTTTGAAGAGTTTGTATGTTATATACAAGGATAGTATAAAGCTTAAAATAGACAGAATATTAGAAGGGAAGGCTGCTTGCTGTGGGAGGGGAACTGTTGGTGCGAATACTGGGTGATCCGTGGGTAGGAACAATGTGGCCGCCTTGGCTGGTTGCGGTATGAGTGCAACACAACATACTATACGACAGAATAAATAAGATGACATTACAAACGATACTAGAGCCAAGATGGCCGAGATCAGGGTAATGGATGATAGTGATTTGTCTGATAGCCAACTGAGTGGTTCCCTTAATTCTGATAAGTCCGTTTGGACATGTTGTACTTGATCGATAGGTGACAAAAATGGTACATCCGTATTTTTAAGGGCTTCGGTTAGTCGTGACATTTTAAATGAAGTTGTTTTGGAAGTCATTAAGACCTTATTCCAGTCCGCAGAGTAGAAAGTAAGATTGGGTAGTTGTACTGATAGATCTGAAGTCAAGTGGGATGATGCTGACAGTTTCTTTAAAGAAGTTAAATTGTAGTCGAAAGTTTGTAGAAAGGCTAAATTGAAGTGGTGTGCCCTTGAAACGAATGACTTTGAGGTGTGATTGCAGCTTGAGAGGGTTTTGGGTAAGATGAAATTTTGACCTTCCAAGGAGCAATGGCATTTCCTGGTTATAATACAGACCCCCCTGCACGCTGGAACCCTTTTTGGCATTGAATCATCACATCTAATGGTCCAGAATTTATCATTAGAATGTATAAGCGATTTTGTTGGCGTTAGCGTGATTATTTGATCTGATTGTGGGGCGTTAATATGGTACATAAACGAGCATAGTTTATTTATTTGAATGGGATCATTAAAGAATAGTGCTGAGTTACACGAGGGCTGAGTAGAAATTTGTTTTAGATTGAAGACGGTTGTACAATGTAGTAGGTGAGATCCGGTGCAGTCAGAAAATTGTTGCAAATTTAGTTCTATGTAGAAATCTAAATCATGAGATATGGCGAAATAAGGGGAAAGGTCTGAAATTGACGTGGAGTGGTTTGGGGTCCGTTTATTACTTAAATCGAGCGGAATTGGCATATGCATGTGGTGCATCTGATATAGATTGAAGAGATAATCGGAGCTTGAAATGGCGACTCTAATCGAAATTGTTATTGTATTCTCGGTGACCAGAAAGGTGGGGTTACTATTTTTGTAGTAATAATGGGGATCCAAGTAGGATATTCGAAAATTGGGATGTGAGGAGCGAAGGGTAGATTGGATATCTGACAGGGCCAATTTCAGTGTTGAGGGAGAAATTAAATGGGGTGGCAGACTACCTTGTACTAATTGGGATATTGCACTTAGATGTTGATTACATTCAATTTCATGTTGCTGGAGGGCTGAAAGTTGAAGCACACAGAATCTAAGGATCATTTTTAGTAATTCAGAGTTTATTTGTAAGGCCAATGAGAGTTTATCATAGTAGCGGCCCTGCGAGGCTAGAACTGAAGTTAAATTTGCTATGGTATTATAAATGTTTTGAAATGCTGCGTGGTTATTGGCAGTTGCATGGTCCAAGTTATCTAGTCGCTTATTATTGGTGATCATGTATGAGGAGAGGTGTTGTCTGTATTGTACCGTGTTTTCAGAAGTAGAGTTAATGACCTTTTCAATTTCTTGGAGATGTCTCCAAACATTTGATATTTCTTTGCGTGAAGGTGTTCCAATTAGCGCTGAAAGTATTTCACTGCCGAAGTTTAATAATCCTCGACGGTGTCGTCGATTAGTGTTAAGAGTGACTTTGTGAGTTTTTGGGAGTAGATTATCGATATCCAAAGTACAGGAATGAATTTTGTCCGCCGTATGTTGGATGAGCGGTGCATAATCAATTAAAAGGGATGCTATTTGTTCGCAGTCATTATAGAATTCTTTGTGAAAAAGAGTATTGCATCTGACTTTAGGAGTTCTTCGTAGTATATTTGGAAGCGAAAATCTTTTGAGCCCGAAACTATGTTGCCAATAATCGTCGTTTGACGGTGTCATAAGTCCTTGTCGCTTAATTATAACTCCAAAATTCAATCTATTTAAAAGACTAGTAGGCATAGAAGTGTCTTGGCTAATTTGCATAGAGGGTGGTAGGTCTAGGCAATGAGTACTTGTAGTAGTAAGTAAAATTAAACAGAGACTTACCAATTTGTCCATTGCTGTGTCCATGGTGCGTGACGTGTCTTGGTGTTGATTCAAAGAATTAATGTGTTAGTGGCTTAGATGTGTCTTGGTGGTGATCCCGAGGAGCAATGTTGAAGTGGCTTGGGTTGGGCAATAAATATATGAGTCTTGCATGAACTGTGGTCACGTGATGCTGGCGTTGCGTCATGAGGTTAGATTTTAGGCTTTTTTGTTTATTATAGAGTTTCTTCTTTTTGACCTTGTGGGCCTGGGATTTTCAATATCGTGTAGGCTGCTCAATTGTGTGTGTGTGTGTGTGTGTGTGTGTGTAATGCATGTTCGTATTTTATTCCTTAAATATTTGACACAATGGGTCGATAGGGACGCAGTGATTTTTCGCGCAGGTTTTTAGCTTGGGCAATAAAGTAGATTTTAAATATCGGGCCCTGTATATCTAATGGCCGGTCTCTTTTGTTTGCTGTTTTGTTTTAACCTCGTTTCTCTTAGGATGCTTGGGTTTAAATAATTGTTTATTATAATTCTCCGCGCGGAGAGTGAATCTGTCCTTTTGAAGGAAAGTAGATAATTATATGAAGCATCCATATGATATGAAGGTGGCCACCTATTACATTTTATATGCGCATTATTCACTTTTTAGACCCGCGAACAGGGATATATATCGTTTATTAAAATTCTAAATATATCTGCATATAAAGAGGTTCTTTTCCTTATCATTTACTCATTCTATTTTCTTTCTTTTTTTTTTCTTTTTGTTTTCATTTTGTTTTGTTTCATGTCAATATTGAATTATTTTTGAGGGACAGTTGAGCAGCCGTTTGACTAGAAATAGTTTGAACTAGGGAATAGAAAGATGAGTTTGATTGCGTCGAGATTACATGCAATTATGGCTAGGTGAAGTAGGTCCTTGTTCAAGAACAAAGCGATGTACGAGTACCGATGCGTCTTTACTGAAGTGTGAGAGTCATTTTCAAGTTTATTTGTATCTATATGGGCCTTTTAATACCGTTTATCTTCGACCCATGAGTTACTTGTGGAGCATTCTAAATATTCCCTGGTTAAAATGAGTCCATTATCAATTTTTTCTTTGTTTGTATATTTTAAGCCATTTTTTTTTCGAATAGAGAAAGAAGCTTATTGTTGCATGTGGATTTTTGAATGTTGAAATGAGAAATAAATTTAAAAATCCGCGAATTTCAACCGTTGTTGGAGGGATATTGGAAGGGGTAGATTACTAATATCAGGGAATGTCACTTGGTTTTGGATTGTTACGAGACATTTTGACTGAAGCGTGGAAGGTATATCTCTAAATTCAAAGAAATCTGTTATGTCTTTACATTCTTTTTGTAGCCTTTCAATAATGCCCAGGTTATATCTGACAAAACCATTTTCAGTGTAGGATTTGTATCTGGTCCGAAAAAGGTGAAATTCGCTTAATCTGATGTGATCTGGGACTATGATGGTGGCTTCCGCCAATTTCTCTTTGCATATATGTTCATAGGTATCAGCGAGAAGGTTTGATCTTCTAATGAAATTATATTGTAAACCAGTCAAAGGTATAGAACCCTGGTTTCCAAAGATGAGAGTGATTCTAGGCATGATACAAATTGCTTATTAGGAAGAACTTATTTTTGCTAATCAATTGTATTCTAGAGGCTTAATAGTAAACTTGAAATATATATTGCCCTCTTTAAGTATTCATATGGATTAAATAATTTGGTATTAAATATGGATTTAACAAGCCGCTTTGAGTGTGAATTATCTGAATTGCGGTCTTGGTTAAATAGTAATGAAGTACGAGATTAGTTCTTACCTAAGTGTTGTTGAATCCGTGCAGATCCGAAATGTATTGTGACCCGAATAATATTTGTTGGTTTATAGGTATCATTAGGTAATATTCCACAATATCAGGTTGATTATCGCTAACGTGACTTGCGACTTGATAACAGGGGTGTTTCTTATAAGTATTAATTTTGATTCTATTACATTCAAATATTTGTATGTGAATGTTATGGGGATAAGATAGAATGGAGAATGTGAATTGTGTTGGATGGTATGGCGCGCGTGCATAATATGTTAATACTTTGGTTTGCGATTGGTACAGCTTTGATTATATTGGTCTTAGACTGAGGGAGAATATAACATTTTAAGGTCAACGTTATAATTTTAATTTAGTGTCGGCGTTTGTATTTTTTCTTGGTTTGCCTTTTTTCTTGGGATCTTGAAATTCTTGTAAAGCCCATAACTTCATGTCTTCTGAGAGATCGTTGAAATCGACCCAGCTGTTGTGGGAAGGATCATAGTTCTTCCAGCTGACAAAATATTGTTTAGTGCCATTCTTGAGTTTCCTTGACTTTAATATGTCGGCGATCTCGTAGAATTCGTCTTCTGTATCCTCGTCACTCTCACTGTCGATGTCCTGAGGTGTAGGTATTGGTGTAGGAATTGGTGTTCCCTGCAAGTCGTTCTTTGTGAGTTTCTGAGATGTCTCTTTTTGATTGTCGGTCTTCGGCTCGGAGGTCGCTTTGGTATTCCCGATTGGATATTTGTCTGTCTGAGCGGGGGGTTGTGCATCTTCGAGATTATGGGCAACTGTGTCTGGCCCGGGGGTTTCTGTATGTGGTTCGTAATTATCTGGCGGTTCTGGGCGGGGCCATCTGTACTCCGCTTTACTGAGCCTGCCCACATGTACAGATTTGGGGTATAGTGTACCATTGCTTAGTCTGCGTAATGTAGCATTTAGCTCATTGTTTGTTATTTGCACTATTGTGAATGGACCTTGATGTGTGAAATTTAGTTTGTGTGACAGTGCCTTATTTTTGGGAGGGACCTTTAAGTACACACAATCGCCTACTTGGAATTTAATGAACTTATGTTTTGTCCGGCGGTCATGGTCTGCTTTCATTTTCTCCTTCTGGCTTTGTAGTATTTTTGTGGCCATATGTTCGCATTCTGCTACTTGGCTGAGGGTGCTTTTGAGATGATCTTGTATGTCTCTGGGGGCGTCTGAGGGTATTTTGTATTGGGTGTCGATAGGGAGTTTTGGTACCCTACCAAATACAAGCATCGATGGTATGATCTGGGTGGAGGCGTGAACCGATGCATTGTAGGCAAACACGACGGAAGGTAGATAGACGTCCCAATCTTTGTGGTGTTGTGACACATATATGGAGAGCATTTTTGCGAGGATTTTGTTCCCTGCTTCAATGAGGCCGTTTGCACGGGGGTTATACGGCAGAGTTTGTCTTTTATCAATGAGGAACATTTTGCATAGCTCTTGGACGAGTTGACTAACGTAATTAGTCCCGTTGTCGGATATTATGACCCCTGGGCAGCCAAAAATACATATTACTCGGTGAAAGAGTAATGTCGCCACTGTTGCAGCCTGTTGATCTGGGGTTGCTAGTGCTATGGAGTATTTGGATAAATGATCAGAGATACATATAATGAACCTGTTTTTGTCATGTGTTGTTGTCAGGGGCCCTAATGTGTCAATACTAATCATTTCCCAGACTGCCGATGGCGCTGGAATAGGCTGAATTGGTTGTTCGTGTTTTCTCCGAATTCTGCGTGAATTACATGGTACGCATGATTTCACCCAATTTTCAACATCTTGTGATTGTTTCGGCCAGTAATACTTTTGTAATACCCTTGCTTTTGTTTTAAGGATGCCTAGATGTCCGCTAAGAATCTGATCATGGGATGCGAAGAGAATGGTGTCAACTAGACAATTGGGTATAACTAGCCTATTTATCATGGCGTGGGAGTGATGGTCGTAATGTTTGTGATACAGGACGTTGTCAATCATAAGGAAGCTATCTGCCTGTAACAACAATTTTCTGGCCTCGCTGTTGTTATCTGGTAGTACATTTGTATGTAAATATTGAATTAATGGGCTACAGAAAGGGTCGGTGAGTTGTAGCTGCCTTAATTCCTCCATCTCGGGTGTATTGGTGTACAGGTCTGCTTGGCTATTTACCGTGTCAGTTTCCTGGATATTTGCCATTTCATCTTGCTGTTCGTCAGGCGCGGGTGGAGTTCCCGGTTCGTTAGCGGTTTCACTTGTCGAAGCCGTCGAATGGTTATTCAGATTTGTCGTTCTTTGCGTAGGCCTATCCGTAGTAATTTTGTGAACGGGGTTTGCTGTGGCCTCTGTGTCTGTGGTTTCCATGATAATATCGCTCGGTATGGGGTTCAATACTTCTGAAGTTGTTTGGTCCATATCAACATCCGTAGTTTGTTTGGCTGAGTGACTTTGGGTATGATACTGTTTTGTTGAGTCGGGGTCGGTTTCGTACGTGTCCCACAGGTCTTCTAGCGTGGGTGTGTTTGCTTGTGTTGACGTTTCCTGTTGGTCTGTGTACCTAGCTAGTGGATCGAAGAATTTCAAATCATCTGGCTGCAATTTTGATATTGGGCCGGGAGGCTGGAAGGGTAAATTACCTAGGGATAGTGGGGTTTTCCCTATCGCAGCGTGAATTTGTGGCTGACATTCTGGCATTACCATTCTACGTATCTCCTCGTGGTGTTCCTGCTGTAGATCTGAATCCTGCACTGGAGTGTGTTCTACTCTGGAGGCAAAATCTGCATTCGCATTTAATTTACCGCTCCTGACCTCTAATGTGTATCTAAAATGTGACAAAAACAATATCCATCTCGCTCTTTTGGAGTCGCTCAATTGCTTTGTATTGATCAGAAATTTCAAGGGAGCGTGATCTGTTCTGATGATGAATTCGGATACCTCTAGGTAGTGTCTGAATTTCTTGACTCCGTACACAATGGCGAGTAGTTCTAGGTCAATGGTGGCGTATTTTGCTTCTGTGGGAGTCAAAGCTCGTCCACTGAACGAAATGGCTTTCTCCTTTC
Organism: Owenia fusiformis; assembly: GCA_903813345.2. Lineage (NCBI taxonomy): Eukaryota > Metazoa > Annelida > Polychaeta > Sabellida > Oweniidae > Owenia > Owenia fusiformis. Next base: position 17,558,969 of record CAIIXF020000011.1, on the reverse strand, counting down.
CATCGATTTCTTGAGTTAGGCACGCACCTAGACCCTTGTTACATGCATCTGTTTCCAGGATGAAAGGAAGAGAAAAATCAGGGTAGAGTAGCATGGCATGTTCACAAATACCTGCCTTGAGTGTGTCTAAGGCTTGTTGTTGTTCTGGTCCCCAGACGAACTCGATATCTTTCTTGGTCAGTTCTGTGAGAGGCCGTGAAATTCTCGAGTAATCTTTGAGGAATCTCCGATAATATCCGGACAGTCCAAGAAACATTCTTACTGATTTCACTGAATTAGGGGTAGGGAAATCACGTACCATTTTGCATTTGGCTGGATCTGGTTTATAGCCATGTTCAGATAGAATGTGCCCTAGATAGAGTACTTCGTCCTTACCCCATTGACATTTTGATAGTGATATTTTTAGGCCTGCCTTTTTAATCCTGGACAGTGTTTCGTTAATTAAGGCAAGATGATGATCCCATGTGGGGGAGAACAGGATGAGGTCATCTAGGTAGATATATAGATTCTGATATTGTAAGCCCCTGAACAATTGGTCCATCAAACGAACAAATGTACTAGGTGACCCCACAAGCCCTTGTCCACAACGTGTAAATTCGAATAGCCCATCGTGAGTCGAGAAAGCTGTAAGTTCCCTAGATTGAGGGGCGAGTTTTACTTGGAAGTATGCTTTAAACATATCGAGGCACGACCAGTAACGGCCTTTTGTTTGGGCCATACTATCAAGTAATTCTTGTAAATCTGGCATCCTGTACGCGTCGAATTGAGTCATTGAATTGAGGCCCCTCCAATCAACACATAATCTAACCTTTTCACCCTTTTTGATCAGGACTATTGGGGCGCTCCATGCTGATTTACTGGGTTGGACTACTCCCATGTCTAATAGTTTATTTACCTCAGTTGTTATAAGGGCTCTTTTTGCAGGGGAGCATGGATATGGTCTCTGTCTGAAAATCTTCGCATTGGGTTTCAAATTGATTTCATGTTCAATTAAATCCGTGAATCCCAATTCATTTCCTGGCGAGGAGAATGCTTCCACATTCTTTTCTAAAACGGAGGTAAGTTCCAATTTTTGATTTTCAGAAAGTATTGAATCTTTGAAATCTAATTCTGAGTGAATAGACCAGTTTGACCTGTCTGTTAGAGTCTCGGATGTTTGCTTTGTTGGTACGGCCTCAGGGTTCAAGGAGTTTATGGCATTTATCTCCAAAGGTCTTGCACTTAAACCATCGTATTGTTGATTAATGAATTGAGTGTTACCATATTGCAAATCAGGGTTTGTTTGTTTATTTTCAGTGTGACCTGAAGTACCGGTTTGATATTTCCTTTCCCCCTTAGAGGTATAAAGATCAAGGGGAATGATTTTAGCCTTGGAATCAATGCACTCAAACTTTCCTATTCTTTCATTGTTTTGTATTGTGAGGTCCACCGTAGTGGCATTTACTAGCCTGGTTTGGACCATTTGATTTGATGTTTTTGATAATGAAATTGCCATTAGCAGGGGTCTTTTTGCGGCACTTTCTGGCTGTGAGCATATGCCTAGTACATTATCAGGCATTTTTCTCTTGAGGTTAAGAGTTAGGACTACTTCCGATCTAGCGGGTATGGTCACTTTTGTTCCGGCAATGATGTCAGTGGAACGGGGAACGGAGTATTTTAAAGTGTTTTTACAGAAATCTACTACTGCTTGGTGTTCCGTTAAAAAGTTGGTACCCAGAATCACAGGGTGAGCTAAATTGTCAATTATGTGGAATTCAACTGCTGTCGTTGTTTGACCTATTATGATGGGTAGTTTAATGAGGCCTGTGATTTTCATGGAAGTTCCGTTTGCTATTTCCACTCCCCCACAATCAGATTTTTGAAGGTCGTTTTGAGCCCAGGGGAATTTTTCGAACCAATCTTTATTAATTCCACTTATTGTTGCGCCACTGTCAAGTAAGGCGTAGCAATGTTGACCCAATAGTTTGACCCGTATTATATTATCGTGGAAGATAGGTTCCATATTGACAGAGAATGAATGTTGATTGGAATGAGATATTGTTTCATGTTCGTTGTTAACATTGTGATTTATGTGGTTATTGTTTGCATTTTCGATCGTTTCCTCTGCACAAGCCTCGTTGAAAAGAACAAAGTTGTCATTGGTTTGGCATGCATAGTTGTGGTCTGATTGTACATGGTTGGGGTATGGGGCCTTGAGTAGATTAACTGTGGGTTCTAGCCGATCTGCATGATTATTCTGGGGAATAGTTTCAGGAGGTGGGTATTCATATGTTGGGGCCCGATTTTCCGATGGTATATATTCGTCGAATGTGACGTCGTCAGAATTGTTAATTTCATTTTCTTGTTCTTTTTCAGATGGAGGAAGCTCCCCTGGTTTACATTGGTCAGATGATGATTTGCATACGAGATTGAATGGGGTGGCTGCCCGGGGGCGAAGCCTACTTTGGTCCCCAGCTCCGTTAGGAGTCATTGCGAATGCCGACCGTTTATCTGAACTATGAGAGCCGTTGCTGACACCCGAACATGTTTCAGCGATGGTCATGCCAAGTTCATCAACCACATCGCCAATGGACGATATTGTGGCACAGTAAGGATTCATGCTCAATGGGGGGGTTGCCCGGGGGCAAGACCTACTTTGATCCCCAAATGATTGAGCATCATTCAAATTCTCTAAAGACAATGTCTCGCTCGAACACGAGTTTGAGTCTTGTACATCCAGATCATCATATGAGTGTAACCCAGAAATAGCATACATATGTTGAGGGTTTTGAAAATCAGCTCCTGCATGGACCTCGGTATCTGCAGGAGTTATTAGTTTAAATGATTCGGTCTGCTGGGCCCTGAGGATTGTGGAGATCGAGGAGCGGGGTATCTATCATTTCGACGATCTTGTGGGAAGGATCTCTGATTATTTTGATTTTGAAAGGTATTTTGACCTTGAAAGTGGACCCGTCTATTATCTTGATACCATGGACGATCTGATTGCATTTGGCGACCTCTGAAGGAGTTATTGCTTTGTGATGGTCTAGGAGAAAATCGTCTACCTCGACCATTGGGATTAGGATCAAATGTTGGCCTTCGACATACTACGTTAAGATGACCTACCTGATGACAATTTGTGCAGTAGGGTCTACCTGTACTCGTGCGGCCATTGTACAGGTCCCGTGGAGGTCTCCTTTCGTTCCTCCTTATCCTGTCGGACATTTCCTCCAACATTCCACGTTGTTCTTCCATTTTGTCCATTAGGGTTTTCAATTGGTTGTCAGGGACGATGGCATTAATAGATTTGGGCACTCTGTCCTCTGATGAGATACTTTCATGAAGTTTTGCAAGGCGTTCCACATCGGCGACGGTAACGGGAGAGTGACTCAGTACATGACTTCTCATTTTAGGTGACAGGCCGCGAATTAATATGCGTATGTGTTCTCCGTCACCTATTTCAAGACGCGAACATTGGAGAGACACATCATTAAGATATGCGTCAATGGGTTCTCCAGCTTGATGCACGCGTTGCAATAGTTTGCTTTCGAGAGACCACTTTGGAGTGGATTCTATAAATTTTTGAACAAAGGCCGCGCGTAGGGCGTCCCAATTTTGTTTTGTTTCTTCCTCTAAATTGTCAAACCAAATCTCAGCAATGCCACTCAAAAACATTTTCAGGTAGTCGCACGTGCCCTGTGCGTCCCATCGTTGTGTTTGAGCATAAAGCTGATATTTGTCAATCCACGAGCGTGGGTTACTTACTGAAGAAGAGTGTGAAAAAATCATTGGTCGCGTGACCGAAGCTGCGCGAGGTCCTTGTTCCTGATTCATTTCCAGCGCCTGAAGGCGCGCTAATAATTGATCATTCATTTCATCCGCCATGTCTGGATGTTGTCTATTCAATCTCCCGTTAATTCGTCTGTACATGCAAGAGGGATCTAATCTTTATCTGTTTGTTAATTTATTTGAATTTGAAGATTGAAAGTCTTGATTAATTTTGTATTTTTCAATTGATTTGTTGTGATATAGAAAATATTAAACCTTAGGTTTCGGCTGGCAACGGCACCAATGTTGTAATCACTTTTTGGTGATTACAATCTTGTTTCCTACTCGAAATACTTATCAACCAACTCAGGATTTAAATCAATAAATAATTTCTATCTCTTTATTTATCTTTTTATTTCGTTGTAAAATTAATGTGATATCAATATACAGATTAGATCCCTGTACTGCCTGGCTACCTCGAGAACTCTCTAGAGACCAGCTCCCGTTCCTTATATATTTTATTGTAAATGGCCAGTGCCTTATGAATGTTTAAGATGTTAGGTCAACGGTAAGTAAAATGAATATTCAATGTCATAGTGCAAGAAGGGTCATAGGTTCAGGCAGTACAGGGTTAATAATTAATTATGTATGTAAATAACTGTTATGGTTTTTTATGATTGTGTCTGTTCCCTTGAGTCATAACACTACCCCCCATAAATATGTGGATTAGAGACCACAAAATGTAAACATTTCCAAAATACTGAAGTGTAAACAAATGCAGTATTGTAATTTTAGTATGTAACTGTATTGTAATTGCTTTAACATATTTTCTCTGAAATAAAATTAAATGGTTGGAAGTAATCTTTTCAATGTATCTTAAGCATGAAAATGTATCACCTACAATTTTGATTTTATTATTCTGAAATGAAGAATTGAGATATTTATCAATTATATATAGACTGATAGAAGTTATTGAATATTTAAGATACATAATGTCAAAATTCATTACAATAGCCAGCCACTGTTCAAAGATTCTGAGATAATCATTAAAATTAAAGGATTATCATAAAATGAAATCTGAACTGCTGGACTCTTAAGACACAGGATTACACAAATGATTGTTCTTCTGACCTTGAAAAACACCAAACATATTATTCTATGGGTTGAGAAAAATATAGAGTTTATTCCATGGCAAAATATATTCCCTTGTTTGATATCAATATTCTAGTTTCATACTGAAATTAAACCCTCTCTTATTGAGCAACTCTGTTGTAATCATGAAATAAATCTAGTATCCAAGGGTTGAGATACATATAGAGTTTATCCCCTGAGAAGATATGAAATAATCATTAAAATCAAAGGTTTGTCATGAAATAACGTCTGAATTGATAGACTAGAAAATAGGGATGACATAAAATATTGTGAGCAAAACACTGTGATAGTTTTTAAGAAAATTGTTTCAGTGCTCATATAATCATTTTAATAGTTGCATCTGTGCTTACCTTTTTGCTAATGCTCTTTCAGCCTCCCAAAATGTTATTGTAATACTATTGATGATTTAGTGAGATAAAATAAACTATAAATAAAAAATGCTTATATCTCAGAGTTATTATTATTTTATTATTAGCATCTTCAGTGATATGGATTTTTGACATGTGCCAACCAAGCAAATATCTGCATTCTATGGGCCATTGCATTCACATGGAAAACACATTCTTACTGTTTTAAAAATAAAACCCATAACAAAATTAAATAGATAAATTGGTATGCATTTTAAAATCATTTTCCAGTTGGAATTGTAGACGTCTGTCATTTATTTTGATTACCTTGTCACAGGGATATTCAAAAAATTAACTTCAAACTAACACCAACAGACTAAAATCATGAAAATGTTTTTTTTATTTTCTAATAAGAGAACCATGACGGACTCATCACTCCTATCTACAACAAATCCAATGATGATGAATTGAAAAATTCGTGCTTTTAAAAAGAATATCCTGAATTTCAATTACGTCTAATAAATAACTTAAAAATTGGTGCATGCCATTCGCCATTGCTGATGTGAATGAATTAATCACTGGGTTAACGTGATCGCGTCCCAATTGGGTTACAATTAATCAACATTTTTAAGTTGCGATTAACCACGCGAATTTAATTCTGTTTTATCGATGGTGCCAGGTATTCCCGGAAATACATCGTTGAAATTTGATATTATTTTAAGAAAAACAAAATAATCAAGCGGGAAATTAAAACCTCTGAATCAGACCTAATGTCGTATTGTCCGACGTCCGTATTTATTATATTATTTTTAGGATCTTCGGCGTCGTGGATTTTTGAGATATCTCATTATCTGTCTCTGTTTATATCAAAGTTCCTGCCGCCAAATAGCCTTGGATGCAGAATCAAACAGTTCAATTATCAGATGCTTGGTAGAACAAGATGATGCGTCCTATTTAAATTGATGAAACAATCGTGCGTAAATCGTTTTATTTAATCGTTTTTACACGTTTTATTAATAAATAACTCCCATACAACATACATTAAAATAAATATCTATGTCTTTAGTTATATTTAAAGCTGTTAAATTTGTTTTTATTTCGTTGCAGACGTGATAAAATTAATTATTGGGTCAAAATTAAAGTTTGGTCGCGCATTTGGGTTACAAATAACCACGAGTTACAATTGACCAAGCGAATCCGATTTTGTTCAAAAAAATATTCTAATGAAATAATATTACGAAACTGATTACATTTCCTGAAATCCCCACTCTTTCCCATCACAAATATATCATCAAAAGGTTTTTTAACCGAAAATTTTTCGTTTAAATGTAAAAAGAACAATGAATGCGATCGAAGGATAGATAAATCACGACCATGATATAATCATGTCAGATCATTTTTCCAAGTGGCCCATTTTCTCTCAAAACGGGATAATTATGTACAAAGAACGGTAAAATCGACCACTATACCAAGAAATCGCCCCCGGGGGACTTACTTATTTCTTAAAATTGTCGAATTTGGTGCACATTTATGAGTCGCCATGTGGGTTACAATTAACCACATGCACAACTTCAGTTAAGCATGACTTGACCAAAACGTCTTTATTTTGAATGAAATTCACCGTGGCGATTGTTTAGGGTAAGGATACTCTACATAAAAAACATTTTTGATTTTTGATCGATATTTTTTATTTAATGCACACTTTTAACATTTTTGGTCGCAGGGGTGCAATTAGCAATGGCATTAGTCTCGCGTGGGGGGTCAGGAAAACAGAAATTTTCGCTAATTTTTAGATCTTTCTGAAGTATAGCTTTATTATACTCAAATGAAAGGCAATTAAGAGAAGATTGCAAATATTGTATCTTTTTTCTGATTCGAGCCTCGTAAAATTCAAAATGGCCGTCTAATGTACGATTTCGCAATAATTTTTCGATCCCTTCAAAGTATGGCTATATAATACTCAAATTGAAGGAATTTTGGAGTAGATCACAATTATGGTAATATTTTTCAGATTTGTACCTCAGAAAATTCAAAATGGATTTTTTCAAGATGGCCGCCGCTTTAAAAGGCGGGACTTTTTCGCAAAAATCATAAATTTTTCATTCTAAACCAAAGTAATTTAAATATTATTGTTTGAAATTTTGGTAGTATATTCGCAACATCTATCTATTCCACATATATTCAGTGTTTTTCATCCTGACCCCCAGGGGCCATGTATGGGGGGTCAGGAAAACAGAAATTTTCGCTAATTTTTAGATCTTTCTGAAGTATAGCTTTATTATACTCAAATCAAAGGCAATTAAGAGTAGATTGCAAATATTGTATCTTTTTTCTGATTCGAGCCTCGTAAAATTCAAAATGGCCATCTAATGTACGATTTCGCAATAATTTTTCGATCCCTTCAACGTATGGCTATATAATACTCAAATTGAAGGAATTTTGGAGTAGATCACAATTATGGTATTATTTTTCAGATTTGTACCTCAGAAAATTCAAAATGGCTGCTTTGCAGGAATTCGCAATTCTAAAATCTAAATTTTTCAATATTAACCAAAGTAATGAGTATAATTGATTGGAAGGAGTATAATTGATATTTTGTTCGTTGGGATTTGCTACTCCGCGGAGTTGCCATCATCTAGTTGTGTTCTTCTATTGCCAGGCAAGCAAGGCAAGGTTTGGAAATATTTTTTGCCTCCACCCTTTTTTCTTCCTGGCTACGTCACTGTATAGAATGTTGATATAAATAAAATTATATTCAGGTTTCCGCCATACACTCGTATATACAAATTTGGAATTCGACCTCTAGGTGACCATTAAAAGGTCGAAAGGTAAAATCGCTCAAATGATACCATTGTAATTATTCTTAGTTTTAGTTTAGTTTATTTATTAAAGTGTCACAGGCCTATTATTTTACATAGTTATACGTTCTATTATTCAAAAGCCCCAAGCCAACAATGGCTTATGAGACACTGTCCATATCAGAAAAATTGCTTATGAAATTATTGATTTTGCCCGAATAAAAAAATATTATAGACACACAATCAGTCAATTACCAGTACGTCGAATAATCCACTCATTCTAAGAAGGCTTATTTATGATACATGTTGGCAATGAGAGTAATATCCATGACATTTCAAGTATATCAACAGCCGGCTATTGTTTGTTGAATCTCACTCACATAATGTTCTTTAAATTCCAATCAGGCGTGTGAGTGTGTGATTATACTGCACTTGCACAGAATTAATTGGGTCAAACTTTTTTGACCTTGGACCTTCATCATTAAATGACGTAAAAGTTGTTTCATATTCAGGTAGCCATCATATTTATTTTTTCCATAAAATGTGCATGTACCATCCCTAACATCTCCCAATCGGTAAATATATACTATCAAGCATGACCCAATGGCCTCAAATGATTAAAAATACATTAAGGATGGAAATTTTTTACCTGCCAATTTCATGAAGTTGTCATTGATCGGTTGAAAAAAATGCTTCAGTTTTAAAATGTTTTCTTCACTTACATAAGGATGAAATCTGTATTTATTTCTTCCCAAACACCCTGCATTGTCTCGCTGAATAGAGGGATTAATACAATAGTAACCAACAGACTTATGAAAATAAAATGTCTCGTTAGTATAGAATTTTTTTAAACCTAAAAACTTCTCAATTTCTTGCATGGCCAATGTTGGCTGGCTCATTAAAAATGTGTTTTCCATAATAAGAAATTGACTCCTTGGGAAGTATTTCAAGTATCTTTCCAGTGGTTTATCATATCTACTTCTTATTATAACCTCTTCGGTTGTATTAATGTAACCATCCTTATCAAATATGATATCTTCATATGATTTATCTTTTGAATACCTTCCATGTGCTTTATTGTGCACATAGGCAGATACTGCTCTCCTTACAGGGTCACAAACCAGTAAAATCAGCTTCAATGCGGGGTTCATTCTGTGGAGGTCATAAGGGTCAGCCAAATCAAAATATGCAGGGGTTTTCTCAAAGATAGTTTCATTTGGGAACGCCCTTGGGAGCATCTTGATATATCTTTTCAACTCTTCTTTAAATGGTCGTTTGTGATTGATAAGCTTGTCAAAAAAGTGGACCTCAGTTTTCATAACCTTTAGATTTGGATGGATGTTTAAGTATGCATTAAGTGCTCCCGTTCCACATTTCTGTATACCAATGTTGATAACTTCTGGTCGTTTTGCCATCCTAACGTCAGCATTAGTTTGTCTTGTAAAACTGTCTGCTGAATATCCATTAGTTTTAGATGTATAATGAATTTCAGAACTATTGTATTGTCTGTCCTCTCCCTCCTGTCTTTCCAAAGTATTGATGATTTTAACATTAACATTTTCTGTCATGCTCGTTTGAAACAAACGTGTTGGATCCAAATGGTGTGGATCTTTACTGAATGTTTCAATCGTTTCTTTTTTGTATAGATAAGTTATCCAAATAAACCCACATATGGTGAACAGTATTATGAGACATGCACATATTGGGTGAAAAAAACTAGATAGTTTTTGTTGAATGATATACATTTTCAGAGTTGATGTCCTTGTGTTGGCCGTTGGTCTCATTCTTTTAAGCATATCCTTAAGGCACTTTATTCCCTTTAAGCAAAATATTCTGGTACTTGACAGCATATTCCCTTTCAGAAAGGAGTTCATAGATCTTGATTATGCATTCTAGTTCATCTTAGTAATATCCAGTGGCGTGCATTAACTTTATTATTAATTTAGTTCCTGAATTTAGAGTAACTGCTCTCATTTTTCAATTAAGTGGCTATATAGAGTATAATTTTAAAATTACTCGGAGTATTTATATTAATTTGGCATCAACTGTTTGTTGTGTAATGAAATATGGATAGTGTATAGTAGAAATGCCTTCAAGTTGTATTGAAATAGTCTAACATGTAAAATACATTTGTCATAATCAAATAAATCAATCCATTGGACATTTATAGTTACACAAGATTTTAAAGCGATGACATAATCAGAGTAAAAGAAGGTGATAAGATTATGTGTTTATTCACTAGAAAATATTTCAACAGCAGTGATATAATATTATGATCAAAATTTATTTTATAAAGTTTTTGGTGAACATGTTTTCATTGGTGTAAGTTTAAGATGGTTATGATGCAAATAAGCTATTAAAGCACCAGGTCATGCTAACCCACTTGAGAAAACACATTGAATCGATATTTAGATCAAAAGTTGGTCCTCTACTGTCCGTTTCAAACTACCAGCTTTAACACTTGCATGAAGCAATAAAATCTAATCAAATGTGAATTAGGTAATCATCATTACAGCTGACAGGTCTGATACGGGTCTGACGAGTCAATATATCATTAATTGGTATAGGCGTTATACTTCATATAGCCATATAATCATGACATCATGTGAAGAGGACAATAGCACCCTTGGTATACGCAGCTAACGAAAATTGACTGGTACGGGTCAAAAGCTGGACCGGTACGGGTTAACGGTTTTATTTGAATTTAAAACAGCCATAACTTGCTCAATATTGACTTCCTCGTCTAATGTGAAAACTCACTGAAACTCACAAGATGTAAATAGCATGTCATTTACATCATACCTTGATTGGGAAAAATAGATCTTATATGTTAGAAGTACTAAATAAAAGTTATTGTGAAAATGAAACAGTCGTTCTCGAGAGAAAAGAGCATAAATGCGCATTTAGAGAGTTTTGGTCCGTTTAAAAATCTGTAAAAAATTGGGGTACTTAAAAGCATTGGGAGGCATCATATATTTCAAATTAGACACGAGGAAGTCAATATTGAGCAAGTTATGGCTGTTTTAAATTCAAATGAAACCGTTAACCCGTACCGGTCCAGCTTTTGACCCGTACCGGTCAATTTTCGTTAGCTGCGTATACCAAGGGTGAATAGAATTAAGAATTCCTTACTCATTTCCATTCTGATACGCATCACATTTTTCTGTCTTCAACTGGAAATATGCTCTGATTAAGTTGGCTACAATTTGCGATCTGATATCATCAGATGGGAGGGGTACAGCATACTAAGTGCAATGGTTATCATGTATTTATTGCCCTTTATGTTGAACACTACAAAGTGTTACATAATATTGTAGTGCAACTGTCATTAGTTGTAAACTCTATCATCTATGGATGTATCAACTCAATTTAGTTTAATGACCCCAATTAGGTTGAGATAAAGATGTCCATCAAGATTTCCATAGTCTTTAAAACAATCTCATTGGTCAGTAGCTCTATAATTTATTTGATTGGTCGTCAATGTTTTCAAGAAAACTGAACGAGCCAGATCGAAAGTAAGCTCCAACTCTCTCATGGCATACTTGAGTGAAGCTAATAGAAGGCCATGCTTTCTCATGACAGGCCCGTAGCCAGGGGGGTTCAAAATCATGCAGTTTTTCATCATTCTGAACACATTTTAAGTGATTTTGGCCATTTTTGGACCAAAATTGTCAAAAGTGAACCCCCCCTGGAAATTTTCAAAAAGTGAACCCCCTTTGGCAAATCCTGGTTACTGGCCTGCATGATGTCTCATTTCTGCAAGTTTCCATTCAGAAAGGACAGGTGGCGGTAAACCCCTCTTTTAGCCCCCCTACAAAACAAGTATATATTGACATGGCATTGAAGAGGAAGTATGACTCATTGCTTAAAATGTGATTTCTGAGAGTTTTGACATTTGACCTTGACATTAGGGTGGTTTAAAGGTCAACTTTGAGAGTTGCTATTTTTGTCAAAATTTTACTGTTTCTAATCCAAGAAATGAGAGCAATTGGCTTTGTTTTGATTGTGACTGATAAAAAGACATGTGAATAGAAATAATTTTTTTTTAAATAAATTATCACGGGCAATTACCTGAAAATCTTGAGAATAAATACTGATATGGGCATTTTTAGGGGGACTAAATTTTCTTGTTTCAAAAACGATTGCTCTTGTTGCCTTTTGAGACGCTAACAGTATCCTAAGCATGTTTTAAGAGTTGAGATAAAATTAGGATAAAATGACTGAAATTAAATGCACACAAGGGCACTTCAAAAAGAATGGACTTTCTTATTTCAATTGCTTCTCGCAAGTTTTCTAAACATGTTTACCATATTCTAAATAGTTATAGGGTCACTTTTACTAAGTGCCCATTGGCATTTGGCATTTTATTTGGCATTTGAAATTAAAATGTTTGAATGTACACTTTTAAAGTTATTTGCCAATTTGCAGTTCCCATATTTGAAACACAAATAATTCAGAGAAATCCTCTCTCAATATATATCATAAAATATAAGGCAGCATCATGTATGAATGGCATGACACTCAGATTGCCTAAAATAATTTCTACTTATTCCCTATTTAGAAAACACTTAGGCCGTAAAAAATATTTTCTTATAATAATGTCACTAAATTCTATGTTTTCAGAAAAAACAAAATGTCCCCATGTACTCTCTACTTGTAATGTATATAAATGACAAAGGGAATTGTGATCTTGGATTATATTGTAGCGAAATGAGTTCCAAGATTGATTAAAAACTACATGTATATAAACTTCATTAACAAGGTCATCTGAACTCAAGAGGTGTGTTACTTGCTTTGGTACAATGTGTTATTGCATTTTCACTCTTAAATAATATATAAAACCCTTTAAATAAATGAAGGTTTTGTAGTTTTTAATATAAGGCTCTTCATCAGAATGCCAACATATAATTAATTTTGGATGGCCTAATCTGTACATGCAGTTATGTAGTGTACATGTATGCCCAGGTTAGCAGCCATATTGAAAACATAAACCAGTCAGGCTTATTTTCATCACAAAAGTTAAGTTTTAGTGGTGAGCCCAAACTCCCACAAAAATGATATTTGCAGAGAAGTTACTTTACAGTCTCTGCATTATACAGTTTCAATATATTTTTTGTGGGAGTGTGGGCTGACTGTTAATTTTTCAATGAAAGGGAATGAGCACCATGCTAAAACTTGATAACAAAGTGAACAAAAAATGACAATGTTTTCTAGATTTCCATAGGTAAACTACATACATCGCTTGATTTTGTCAATTTTCTTCTCCGAATACTTGTATGCCATATGTTCCATATATTAAATTCTATATAATGATAAGTTTTGATATTATTTTGATGGTAAACATAATGTTTACCCATATTCAGACAGCCTTGTGATAGGGGTTCTTACTGCCAATTTTTCAAAGAAACAGAGAACTTATGCCACTTTTTGAAATTGCACATCTCAAGAAGAAAGGTTTATCTACAACTTGCAATCGGTTTTAAAAGTAAATGGAAGAATGAGTTTTTCAGAAAAAGTCAAAGTGGACCAATAGTCTGTTAAATGGACCTGTTCTTTATTCTTTCCCTTCAGCCCTCACTGCAGCTCATGAGTTGGCCATGGCCTACTGTTATTCATAAGTCAGAAATCTATCACTTCAGCCTATGGTGTCTATGTGAGATAATTGTTACTCAAATAAAATTTTTAAAAAAATCATTTTAATGAGGATGTGAGTACTATTATTTCACTCATATGGGTTCTCATTTAGTAGTAAAAATCAATTTTATGAGTACTATTTCATCACTCATAATATAATTACTCATTTAGTGTTGAAAATCAATTTTATGAGTATTATTTTATCACTCATAATATGAGTACTCATTTAGTGCTGAAAATCAATGTTATGACTACTATTTTATCACTCATAATATGAGTACTCATTTAGTGCTGAAAATCAATTTTATGAGTACTATTTTATCACTCATAATATGAATTAGATCTTTTCATTGGTCATTGTATGAGAACTCATTTAGTTCTAAAACGTGCAATAAATCAGTACTCATAATAGTGCTCATCTAATACTAATATTTACTGAGTACTCTATCAACGCTAAAATGCCATGAGCATCAATTAAGACCTCAGCAAATCTCCCTTTGTCCATATGAAGATGATATAGACCAATGTGTTATTTTATTTGCAGGACTATAGGAAAAAGCTGTTTAAGAAATTATTTGCATATATCAAACATAAAAGTAAAAGAATCAGCGCATTTGCCCTCTCCATATTTACTGCCCTTTGCAAGGATGAAGACTTTGGGCAATTGGTAAGTACATCATGGTTTTTATTGACCCTTAAACTGTTAGGGGGATGCCCCCTAAGGAATTTTTGATAACTTTTTTATTCATTGTATGTCTTTTGATCTGATCTGATACTTTTTAGCTTTTCTTTAAATTGCATTAGGCATGAAATCTGCCCCCCCCCCTAACCATTGGTGTAGTTCTCTATAGCCTAACCAACCACCAAGTGATCAGAAGTCATTATTTTGGTTCATTTTTTAAAAATATTTCATATCATATATATTATTTATATATTACATGTATTATATAAAATAACTTTATAACACTATGCTTATATATACATTTTTGTTTTCAGCTTTATGATTCCAAAAACATCAACCAGACATTCCAGATGATGTTTAATACATTGGTTAAAGGAGACACCATGGCACGTAAATACTTAGTAGATCTCTTCATAGATTTGCTAATCAACTCCAAGGTCCAGGAGTATTTAGTTGGGTAAGTTAATAATTATAGCACTAAGGCCCAGGCAATTCAGACCCTATTTGTTATATAGGAGGCACATTAAACCATTGTCAACTGCTTTTGTCAGAAACCAACCGAAAGGAATATTTAGAATTCTTCATCACTCAACACCAGCCGGATAGAACTAACTCAAGCTCATCTCATTTTAGATGAGAGTTACTCTGGCTAGTTTCAATCTGCTGCCAGGACCATTGCTGTTGTCTCTGGTATGTTATTCTAGATACTATCTAATGTGATTGCAATGTTGACTTTTTCAGCTTTCCCAGTGTACAGCCTTGTATGAAGCAGATTTTGAGTCTCCTGGGGTCTGGTGAAGGGGAGATTGTCTATAAGGTAAGTCCTTCTAAATCATTTTCCTTATTACGTCACTATCAGAACTGGAAGTGGTGACTTATCGTTATAGTCCCCAACTTTTTGTGTGGACAATGTTCAGCGGTTGGCAATCGTCTGTAACAAATGTCAGGTGGTGACATTTTGCATTTAAATGCCTTGTATATTCACAGATACTAGTTTTCTGCATGATAAATTGATGTAGCAAGGGATACGGAAGACAGCTACTTTCTAGGTAAGAACTGCGCGTCATTAGCGAACTCGCTTTAGCGAATTTAAACGTGATAGAATGTTGAATTTCACGGTGAAATCGTACTTGTACTCAATAATGATTGATTGTTGGACATAAACAGACACTCTTCAAATACCCCGCAAAGGTAGGAGATCGTAAAATATGTAATTTCTGGAAATTCTAGTAATTCCGCGGGATTTTCATGAAAATCAGGGATTCTGCAAAAAATTGAAGTTTTGTCAAATTCCGTCCACGCCGCAGAATTACGGAATACTAGTATCTATGTATATTCACTGATATACAAAAGGTATAATTTTGCAAAAATTTTAATGAAATTAATGCCATGTTGCCTATGAGGGAAGTCATTCATCTTGTGCTTTGTGCTTCCTTTCATGATAATTGTCTTAGGGTGAACAAATAGTCACCAACGCCATTCAGTGTCAGACATATCAGGTTCTACCTTGGGGTCTTGACTGTCATGCCAAACAGTTTCCTGTATGTAATCTGTGAGCTGAAAACCATAACGAGCTGTTCACTTTTTAATTTTGAAATTGAAAACTTTGCACCCACTCAAAATATAACTTCATGAGATCAATGAGTGTGTTTAGTTTGCTGTTCTGGAACAAGTGATTATCTTGATGAATTTATTTCGAAATTTCACAATTTTTTTTTTAGTTGGTGTTTAACATGAGGTTCATAAACTGTGATGCGTTTTTTTTTTTTTTTTAGCATACCTAATAAGATACATGTGTCTATGGTAAAAACAATTAGGGGAAAAAAAATTATGTTTTGGTATATTAAACTTTCATACATTCATACCTACATACATACATACACCACTCATACTCATTTGTGCACATTCATTCTCACTCAGTAAAAAGAAAAAACAAATAGATCATTTATTAGTCTATGTTTTCATATATGTATTTCCATTCTTCACAGGTATTATTATAATTTGCCACGTTCACATAATGTTTGAGGCTTATTACAAAGTCAAAGAACACAGGTTTTGTTTTCTTCAGAAAATGTTTATAAATACAATGTTTCATGATTAAAATCAGAGTATTGAAATTAAAATATTTGTCGTCTTTTGGCTTATGGCCATACAGTATATCTTTGTTACTTAACGCTATGTTATAATTATATTTTGAAACAAACACTTGAAAATCAGCCCATAGAGCTTTTGTAACATTACAATTCAAAAACATGTGGTTTATTGTGTGGACATCATCACAATATGGACAGATGGCTGATTCATCTATTTTCATAATGAATAGTTTTTCACCGCAGACAAGAATATTATGCAAGATTTTAAATTGGAATTCCTGTAAGTATTTGTCCTTTGTCATTTGACGGGGGAGTAGGTAGTAGTCTTTGGTTTCTTCCTCACCTATATATTGTTTTATCTTCCCTATGGCTGTTGGTAATTCAGTGTTTCTTTTGTTCAATATGGAATAGGCTGCTTTGCATGTTATGGACTGTGGATTGAGAGGAAATTTTGTTGGTATTTCTGGAGCTTTCTGGTTTTCTTTTAAGAGATGTTTCCATTCTTTTGGTATTGCAGAAATGAGACCATTGTATTCTAGATCATTTAATGTTACTCTGTATTGTGTTTGTAGTTCTTGTTTTGACATAAATCTATTCTCTGTGTTCCTAATATCTCTTATTTGGTTTACTCCTTCTGCCGATAGTTTATTATTAAAACTAGATTTTCCAGCTATCAAAATATGTTGATTATTCCATAGGAGTTGATTCAATACTTCCTCGCTACTGATAGGCTTTCTGTCTCCTCTGACTTCTTCCCATCCTTTAAGAATTGAATTGTAAAAAGCTGGTATATTCTTTAATTTAGTGGTTTCTAATTTATAATTTGACTCAAATATCAAGTTTCCTCCAACTTCTTTTAAATAGAAATGTGGTATAATTTTCCATTTTCCACCCTCTTCTGATGTTAAACGTTTTATCCATGAAACTTTAAGTGCTGTATCTAGTGTTCTGAAGTCAGGCATTTTTAATCCCCCGTCACAAATGTTTCCGATCATAGTTGTTTTTTTAATTTTTGCAGGTTTATGACCCCATACAAAGTCACTTATAATGGTATCAATTTCTTTTATATACTTTTCAGGAATATTATCAACAGTAGCAATATTTGTAATCTGTGAAATACCTTGAGCCTTTGCTAATAAAATTTTACCCTCAAGTGTAAGGTTCCTCCTCGTCCAAATGTTGAGTTTACTTTTTATTTTATCTATCTTTTTAGTTATGTTATTACGGATGGATGTTTCGTTTGAATAGGTAAAGCAGTACCCCAGTGCCGTTACTTCATTCGTTTTCTTTATTTCTTTGTAATTATCTTGTTTGGTTTTGTTAGATCTGATCCACATCAGTTCCGATTTATTTTTGTTGATTTTAAGTCCAGAACTATTCTCGAAATCGTTCATTGTTTTCATTAATTCATCTATAGATTTTTGATTTCTCAATATTACAGTGAGGTCATCTGCGTATAAAGAGATTTTCACCTTCTCACCTTTTATATCAATGCCTTCAATATTCTCATTTTTCCTTATTGATACTGCTAAAATTTCCATTACCAATATGAACAATATTCCTGCTAATGGGTCTCCTTGCCGTACGCCTCTTTGAATCCTAAAATAGTTTGATGTTTGACCGTTATTAAGTATACAGCTCTCATTTTTGTTATATATACATTTAAAATACTGAATGAACTTATCTCCAAAACCGAATGCTTCCAAAATTCTCTCAATGAAATACCACTCCACAGAATCAAATGCTTTCTGGAAATCTAGAAACAGCAGGAGGCCTGGTATATTAGCTTCATCAGTGTATTTCATAATATCTTTCAAAAGTCTTACATTTGTTCCAAGAAATCTATTTTTAACATAACCTGTTTGATCTGGATCTATTATAGTTGGAAGGATGTTTCTGAGTCTTTGAGCAAATACTTTGGTCATTAGCTTGTAGTCCGTGTTTAAGAGAGAAATGGGACGCCAGTTAGCTAATTTTGTCCTGTCTTTTGTCTTTTTAGGGATTAAACTTATGATGCCACGTCTCTGTGAAGTAGATAGTTCACCATTTACTAATGCAAAGTTTAAGCTATTGATTAATTCAATTTTAATATTATTCCAAAAGGTGATGTAAAATTCGGCTGGGAGACCATCTGTTCCTGGTGTTTTGGCTTTTTTGAAGGTTTTAAGTACTTTTATGCATTCAGTTTCACTCATTAGTTGCTCACATTTAAGTTTATCATTAACACTTATTTTTGGAATGTCATTTTCAAAAAAGGTATTGTTGATTCTGGTATTTTGATCCTCGTTAAACCTAGAAGAATAAAGTTTTTCATAAAAAATTTTCTGTTCCTCTAATATTTCCTTAGGCTCTGATATCAAATTTCCATCTTCCTTTGTAATTTTACTCACAACTTTATTCGATGATTGATTTTTCTCCAGGTCGAAAAAATATTTTGTAGACCGTTCTCCATCTTGGTACCACTTTGCCTTAGATCTAATGATGTGACCCTTTGTTTTGTGTTCTTGAATTAGTTCTAACTTTATTTTTATTGATTTTAATTCATTTATGTTTGCTTCATTTGGTTCTCTATCAACTTGTATTTGAGCTAAATCTGCACTAACAATTAATCTCTTTTCCTCTTCTCTCTTTAGTTTTGCTTTTTCTTTAGAATATTTAATACAAGATTCTCTTATTTTCATTTTCATGAAATCCCATTTTATTCTTGGGTCAGCTAAATCTTTGGATTCTTCTTTTATTTCCTCTATTGTAGTGATCATTTTTTCTTTAAATTCTTCATTTTGTAAATGTGATGTGTTTAATTTCCAGAAGCCGGAACCTTTCCTCTTATAGTCTTTGGATTTAAGTGTAATTTGAGTGCCTAGGTGATCTGGGGATGGTGCAGTTATTATATCACTACTCGCGTTGTCTTCCAAATGGGAGCTCATGTCAATATGCAAGATCATATTGGCCAGCAAATGGCGATATTTCTCTCAGTCCCTCAGGAACATGCCATTATGATCTTTCAGCAAACCAAATGTACAATCTGTTGATGTATTGGGTGTTGGGTCTCCATCAAAGTTTATATATCGTTTTATCAAAGTGCATCATCAATATGAGAAAAATGCTGTACTAAGCTTATACAAAAAACGTTGGTTTTATAGTAGAATTTGTATAAAATTGACAAAATGTGACATCAACTGTTGTATTTTCCCGATAACTCCGGGGTTTGTGGCGATGTAGAATTCAAATGTCAATAAATTCGGAAATATAAAAGATATGTGCCTGAAATTCATGTCAGTTATTCCCCAAAGTGTGTTCAATAAGTGTACCAAATTTGAAGAAAAATCACCCATGCCTCTCAGAAAATTCTCATGAGTTCTGGGACACCCTGTAAGTCCTTGGTGATGTTTATATTTTGTGTTGATGAAATTATCCAACTACATTTCTCACATTCTAAAATCACATTTTAACAGCATTAATGGTTGCAATAATGGAAATCGGAATGAATAATTCAATAGTTTTCAAGAACGACATCAGAATTTAGATTATTATCTGTTGATGAACAGTTTTAACAGTTAATAATGCGTTTTATTACTGTGTTGTTTACCTGTATACGGTAAAACACTTGAAGGTGAACATGTCTATCATTCACCCAGGGATAATTTTCAGAGATGGTAAATTCTCAATTTCACAATTTTGATCATGGTTTTCTCATTCTAATGTACTTGGGTGCAAATGGGATTTCAGGCGGGAAGAAGCCTATTTTCAAAATACAAGTGGGTGCACTGGACACTAATTCTTCGGTAAAGAACACTTTTATTTTAAATGTGAATACTTCTTTAGGCTTTTTTAGAGGTCTTTTAGTGTTTGTTTATAAGTTCCAATATTGACTCCCTTATATTTGGAACTTTAATGAAATGAAATGTTAAATGCTTTCATTATATCATAGTTTTGAAATTTATTTTCTCGTACTGTCATTACAAATACAATTTGTCACCATAGTGACCATGATAGTGACCACTCTACTTTAACAATGTTTTGGGAATTTGAACCAAGTTTCAAGAAGATTGGTTCAGTAGTACTGAACTGCCATCATCTCTATACTTTTACCGTATTTGCCCACCTTCGTTGATTGTAAACAAAATATAACAATAACAACATGTTTTGATATTATGAAACTTATGACAGTTAGTTACACGATATAGTTATTCAACATCATGTCATTTTACCCAATTCTGCCGTCATTTCATAGGAATACTCTAAATGGATTTCATGTGGTTATATCATTCAACCGGGTGCACTCTCCTAATTCCATTAGGTTAAAAGAACAATTTCATAAAGTACAATGTGTATGTTATATCACATGGCTTTGAGTTGGTGACATCATGTTGATAAACAAATTGATATATTCCTGGTCTGTTAGCATGTTGCCAATTTTAGTAGGGCTATAATTTTAGAAAATTGCAAAACACTAATTCTTGAAATTATTGCAAATTACCCCGGAATAATTTATTAAAAATCAGGAACAACATTTTGTGAATTTTTTTTGTGAAAAACGAGAAAAATGAAGCATATAGACACAAAATATCAGTTCTAGAGGCCTACAAATGCAAGCCATAGCTAATCAGTGCCAAGGAAACGAACACTAAAATATCATTGCATGTCATTGCATGTGAAATATTCCCTGGTTTGTGTAAGACAATTAGGATCATAAAAGAGTTCTGTATGAAACCTAAATAGGCTTGTGTTTAGGGAATGGCTTATAAGCGCCTTGTAATCTTACTTAGGAAGGGATAACATGTGTAAGTGAGAAAGTAGATTAGCAGGGGCTGTACCATTGAACATGCATGAAAGATACTACATAGTCACTATGTGTAAAGTTTGTTTGTTTTTAACTATATGTTTATAGCCCATTGTAATTGTAATTTCTATAGATGAGAAATAAAAGCATTATTAAAGATTATGAATTGAACACCTGATTTGACTTGTGACATACAGATAATATTAAAAACTGATACCATGATTTCTGAAAATGGCTCAGAAAATTAGTTATTTCAGTAAAAATAATTTATTTGTGTTCAGAGTGGGAATTTATTATTTTGCAAATGATGCGGAAGTTGTTTTACATTTAAAATTTGATGTGTTTATGAACTTTGATTTATATTACAGTAAAACTTGTCCGAGTGAATACCTCTCTCTAAGTGAATACCTGTCTCTAGTGAACACCTGTCTCTAGTAGACACCTGTCTCAGTGGACACCCTCCCTCCGCACCTATCGAGTCAGCTTACTGTAATACACTCTCCGTTGTAAACGCCTACCAACACTTAACTTTTTTTCTCGCCAAAAAATGTTCAATATAATATACAGGTTTTACTATACTTTATATCGGTAAATTAGTGCCTCTTGTTCAATGACATGGTCCATCCATTTAAGAATACATAGAGATCACCATGAATTTTTGATTCCTAAATATATTGACCAATCGCATCGATTGAGTTCCTTAGAAAGTCAATACATAAAAATAACGCATCTCAAGTTCAATAGTAACAAGCCTAGAAGTCTAGTAACGAAAGGCATGCAATAATAATTGATTTTTTAAAATTACTTATATGTATTACTAGTGACACTGATCGCATCAATTTATTTATCATAAGACAGATAGTCACTTATTAAAGGAAATAAATTAGCTGATGGAATGTAATTAGGTGTTAATGTCTAATTAAAATGAACACATGCTGGTTTGGATTGTATATAAAAAACAATAACAGTTCATGAAGATAAGCAATATAAGCAACATATTGTGATTATATATTAATTAAACAAGTAAAATAAGCATGTCACTCTAGAATATGGATGTTAAACTGCATCTTCTACCGTATGAGGAAAATAGAACTTTAGAATAAGACATAAATCAACAAATTACAATAAAATGAAGATGTGACTTTCAAATTCATGATTTAAAGAGGATTATTTTGCATCTGATTGTCCACCATCATGCTTGACAAGTATAGAACGGTAAATATCTGCATTTTATTTGACATGAGATTTTATATTATATGATTGGAGCCATGCTGTTTAAAAATAGTTTGGAGAAAACTGTATTTGGATTCATTGAGCTTGAACACGGTATAAAACAGGTTCCAGTGTAGTTTGGCAATTCCATAGGTGACAAAAGTTTGAATTATTAATATAAATCAAGAAACTCTATGCAACTCTTAGTATGGGAAAATATGTGTCTGAATTCAGACATGCCCATACATTTTTAATTTAAAAAAGACTCATATCTGAGATTTTGGTGCATGAATTCAGACAAGATTCTCTTAAACTAAAATAAGGTGTCTGAATTCAGACAACTCGCTAAGCTTGGATGAGGTGCCTGAATTCAGACAACATTCCATAAAACTGAAATATGGTGTCTGAATTCAGACACTTTACTAAGCTTGAATGAGGTGCCTGAATTCAGACACACCATTCCATAAAACAGAAATAAGGTGCCTGAATTCAGACAACTCGCTAAGCTTGGATGAGGTGCCTGAATTCAGACAACATTCCATAAAACTGAAATATAGTGTCTGAATTCAGACACTTTGCTAAGCTTGGATGAGGTGCCTGAATTCAGACAACAATCTATAAAACTGAAATATGGTGTCTGAATTCAGACACTTTGCTAAGCTTGGATGAGGTGCCTGAATTCAGACAACAATCTATAAAACTGAAATATAGTGTCTGAATTCAGACAACTTGCTAAGCTTGGATGAGGTGCCTGAATTCAGACAACAATCTATAAAACTGAAATAAGGTGCCTGAATTCAGACATTCTAGTAAACTGACATAACAGGTAAGGATTCAGAAATTATTGTTTTCACTTCTGTTTTTTAATCGAAATTGATGTTTGAATTCAAATTCATTGGGTCAACATTTGTGTGTTAAAAGCAATTTCGCTTCCATTAATAAGTTTGGCAACAGAAATTTTCATCGGATTGCAATTAACATGTCTTATATAATGTTTTAATTGCAATTCTATATAAGTACAATTTTAAATTTTATGACAAGATATTTTTAAAAAGTAGTTCATCACGTACAGATCAAGTAATCTTTAGCATTACAGAAAATACTTCATTAGAAAATACTGTAATTGATGGTACAACAGGCAGAAGATTTATCATTTAAACTTTTTTATTTTAAATCACACCTGATCATCGACAACGTACAGTGACAAAATATACCCCCGTACACTTTTGATGTGCAGTGTCACTATTCTAACTGATATGAAGCAAAAGATGTGATGTAGGTTTTAAAAATTAATCTGAGGAATGCATAAAGAATTTCATGTTTAATTTTGTGTGTATTCGATTAGGAAAACCATTAGCTTTCTGATTACGTTAAAAGATTTTCGAGCAGTGCTCGATTTTTTTCATAGTAAATCTAACTGCAAACAATGATCGGTTGGAAATGTTGGGTTTTTCACATTTACTTTGATCATTTTTTCCCCTGTCACCTAAGAGTGTCAATTATTTTTATAAGAATATGTTTCCCTAAGTTACAAAATTAAGGTCGGTTGAAGATTTAATAAATATTCATGTTTTAGTTAAAATAATAAAAATCAAAAAATTACAAATGTGCCTTGTCATCTTGATGTACGCTGTCCCAATGAACTTACATATCTGAATTCACATTTAACCCTGACAACATATTTTTAATAACACCAATGGGCAGGGGGATCAGATTGATTTAAAACTGAAACTTAACAATCACAGTATTACTTAAACTCGATTGAACCATAGTATTGAACCTCAACACTTTCCAGATATAGCATAAAGAGGATTTTAGAATGCCATCTTCGACTAGCTAGTATAGATCTCTCTATCAACTTCTTAAGATAATTAAAATTCATAAAAGTGTTTCTTATTACGTTTAAGTACAGATGTCAAGTAATTAAGAGGTTAGAGGCTAACATCCCATGGTCACATATTAATCACCACACCAACACTTTTATAAAATAAATAACATTCAACAAGATTTAAAAATCAAATTTACCTTAACTTTAGAACATCTTTATTGGGGATAATTGAACATGTTCCTTAAACATAACTTGTTACTCATCAAATGCTGGATTTTGAAATTGAATTATTGCATTGTTCAATATAACATCTCCTTAATTTCATTTACACTGACACCCTTCAGTGGAGTTGGCAACTACTCTTCTGATTTTTTAAAATTACACCCAATACATAATTTTTATCAAATCTTAACTCATCTTAAATTGTGTAGTTTAGAGAAACATATTCTCATAAAAATAAATGACACTCTTAGGCGACAGGAGAAAAAATGATCAAAGGAAATGTGAAAAACCCAACATTTTCCAACCGATCAATTTTTGTTGGTAGATTAACTACAAAAAATCAAGCATTGCTTTTATATCTTTTAATGTAATCAGAAATCTAAAAGTCGAATGCATACAAAATTAAACATGAAATTGAAATCTTTCAAGTATTCCCAAAATTAATTTTTGAAAACCTACATCACACCTGCATCATCAGTTTTTAGTGACACTGTACAATATAAAGTGTACAGCGGTATATTTTGTCACTGTACATTGTTGATGGTTAGGCGTGTAAATATGAGTAATACTCTAGTTCTTTCATAATACATTATAATCTATTAGCTTCATCATTATACTAGCCCAAGTTCTAATTTAACGATTTCTAAAAAAATTCTGAAGTAAATTAGGGTCATATTCATCAAGTCTATCTTCGCATGTTGTCAGATTCATCTTCAAGGAATTTACAATGGCTTTGACGTTGCCACATAAATTGATCCCACCATATCACTGGCTTTGACTCAACAGTGAGAGTGTTCATTCCTATATAGAGAGATGCTATCTTCCCCAATTTCATCTTAAAGCTTCTTTTTCGAGATTGGTGTCGTATTTGGCTCTAATGGCTCAATTAATGATCTTTGATCTTGCTTGCTTTTTCTGTGTTGTATTGTGCAACAAATGAACATGCGCAATGGCAATCCTTGTATTGACATGCATACATGTTGTTGCTTTGGAAATAGCCAACATAAACCGCTCGCCGTTTTTTTGGTCTCAAACATCACCTGGAATTAAACAAAAGAAAACTATAATATAATAATATTAAGTAATATTGCTGTACAGGGTGGTCAAAAAAAGCTGCAACCCTGTCATTTTAGGAAATAACTACTTGATATTTAAAGTCATGTAACATTGTGACTATATCAGGCTAGTAGTCATGAAATATGGTTGGTAAGTCACAGGTGGTCAAAGATTTGTCCAGCTTAGGGGAGCATGCTATTTTTCATCAAAAAAAGAACCAAAGAAACCAAAGAAAATAACCTATTCCATGCAATGGGTATATTATTTGCGGATAACCTTCACTTCTCTTTGAAGTCCAATAACACTAAAAGTAAGATCTATTGAAAACGGCACCAGAGTATCACACTCTAAAATGTACCATTTCTTTTGATGAAACGATATAATGAAATGATAATATTATAAGTTATTGAATGATTTGAAGTCCAATACAGTATATATTCTGCTCGAGAAATTCTTTATTGGCAAGAGACAGAGTCGAGTGCCAATACAGGATATCGAGACAGAATATATCCTGTATTGCACTTCAAATCATTCAATAACGTTTTTATCGTGTGGTCCTCTGTATTGCTACTGAGATTGTCCCTTTGTTACCAATATTTTATGTATTGCGACGGAGATGATCAATGGGGACAATCTCAGAAGCAATACAGATAGGTACAGCACAGGAACTGACCAATCAGAGGGCTTCATTTTACAGATCATACGATGATGTAAGTTATTGAATGATTTGAAGTGCAATAAAGGATATATATTCTGCTCGAAAAATTCTGTATTGGAACGAGACGAAGTCAAGTGCCAATACAGAATATCGAGACAGAATATATCCTGTATTGCACTTCAATTCATTCAATAACATTTTTATCCTGTGATCCTCTGTATTGCTACTGAGATTGTTCCCTCCGTACCAATATTTTCTGTATTGGGACGGAGATGATCAATGGGGACAATCTCAGTAGCAATACAAATAGGTACAGCACAGGAACTGACCAATCAGAGGGCTTCATTTTACAGATCATACGATGATGTAAGTTATTGAATGATTTGAAGTGCAATAAAGGATATATATTCTGCTCGAAAAATTCTGTATTGGAACGAGACGAAGTCAAGTGCCAATACAGAATATCGAGACAGAATATATCCTGTATTGCACTTCAATTCATTCAATAACATTTTTATCCTGTGATCCTCTGTATTGCTACTGAGATTGTTCCCTCCGTACCAATATTTTCTGTATTGGGACGGAGATGATAAATGGGGACAATGTCAGTAGCAATACAGATTGGTAGAACACAGGAACTGACCAATCAGAAGGCTTTATTTTGCAGATCATACGATGATAGCATATGTTTTCAGCATAACTCTGATGGTTTTCAATAAGATCTAGATGTATTGGATCTTTTTAATTTTTTCTATAAAAAATAATGTTTATTTTTTTTGTCCAGCTTGGGGGAGCAGTTTTGTATTTCACGTTTGAAATACAAATCTGGTCCAAGCTGGACAAACAAAGATACAATGAATATCTTTCCATTGGGCATTAAAGACTTTCCTTTGGTGGGGAACATTAAATTTAATTATATTTATGCAAAATTGATTCTACTATTAAAGTAAATGGAATTGTTTAATTAATGTATTACATAAGTGTATTTTGGAAATGAAGGATGCATGTAGGTTGTAATTATAATTCAAAGATTCCATCACATACAACTTACAAACGGGCCTACTCTGCATTAAAATTCTGAGTCAACCCTTTCAACAAATAATCAGTATATGCTAATATTGCAATAATGTTTAATGTACAGTATAATGGTATAATGACAAAAACAATGTACTAAAAAAACAATGACTGTGATATATGGCATTAATTAAATTATTAATTACAATTAAAACAGTTGATTGAAAACTTCAACATTATAAACTTGAAATGGGAATTCAATGATGCAATAAGTTTTATTTTCCAAACTGCAAAATCAATGATTTGATCAGTTTGATACAATGAGTCAACGTAAATGTCAAAACGTGCAAAACAGCTGAAAAATCTTCTGCCACAATTTCCTTTCTTACCATTGCAAATATAATAGTTTTGAAATCATATACATAAACCTTACAACATTGTACAATGACATGAGATAGTATAAAATCAACTTTGTATCATAAATGGTTCATGTTTCAACTTTAAACCCATTTTCTCAAAACCACAAAAATGTCACTTAGGAAATAATGGTTTCCATGCAATGAAATAGATCAATCAGTTCTCTAAAGCTTACTTATTATGATATAACCCTCTCCCCCTTATCACAACATTACATAATGTTTATGTTTATTTTACTTGGGGAGGGCAAAAATTAACATTTTGAAATTTAACCCACTTGTATCGGTGTATCAGATGCTTGAGGTGTGGATGTAACACAACTAACATGGGATATATTTTAAAAGGGGTGGTATCATATATGTTTAATCTAAATAACCTTCCTTTTCTCAAAAGTTTGAGATATTCCCTTTATTAAAAATATAAATGACCTGATTCAAATTCACGGTTTCCGTGATTAATGATTTAAGGTCATGGAAAACGGTTAGTGTTGACAAGTTGGTGATCACATCACCTAAGTAGGTTGATTAATTTGACATGTCCCTGGTACCAGGACTTTGGTATCAGCATTTGCAAGGAAGCATAAATAAGCTTTGTCCTTGGATCTTGTTATAAACCAAATACATAGTGGCTTCATTGTTTTAAAGCTTTAACATTATAACATAAAAAGTGTTCCTTTAAAACTGGATTTTAGCTGCGACATGTATGTACTCAAGAATTTGGGTGTAACTAAGTATTTTCACAATTTAATAATAGTCACAATAGTCCACAATGTATCTTAAACTTTGATCAACTTTATAATTTAACTTTGTATTTGAGGAACTTGCATGTCATTACATAATTTTGAGCCAAATTGATAAGAGTATCTGTGATTACAATTATATTTGTTGCATCTCAATTACTATCTTTCAGTCTTTCACCCATATCGAAACACTTAGTATTCCCTAGAAAAATTGACACTTTTTCTTTGATACTTTGATCAATAATTATCACCCAAATCTTGAGAATTAATATTCTCTTGGTGGCATGCTAACACATAACTTACCTCATAGCCCAAGCAAGGAATATAACGATGCTTTAGATTGAGGTTGAAACTTGATGAGCATCTGCTGTGTTTTTTTTACTTTCATTGTTTGATGTTTTAAAAAATTGATTTCATATTTATTTTTCCTATTGGTTGTTTATCCATTTTCTTCTTTGATGTTTTTGAACATTATTTCTAATATTTGCAATACATCAAATGAATTTTGAGCTTTTGCTGACACTTTAGCATCAGGATGGTCCTATTAGCCTATATTCATTTAGTATCAAGCTTGGCCCTGAATTGCATTTGAAACATGCTGTATTCTAACAAGGTTAAACTAGCCTGGATTCTGTATTTGACACATTTTATTAAAAAGAAATTCACAATCAAATTAGTTTTTATACGGTTAACATTCCCATTTTGAAGAAACTACTTAAGGGTGGTCTATCACTGGATAATAAAGGGTGGTATTTTATTTATTTTAGGAGACAGTACCAACAGTCCATTCTATTAGATCAACTCATTACAATAGATAATGTCAAATAAATCAGTCATTGGAAAATTTGATCCATTTAAGTGGTAACTGTCATGTTTATTGGACTTCAAAATAGGAGAATCTGGGAGAATTTTAATGAAAAATGATGTAATCATTTATTTTGAAAAACATATTTTTGTGATATATTTATTTCCAAACACAGCATTCTCTTTGTATTGCTCACATTTTTATGAACATTTGAAGCAATACAACCAAATTCAACTTCATCGGATTTCTCCAAACTTAAATCATGAAACTCAATCTAGAAGTTGATTTTATTATATGGTTCACAACTGAGTGATCTCAACCTATTGAAAAGCCTAGCTTTTGTGTAAAGATGTTATGCTATGTATAGAAATGGATAAGTATCTCGTTTGGGCTATATTATATAAGAAATCACTAAGTGGTTTTGTGAATTTCAGATGGAATTTGTCATAATATCAAGGAGTTAAACATTGTAGTTGATATCAAATTAAATTATATGGCAGTGTAAATGCTTGTGCAATTTGTGGTTATTAGATATGCATCTCAATTTCAAAGAATTTGCCCTTAAAAGATGTTCAACAAATATTCACTAAAAAATAAACAAAAGTGATGAATTAACTTTTAGGTTCATACGATAAGTAATTATTCTGTTTCGTTAATTTCTGATGCTTTCCCTTTCCTTTATTTAATCATCTGTTTTTATCTTTTTGTGAGGGTATACTCTGAATTTTAATGACAAATCTGTTCAGAGTAATACTGCATGTGAAGACCCATTTACTTCATCATACAATTACCTGCTTTAATATTTTTGGAAATTACCTCACTGAGATTGATATTAAAATATAATTGATTTGTTAATTATCAATAAGGTTGGATTAATTATAATCAATTGAATAGTTGAGCATTTTATTTCTATGAATATCTTTGAAACATACTGCATGCCACATGTACCAATGTACATGATTAGTTGAATGTGTATTTGAAATCACTGCAAATAGGAATACCATACCCTTTTATATAGCAATTTATCATATAAATTTCCCAGCAAATAAGTGTTAATGTTTGTTTTCCTTATGCCATTGTGTAATTTGGACTTTAAAGCAGGACATAAAACAAAGTATCTACATCATATGGCCTAATGCAACAAAGTACAGATGGAACACTGAACTAGAACTTATAATGAATAAAAAGTAAGAAGTCAATTTCACAAGGTTCTATCCTTTAATACGAACTATGTGGGCCCCAAAGGAAAGGGAAAAATGTTGAATATTGTTTCAAAAATCCAGGAAAAATTGTTTTAAAGAAAACAAGGCAAACAAACATGTTAGAATTAAATACTCACCTTTATCCATATGTTGGTAGCAGACTCTTCTTCACAATCAATATATTTTATGTATGCATGTAGGGCTTTGTTCCTACAAAAAACAATGTACATTATAAAATAGCTTTATAGAATCAACATTTTGCAGCAATTAACCCTATCATTGGTGGTTGAGTCCATGTTAGGAAAGACCACCATCATTGTACTATTATTCCCCTCTGAAGGGCCAGTGATTTATTCATCTAAAGTTTTCAAATTCATAAGTTTTAAATAAACTAATATCATTCATTGAAGGGGCTGTGATTCTTTCTTGGTTTAAAAGTTCTAATTGGTTTGGAAGCTCACATAATCCGCATTATTCTAATTTTCAATATCTCTTTAAGATTAGTTGGATTTTCTTAAATTAAATGTAATTTTGAAAAAGTATTTAAAACTATCTTAATAAAAATAACTTACCCCTGCTATCATCAACATATTGGAAATAAATCCTAGAATCTTCTTCAAATTTCCAGCACCTAGGATTTCTCCAACTGTCATGCTTTTGTTATTTTCCTTTTGTATACTGTATAATCAATTGTCCAATGGAAACTATTCTGTTTGAAGATGTTAATGTTACTTTTGTGGTGTATATTGCATACCGATACAGTTAGTAGCACTTAGGGAATAAGCTTTCAGATCAGTCCATTGAATCACTGTGTACCCTTTTTGAAATATTAGACTCACCTAAACTTTACACTATCCAATGAAAGAAGGGATTTAAGTTACACCCATTCAAATTTTTGGCGGAAACAGGTTTAACAGACAATATTAGAAATTATTAACATTTTGAATAAAGAGATCTGAATTAAACAGTTAAACACTGGATTATTGGAACATGCTTATGTACAGTATGGCAGATACATCAACAGGGAATTGTGAATTTGGTAAGTCAATTTATCATAATTTTAAGTCCAGAGTAGGATAGAAAGATGTAAAAATTATTTAGAAGATGGTTAAGCTAGAGAGGAGAATTAAAGGTTTTGTGTAAAATTGGGGTGACTGGATAACCGGGTTGCCAGGTGACTTGGTAACATTCTTAGCAGGGCTAGGATTTGATTTTATGCCTTCCAGGTATTCTGATATTGATAAAATAGTCGATTATTCAAAAAGTGCTTGGTCTCTGGAAGGTTTTTGATGGAAAGATAATGTTTAAATATAGAACAGTATAGTTTACACTTAGGAGGCTGGGGCTATCATGTCAATTTGCCACTATATTAGGGGAAAATGTCCAACTTTGAAAGTTGGTAACCCTGCTAGACACATTAGGCACCCTGAGTCACCGGCTACCCAGTCATCTGTTTTTTAGGCAGACCCTAAATAATATACATTTCTTCATAAATAACTAATGTGACAGCTAAGGAGGATTTTCTCCCAGTGACGCCAATCGATATTCTGTTTCATATATGGGTATCACATAGCCATGTTATGAATACAAAATTCAATCAAGAATATCAGCCATTCTCCTGGCAGCCGTAGAAATATACAGGTAGGATCGGAAACTACCGCATCGATTGGAGATTAAAGAATATTGAGTTGGAACCCTGGCTTCCAATCCTCCTTGGGTGACAGCTTAATATGAGAATTCAAAATATTATAATGACTTTTATGGTTTTTTAATCTTGTATTAGACAAAAACGTCAAGTCTGTGAGGTCAAATAATATGTTAGCACTGTTTATTTTGCAGAACCGCTAATACTAGAAAAGAGAAGGCTTTAGATGTAGATCTTATGAAGACAACACTCCTAGATGCATTTACTTGTGGTAGAAAACACAATGCAAAACTAACTTGGAAAATATGCGATGGCAACTAAGGTACCAACATTTGAAACAGGGCCAATATCATTTGAATATCGACTTGCCGAGCTATACAAAGTGACAAAAGTCAGTGAACATGACGAAAAGAGTTTGCATATATTGGAAGGAATCTATGTTTGCATTGCAAGTATGTTACACCATCATCAATATATGTATATTTAATTTAAAAAAAAAATTTGTTTGTTTTAAATTCTACTTAATTAATTCACTTATTCTTACTTGACATTGATAGACTGATAATTAATATTTCAGAAAATCCGGTCAAACTCTCATGGCTATATGAGAAGGACATACACATGAGTCAAAAAAGAAAGCGATAAATCCTAACAGCATTATTGAGCGAACAAAGTCGAGGTCTGCAGAAAAAGGTATGAGCATTACATTGAATCAAAACACAATAATGGTCAAAAAGGTATATTCCACTCAAATTATTATATTCCATTACACTCCATATGAAATTTGAAGTGTGTTATTTTCCGGCTTATTTTGTTATTTTTCTTTATTATTAGGAGTGTCTGTCTGCTTTTGTCTGTCCATCCGTCAAGTTGAGTCTTCATGATAACATAGATAAAACTGTTTAATCAATACTATTTCAGGTTGTAACCAGC
The DNA here is from genome assembly GCA_903813345.2 of Owenia fusiformis. Classification (NCBI taxonomy): domain Eukaryota; kingdom Metazoa; phylum Annelida; class Polychaeta; order Sabellida; family Oweniidae; genus Owenia; species Owenia fusiformis. Next base: position 17,526,002 of record CAIIXF020000011.1, on the reverse strand, counting down.
AAATGTCCATTAAATCAGGGGGAAAACAGAGACCCCTCCAAATAAGACAGAAGTTTGAGGTGGAATACATAGTAGGATATAGAATGAGTCCTGTTGAAGCAGTGAAGATTGGTTTGGTTGTGGAAATTGGACATTAAAATTTACTTTTAACGGGATATTAATTGAACATGGCAAACTTTATATCCAATGGCATCTACTGTACCATGACTATTGACAGGGAACTTCAAATTGAAGTTTAGTATTCGCTTTAACACAGTCCAATTAATTGAATCCCACAACAAATCAGAAATAAGATCAACTTACAACAAAATTTAAAAAACACATTGACGACCCCCCCCCCTGCCACAATTCGAGATACTATTAATCTAGTATTTTGACAGCTACATATTGTCAAAGATCTATCAAATGAAGTGAAAGTGACATGGTTCACTTTTCCCTTGGGTTGTACATTGTATATTATACCTTTTATATTTACAATATATTTACTATACTAGTATCATAATAGTTATTAACAAAAGAATTTGATTGTAAATAGTTGATCAATTTTAAATCAGCTTCAATTATGTGATGCAGAATGTACGTTAACATCTCTAAGTTAAAAGGATCAAATAAATGAAAAATCAAATGAAATGGAATGGAATAACTTGACAACTTTTTCTGTATGTACTGAGTGTACTCAGAAATATGTGCTGAAATATATTATTAAAGTAGTCAGACATATAATTTGATGAACTTAAGGTTGAACATATACATTTTGTAATGATGTGCAGTAGATTAAACCATGAATTATGTCACTGAGAAGCATATAAAAATAATTTGTTATTTTCTAATTACTTTGATGTGAATTAGAGTATATTATGTCCATTTCTGTCAGAGAAGTATGGATAATGTGGTCATAAGCAACATTGCATAACTTAATTAGGGTTCACCTCACTATGATCAGTCCATGTCTGAATTCAGACAGTTGAATCAGTTTTCTAACATGGAAAAGCCTATGTCTGAATTCAGACACAGTCTCATTATAGTGAGATGAATTTGTTTATGTGTCTGAATTCAGACAAGATTTCAATCTGAAAAAATTGATACTGATTTCCACTGTCTGAATTCAGACACAACACATAAGATAAACAAATTCATCTTACTATTAACAAATTGTGTCTGAATTCAGACAGTTGAAATCAGCTTCTGTTTTCTAATATGGAAAAGCCTGTGTCTGAATTCAGACACAAGAGATAAACAAATTCATCTTACTATTATCAAGTTGTGTCTGAATTCAGACAGTGAAAATTTAGGTTTCTTATAGATTAGAAAGTCGCTGCCTGAATTCAGACACAGAATATTCAAGTATAAGATACACTATATGTTTAGCTAAGGAATGTTTCTGTCTGAATTCAGACAACTTGTTTCCCTCTGAAATACACTACATGTGCCTGAATTAATGTAAGAAGATGCAATGAATAAATATGTCATGAGTAAAACACCTATAAAACAGTTTTGTGTAATACATTTGTCAAACTGGAAAAATGTCAAACTTCACTGGAACCTGTTATAATTTGTTTTGTTTAATTGTGTAACATGGAGTCATGGGCTTTCAAGAGAAAAACAACAAAAAATATCTATTAATTTACATTTATGTAAAAATATTTTTGTTGAGTATGCTCTGAGTGTCAGTAATGCAAAATTATTTTTTCAATCAGGTTGCATAGAAACACAGATCGCAAAGTCAATCTTATTTGTGGTTGGATAAGCCAATTTAGTTTTGTTCTTAATATTGACTTTGTGACTAAAAATAATCATGATCATAGGCATTAATAAAATTTTTGGGCTCTCATATTGATTTGTAATGTAATCATGTTGAACAGACACAAATTGTAATGAAATTTATTTTACATTCTTTGCTTTGACAATAATGCTCATGTGATTTTAGCAATCTAAGATCATATTCTGTTACTTAAAGATTCAGTTTTTAAGATAATGCCTAAATCTTCAGTCAGATTCGCTATACTGCAACTAACGGCGGGCGTAGATTCACAAATTGATCATACTGCTTATCACTATATCTTATGCTGAATATTTCTCTCAATTTTGGGAAGCTACGGCCGCTGCACGGTTGTCGTAGATCAAATGCGACTGAGGCATTAGTTGCATCAATCATGAACAGTGATGTAAATACCAAGAAATGGCTTTCTGAATAAATCCTTTCTCTCTCTGCTTTCAGCTGTTTGAGTTGCTGCTCTCCTGCTGTAAAGTCTCTGGGCTGAGATGTATCATCTGCAAGACAATTATGAACATCTCATCTTTAAAAACTGAGCCTGTCGGGCGGGAGATGTTACGTCAAGGACAGATATCTGAGCCATTCTTCGCAGTTGTGCACTGGATAGGACAAAGTGTAGAGTCACATGATCGTGCGCCATTGTTGGCATTGGACTTCTTGAAGGAAATATATGAGGTTAGTACGCAGTGTTTTGAATTCATTCTGACGTTCAAAACATTAATGGAAGTACTGTTTGTTCACATATTGTGCCATTATCCAAATTGGTAACAGTAGAGTTTGTATTTTGGGGTTTTAGGATAAGCAAATTAAAACAATTTACAGTTGCAAACTGATTTAGTTCAATTTGCAACAACATACTGAAATGTCATTAGAAAATTTTTTCATTGGTTAATTAATTGTTTTTTATTTGCATATCTATAAAATTGATTACATATTAGTTCATTAGAAAATTCATACAGATTTCAGTAGATTATTTGGTAATGTTAACATTTAATTAACAACATGGGACTGTATTTTAAAATTGTACATTTTAGGAGATCATAGGGTTTGGCCTGATAAGTAAGCTTCCGCCTAGGACTGACATTGTCCTACCCAAGATAACTGAGACACTTATGTCCCCCATGGGAGATGTCAAAACTGATTCAGTAATGCAGAAAAAATGCCAAAAGATAACAAAGTCGCTGGAGCTTTTACTTGATATCCTTTTGATGAAATAATATCTCTGAAGGCTTACATTTTCTCTTACTTTTATTTTTGGTCAGAAGGTTTCTTGAAAAAAGCTATCTATTGTTATTTTGGGACGTTGTTCATCCAAATTAGGCCTTATCTACAAAAACTAGAATATTGGTGTACAATATTTTTGAGAGACGTATGGATCTTGAAGATTGTCAAAGTCAATAATCTATTATATTTTAGTAGATAATTTTCAATCATATGTAATATTATACATGTATGTTCATTTACTGATAAGTGGAAAATAATTTATTGACAAAGCAGAATGAGTGCTGTTCAAACAGCCATATAAACACTTATAAAATGAGTTTATTTTGTCATCTAGATCCAAAATTATAGTTTACATATTCTCTTTGAGAGGTGTAAACTGGTCAAAATATTCCAAGTTTCATTTTTTTTGTCGATCCTCTTTTGTGCAATGTTCTTTAAAAAAGTTCAATGCTGATGAAGTCACTGTTAATCTGAACCTCTACCATTATTGAATACCAGACCAGACTCTGACGTAAATATTTCCTTAACTCCTCCCACTGTTATGCCAGGATGAGTCATTGAGGAGGGAAGTGTCGGAGAGCGTCGATGAAGAGACATTATGCCGACTGATAGAGTATCAGTTCTCCCATAATGCAATAGCAATGAATAAAACACACGGGCAGTTGGAGGATTCTCAATGGAGGTACATTTCATTCTTATATCAACAGACCTTTCCAATAAACCCTGGTAGATTTTGACATATTAAGCTATGATATATTGTCCTAAGATTGATTACGTTGCTTGTTGGTTGTTATTTGTTGAATCAAGAACAGGATAAATTTACTACTGCATTAACTTATTTCTAAATTTTGAAAAGTACAACCTATGACATCAGTCCAACATATCATAGCTTCTTTGATGTGCCAAAAGGTGGCAGGTTTTATTGGAAAGGTCTATTATATCAGAAAATATAAAGCATGGGCATCCAGGCTGGTAGCCACGATTTGCCAAGTTCACTTTTTGAAAAATTCCAAGGGGGTTCACTTTTGACAATTTTGGTCCAAAAATGGCTAAAATCACTTAAAAAGGTCTCAGAATGATGAAAAACTGCATGATTTTGAAAGAAATTTTGGCCAGGGAGGGGGGTTCGCTCGAACCCATTGAAGCCCCCCTGGCTACGGGCCTGACATCCCTACACATGGTCACTCGGCCAAAAATAAACACTAGTAGACTGTTGATGTTATCGGGAATCACATTTTTCTTTGTATATTTTAATATGTTATTACAAGTGTTATAGGCGAGTGGGAGATCCAGCAAAAAGGCCTTATTTGTTGACCTTAATTAAGATTGCTTGCTTGCAACCGCATGAGTCATACCTGACTTTCATAATATGAATATGCAGATTTCAAAAATGACAATAATGAAAATTGAAAAATGGCCGATCACTATGGAAACGGGACGCAAAAGCCACGCCCACTTTTTAAATTTCTTACTTGGTGGTTAATACATTTTAGACTGCAACTTTCTCGATTTTTAACAAATCTTCACATTATTGGTATCTGCTGAAGCGTAATAATGAGTTCTTTCACCTCAAGCATAAATAATGTTAATTCGCTCATTTGCATATCAATTATGACGTCATAACCCTTCTTTTGGCCTCAATTTTCCATATAGTTACAACAAAGTAACAGTGTTTTATTAGTTACACTTCTTAAAAATGGATAAAAGAAGGTAAATATAGTGCCAATACAAGCAAGAGTATGTCGGCTTTTCGGATATACTGATATTGAAGGCTGCATGTTGGTAAGAATAACATAAAAACTCGTTGCCATGGTTACCGTGAACTTTTCAGTAATTTAGGCAATAAAAACGTTTTGGACTGTAACTTTCTTTGTTTTTAAGCAATCTTAGCATTATTGGTATCAGAAGAAGCGAAATAATAAGTTCTTTCACCGCAAGCATTAATTATGTTAATTGACTCATTTGCGTATCCATTGTGACGTCATAGCCCTTCTTTTGGCCTCGATTTTCCATATATTTACAATAAAATAACAGTGTTTTATTAGTTAAACTTCTTAGAATGGATGAACGTAGGTAAATACAGTGCCAATACAAGCAAGAGTATGTCAGCTTTTTGGATATACTGATATTGAAGGTTACATGTTGGATAGAATATCATAAAATCTCGTTTCCATGGTTACTGTGAACTTTTCAGGAATTTAGGCAATAAATACTTTTTGGACTGTAACTTTCTTTGTTTTTGAGCAATCTTAGCATTATTGGTATCAGAAGAAGCGAAATAATAAGTTCTTTCACCGTAAGCATAAATTATGTTAATTGGCTCATTTGCGTATCCATTATGATGTCATAACCCTTCTTTTGGCCTCGATTTTCCAGATATTTACAATAAAATAACAGTGTTTTATTAGTTAAACTTCTTGAAAATGGATAAAAGTAGGTAAATGCAGTGCCAATACAAGCAAGAGTATGTCGGCTTTTCGGATATACTGATATTGAAGGCTGCATGTTGGTTAGAATAACATAAAACTCGTTGCCATGGTTACCATGAACTTTTCAGCAATTTAGTCAATAAAAACATTTTGGACTGTAACTTTCTTTGTTTTTAAGCAATCTTAGTATTATTGGTATCAGAAGAAGCGTAATAATAAGTTCTTTCACATCCTGCATAAAGTATGTTAATTAGCTTTATATTTACATATACATTATGACGTCATAACCCTTGCTTTGGGATCAATATTCCATATATTAACAATATGATAAGATTGTTTCAATGGGCTCACGTCTTAATAATGGTTAAAAGTAGGTATATGTAATGTCAATACAAAGAAGAGTATGTCAACCATCTAGATATACTGATAAATTAAAGTCTTCATGTTGGTAAGCATACCATAAACACTCGTTCCCATGGTTACCATGTACTTTTTAGGCGATGAATCCTATTTTGACTAACTTTCTTGGTTTTTAACCATCTTATATTAACGATATAAACGATGTGTATTATGGTGCCATGATAGTAGAGTTAGATCTCCTTTGCCTGCTTTTGAGCTCTCAAAGCTCTTCATTTTATAACTCATCTGGTTCAGGAAAACACATCAGCACAGCGCCATAGTGGATCACAGCTACGCTAGCTCTGATGAAATCTGTTCTCAGAATTCCTTCTCTGTTAATGCTGTTAATGTCAGCAATCACCATCTGCGTCAAGGTTATTCTCCCATCTCATGCCATCTCCATAAACAGGAGCCAAAAGCAGCAACAGAACAATCAGCTTGAACAAGGACATTTCTCTCGCTAGGTTTCAACTATTCTCCTCACTGTTTGTGCCTTGCAAGAGTTGGTAACCATGCTTCTATCCAGATTAAGAAATTGTATAGGATGAATTGTTGAGTTACTGGATATAGAACTCTTACTCTCGGGGAGCTTTTCTCTCTTCTCACCTCTTTTGGGGCTTTAGGCAAACATAAGACATGTGCCCTTAGGCTGATCAATCAAAACATACCAATTGACAGCTCTACAAAACATGTACCTTCTCACAACAACTCCTACAATTAATGCCACAATGTGCACAGAGCTCTCTTCTTGAAACGTTTGACAGCCTCTTTTATATTCCTCTTCATCTCTGTCTTTATTTCTTCAACCATTTAAGGAGGTTTTCCTCCACATGATCACTAGAAGAAAAGGAGATATGATGATCCCATTGTATTAGCTTGAGTCCTTCCTGGATCCATTCAGATTCCTGAAACGCTTCCTCCCTCTGGGCCACTTCCATGGCCTGATCAAGAGACTTTGGATCTCTTCTGTGTACTGCTGCTCATCATCATCAGTTATGGCATTCCCAGAGCTCTACCTCGCTAGTCTATCTTGTGAAGAGCAAGGCATCTCGAGATATGTTAAAGCCTCCACCAGGTCATCATAGGCATACCCCTCTTCCAGCTCCTGCACTAGCTGCTTAATATCTTCCATCAACTGGTTAGTAAGGCCTGCCTCTTCTCTTCATCATTTCTCTGTTTGCTCTCCATGCAATTCTTGAAGTATACTTTGAAGTCTAACCACAGTGTGTTCCCATCAAACAATGGGGTTGGTTTAATCTTGGTTTTCCTTCCAAATTGTGCTGACTCTAGAGCCATCTCATACATGCCCAATGCTTTCTCAGCAAATTTAGCCTTTATAGCCTGTCCTTGATTGTCATCTGAGCGCTGTACTATTACTCTCGCATCTTTATAACATTTGACCTCAGAGTTCCCAAACCTTTAATACATCATTTGGGATTCACTTTAATTCAATTCTCTCTTACAGTGAGTCACAGGATCTCCTCTCATACCAGGAATGTCTGTTGAATATATAAGCACAAATGCCAAAAGGGAAGGGTGACTAAAAACTTTAAGGAAACCCGACAAGAAAAGCAAACTGTAAGTGTAAATCTGTCATAAGAAAAGTAGACCCTATATATTCCAAAACCATGATCTAACGTGAAAAGAAACAATGTCTCACATCCCCCTCCCCCCTCCAATCGAGAGCCAATATCATAATCCAGGGCCAGAACACCAAGGGACATTTCATTCATACTGAAGTCATTACAATACATGTTGAAGAAAAAATTGAAAAATTTATAGCCAATACTCATAACATTAAAATTAGTTGTAGATACCAGTACTCATAAAAGATAGAGTATTCAGTCTCAAATGATGAAGCCTCATCGGTCTCAATGTATAGGTAGTGATCTGAAGCAATTTAATGAGGGTGTTGTCGGGACAATTGGGTCTATTTCAACAGAATATACTGGTCTTGTGTGACACAAATTGTACGTAAGATGTCAAAGTTGTATATTTGCCCCTAAAATTCAGATATTGTCCTGACAACACCCTGATCGAAGTGCCTCAGATTGCTACCTCGTAATTTTTCTGGTAACTCAGACCTAGAAGAAGTCAGTACATATGGTCTTAGTCTGGATTCACCCAATCTGGATTCATTTCTTTTGGAAATACTTTGGTCTCTCCACTAGGAGTCGTCTTAGCTCTCTCATTTTGGCCCACTTTTAGTGTGTCATCCACTTTAAAACAGGAGCATCTCACTTTTCTCTCCAGACAAGACTGCTCTTCTTGACACCTTTCATTTGGAGGGGTTTCAAGCTGTTTCAATCACAACTTGGGAACCAATTTCACCATTTCTTCTGGAATCCTCTTCATACAAGATTTCTGACTTAATCTCAAACTTCCTTGACATCTTATCTCTTTGGGCAACGGAACCCATCACTGCCACCAATGTCTCGCTTTCCCTTTTCCCGAGTATCCCGTATGCTCATTAAAGAGAAGATCAGGGGCGATCAATAATAACTCTTAGAGGTTTTTCTATGAGTGCCGACCTTGTTTGGTGGTACCGCAGTTAAAGATGGCTCACATGAAACAATTGCATACACATTTTTAAATCTATTCCAACAAAGATGATACAGAAAACACAATGTCCATAATATGATTTAATCTCACTATGATTGTGTATCTTTGGGAGTCGGCACATCTCTTTGGGAAATATATTCTCTGCTCTTGGAATGGGTTCAGCTCTAGGAGTAACTCTGCTCTAGTAGACTATAGGAGTCACTTCGTCTATATAGGAAGTATCGTATCTGGTATTGGACAGTGTCTGGGCTCTAGGAGTAAACTCTGCTCTGAGAGTCTCTCGTAACTTCTCTGAGTATTACCAATTCACTCTCAGAGTAATCTCACTTGGGAGAAATTAGAACTCAAGGAGTATCATGATTCTTAAAGTGTAATCTCAGCTCCAGGAGTCGTCTCATCCCTGCGGGAAATCATGTTTCTGCTCTTGGACTGGGTCCAGGCTCTGGGAGTATCTTCTGCTTCGGGAGTTGTCTCGCTACCAGAGTGATCCCTAATCTACCTCGGCTCAAAAGAGAGCTACATCTCTATGAGCAAACTCGTCTCTCGGAAGAGTCGAGGCTCTAGAAGTAACCTCTGCTTTGGAAGTCACTTTGAAACAGGAGTAACCTGAGCCTCTGCTCTTTGGTTTGGTCCAGTACATCGATCAACAATATGAGATTAGACTGGGTTATAATCACTCGGAAGAAATCAGTACCACCTGGGAGAAATTTTCTCTTAAAGTGGCCATCACTTCCGGCGAAATGAAAGATGGCTAACCACAAGTTCTATGGGATGAAGAAGGCCAAAGGGCAGACCGCAAACTACGCATGATGGTGTCAACCTCAAGGAGTACTCACCCTCAATCTCGTTCCTAACGAGGTCTTGTCTCTTCAAGATCTTGTGTTACTCTGATTCACATGATCAGTCTCTCACACCCAAGTTCAGACACTCATTATTGATGAAAATTTATTCAGCCAGGAAAAGAAGATTAAGGCATTTGATTGGCTGGTGGCCAGTTACTTGATAGCTGATTATTTGAAACTGTCTGCCGAACCAGTAAACATTAGTATGTCTATGTGTCATTATGCATATACACTAGTCTTTACTAAAGATATTCTGAACTACAGGGAACAAAATATGAAATGAAGTCAAAATGACATCAACTGAAACTACCTATAATTGACATAGTATTGCCCAAAACTGACCATTTTAGTCCATAACCTAACTTTGCCAAGTGGTTGATAGGTTAACATTTTAACGTCATGGCTCTCCCTAGCTATGCCTAGTGAATTAGTGAAAGTAAATGGCATAATACTGACCAAAATACATCATTTTTGTAAATTTTTTACCGTTGCTAGGTGTATCTGGTCAACTTGGACCTAACCCAGACCCTAGTTAAAGGTATTCTGGGAGATAAAAGTGACAAAATATTGCTTCTGGAACGAGATCAAATGACTTTGACATATTCTTTACCCTGCCTATGTTGAAATTTAACAATCAACGCAAGTATACATACCATATTTAAGCACATACCGGACACATTCATAAAGACATTTTTTGATTGATCAAATCGATTATTCAGATTTTGCCTTGGATTTGATTTTAAATGCTTCTAAATGATTTTCTAATGCTTACTATGATTTCTATTCTATTTTTATTTCGAAATGCATTTAATCAGGGTGTTGAAGTTAACAAAATATAGAAGTACTACATTAATTCCAATATGCAGTATGAAGAAATATATCAGTACATTTTTGTTTTAAGGTACAGCTTGAAAATAACATTTATTTTTTGTAATACATTTTGGGTATATTATTAAAGCTTCATGTAAAATCATACTATTGGTGACTACATTTTAGGCATATTTAATCCTATTTGATTTCACAATTAGAATGTATGATTTATGATTGACTCTTGCAATTATATGATCACTTTTGCTTTTATATATTAATTTTCACTTTAACACTCAAAATATCGAAAAAAAGATTCAGAAATACATTGGTACTAGTTGACTAGGGCCTGAGTTGACTAGGGTCAGAGTTAAATAGGGTCTGAGTTGACTAGGAACCGTTGCTATGTGTTTGCTAGGCATATGTTATGACTACTCAATGCCTAAATATATAAGGGTTATGTACTGGGAGGTTTTGGATATGGGGTTTATCCAGAGGGAGATATGCGTATCTACCTGAGGGACTGTAGGGACCAAAGGTAGATGTGCATATCTCACGAGGGATGAACCCAATATCCAAACCGACCGTACATAACTGCTTTATCCTATATCAAGTAGAGTCTTTCTCACCTTAACTTTTTTATTTTGAAAGTTATATTTTCCAATATATCATTTTAAAGCTTATGAAAAATGCTGATCACCCTTAGAATATCAAAAATGAACTCTTCCTAAATTGCTACAATGTTTCTTGTAAGGTTGTAGTTGACCATTGATTACGTCAAAAGAAGTTAAATTACCAGGAGAGTGAATGGACGGTGAAAAGTTGATACTGCAATTATGGAGGATAGGGACGAAAGATTAATTGAAGACTAACAAGAGGAGAAACTTTATAGCCATGAAACATTGCTCAAATGTATCAAAAGGCTCCCAGAAGCCTAGAAAGTGCAACACTCCTGTTTGTGAACATTTTGGAAGCGTATCCTCGTAGAATTGAGACTACCTGAGCTGCTTGGGGGAAACATACGAACTATTAAAAATGTGAAATATGGACATCACTAAAAATGCTCTAAAAAATTTGTAATGTAACCTATCACTCGGAAAATTGGTGTGTGATCAGCAAATTGAATTCCCCTTAAGATGATTTTTGATAAACCTATGTTAGTTCTAAATTAAAAAATTATGGGGGATGGAAAACTGACTTATTTGATGCCCTGTACATTGTATTTATGAAGCTCAGATGTGTTTTGTGGTTGCATAAATTGTAAATTAGCTTTTGACCGTTTTTAGGTGGTTCCTAGGCAGGTACATTTTATTTTGTTGCAGAGTGCCCGTTTTGAACACACACATTGGTATTTCTTAGATTATAATACTAGTGTCTTAATCTTAAATGAGTGTTTTGATAACATAACCTGTGAGTAAATGGAAGAATACTGAATGAACTTGGCAAACTTTAGAACATTTCTATGTGGTTTCTAGGCAACACAGATGACATCACAATAACCAGTGTACAAAGACAGTGATATACTGTAGGGTCAATGCTGAGGGGTGATTCTTTCTCCATATCTAGATGTTTTAGTGCCTATACAATGATGAAACTATGGCAAAATGGCCATAATAAGGCGTTTTAATCCATTCCTAAGTGGTTGCTAGGCAACAAGATGACATCATAAGTTCTTAACCACTTTATATTCGAGGGGGGTACTATACTGGACATATGCGCCACGTTTTGTTTTCTAACGTCTAAATGGTTTGGTAGCAAACAGGCATAGACATACACACACAGAGAATCAGTAAATTGTAGTAAAATGCGATTAAATATGGATTCAGCATTTTACCATAGTGTAGCCATGGGTTTAAGAGGCTCTAGAACAAAAGTGTATTAGTGTTATGTAACATCAAAGGTATCACTGGAAAGAGCACATTAACGTGAACAAAAATAATCTCATTTTATTTGATAAGAATATTCACTAAGGTATTTAATTGACATTGATGTGGAGCAATTCGTTAAATATACCTTAAAATGGGAATTTAAGGATATTATGACGTCATAATTGCCGGGTGAACAATTGAAACCGACTAAATAATACATAGGGTGACGGGACATTTTATTACCTTCAATATGGTACCAATATCATTAAAAATAGTTAAAAATTAAAAAAGTTATGGCCAATATTGTGTTTATCATTCTTTATGGCTAATGAAAAGTGGGCGTGGCACTTTGCATCCGTTTCCATGGTAACGGGCCATTTTTCAAAACTTTTCATTGTCATATTTGGAATCTACATATCAATATTATGAAAGTACAACATGTTTTGAGCGGTTGCAGTCAATCTTAATTAAAGTTCCATATTTGACCCTGCTCCCACTCGCCTATAAATGAAAAGACCAAAAAAGCATGAACTAGAGTACACCCATTCATAAGGTAACAAACTCCAATGATCTGACATACAAAGAAACAATCAGAAACCATTATCACAATCCATTACCACTGGAGCTGTTTCTTAGTAATGATTTGCTTAGTTAGTTGAATTCTGGAATGACTTTAGTTAAGTCTGAATAAATTCCATGTTTTGGTATTATGATAACAGTCCATCCATTCATCAACAATTTTTAGATGAATCAAAAGATGTCATTTATCGTAACTTTTGTCATGACTCACTATATCACCACCACAAGTGGTGACATATTGTTTTTGTCCCAAGCATTTTTGTGGATGGTGTTCAGTGGTTGGTGTTTGGAGTTTTGCATCTGTAATGGCAGGTGGTGACATTTTGCATGTTAATGCCTTGTATTTATTTAAAATGGGTTCATGTGGTTAATTTACGCTATGGGCCCCTGCTTCTTTTACAATTTTTTATGAGAAACAGGCTTTTTCCCAATATGAGCGTCCAAATACTGTCATTTCTGTATGTTGTATCATAGGTTTGGGGGTTGTTAAGTTTGGAGGCCTAATATATACAAGTTTTGTCAATAACAAACACAGACATCATTTCAGTCTAAATCAATGGTGGTATATATATTTTGCCTTATATGGCACACATGTGCTTTTTCCCAAGATTCAATTTATGAGCGACATCTATGAATTAATAATATCTTATAATTGAACATACATTACATCTTCTCCTCCCCTATATGAAACTTCTTGTTTCATCAAAAGTTCAAATGGGAGTGAAGCCTTTAAATGTCTTAAAGTGCATTGATTGTCTTTACTTAATCAAATGAGAGAAAGTCAATATGTTAATTCTCTAAATAAAACTATATCATTTCATTAATATTGATTTAGTCAATATTTACTCATTGACTATGATATATTGTCATTTCCAGGAATACATACATGTACAGATGCAGTTTACTCAGTAATCTCATAAACAAGATAATAAAGCATTATTTCTGAGCTGAGATAAAGCTGCTTTAAAACTTCAATCTATCGGGAGGTTTTCGGGACCTGGTTGGATACCGGGGTGAGGTATCAGGCAAAGAGACAGGGACATCCAATGTGTTACCTTTTGGCTTGCTCTTTGGACTTGTCACTTGTGTATCCTGTGAAATTTCACTTGGCAATTGCTTGCTAGGAGTGACAGAAACAGGTGTATTTTTACTTGGAGTAATACCTGTAGATTTTCTTTGTGATTTCTCACTTGGTCTTTGTAAGTCAGGACTATGAATTATGTCAGGACTTTGTATGTCTGAACTTTGGTGTTTGTCCGGACTTGGTAGTTTGTATGGGCTTTGTAGTTTGTCTGAACTTGTCTGAAGCTTGTCTGGTCCAGTCTGTATATCTGGCATGTTTTCAAAGAGATCAGAGGATTCATTTGTTTGACTTTCCCCTTGAGCCCCTATTAGATGGTCAACATGAACAAAACGTGAATTGTTTCCCACCTTTACCACATATGTACGAGGACCACAGACTTTCACAATAACTCCCAAAAGCCACTTCTCCTTCCCCCCACGGAAATTTTTGACACGTACATGATCATGAATTTTAAATGATCGGTCAATTGAACGGTTCTTTTGAAGTGCTTGACTTTGTTGTTTATTCTCAACTCGGTTGGACAAATTTGGCTTCAAAAGAGTGAAACGAGTACGCAACTGACGTTTTAGGAACAATTCCGCTGGACTAACTCCTGTAGTTGAGTGTGGTGTATTCCGATACATTAACAGGAAATTTGCCAATCTCTGAGATAGCGTACCTTTCTTTTTGTCAAGAACATGTTTGAATAGAGCATTTTTGATGATTTGTACCGACCGCTCAGCCGCGCCATTCGTGCTTGGGTGATAAGGAGGGCTAAATGTGTGCTTAATGCCATTATGAGACATGAATTTCTGAAATTCCTCGGATGTAAATTGTGGACCGTTATCTGAGACACACTGTTCCGGTAAACCGAACTGGGCGAAACATGACCGCAGTTTATCAATTGTTTTAGAAGCAGTTGTGCTTTGCATAGGAAAAACTTCGATCCATTTTGAGTACGCATCGATGAGTATCAGAAATCGCTCATTGTCTTTCTCCGCAAAGTCTATATGTTCGCGTTGCCAAACCCGACTGGGAAAAGACCATGGCATTAATGGTGCTTCTGCAGGCATATTTCTGGATGCCTGACAGGTGTTACAGCTTTGTACTATATCTTCTATCTGAGAGTCAAGGCCTGGCCACCAAAGATAGCATCGCGCAAGAGATTTCATACGTACAATCCCATGATGCTCTTCGTGTAGTTCTGCGAGTAATTGATCGCGATAAATGGGTGGAATGACAACACGTAATCCCCACAATACGCATCCTTGGTCTGTGGAAAGCTCATTTCTTCGGCGGAAATACGGTTTCAATTCATTGTCATTTATCTGATTAGGCCAGCCATTGAGAGTGTATTCATAAACCTTAGACAAAACTGGGTTTTTCCGAGTACGTTCTTTGATATCAGTCGCTGTGATTGGTAACTGATCTGTGAACGACAACATGTGCAGAGGTAATTCTGCATCTTCTTCGCATGCTTTAGCGGACATATCCGGTAAACGACTTAAACCGTCAGCATTAGAATGCTCAGCAGATTTGCGATATTCGACGTTATAATCGTAAGCGGACAAAATGAGACTCCACCGTTGCATTCGTGCAGCCGCTAAAGTAGGAATACCTGTTTTTGAACCCAAAATTGTGACTAAAGGTTTGTGATCAGTCACTAAAGTGAACTTTTTCCCATAAATATACATGTGAAATTTCTTCACTGCATAAATGAGAGATAGAGCCTCCTTCTCAATTTGCGCGTAATTTTTCTCCGCTTTGTTGAGACTACGCGAGGCGAAATGCACCGGACGTTCACTACCATCCTCCATTATGTGCGAAATGACCGCGCCTATTCCTACACCGGACGCGTCTGCGGCAACTTTGATTGGTTTCTGCGGATCATAAGGTGTCAGACAACTGTCTTCTTTGACTGAATTTTTTGCAGATTCAAAGGCTAGTTTTTCTTCATCTCCCCATCGCCATTTTACATCTTTCCTCAAAAGGTTGTTCAATGGATACAACACAGATGAGAGATTTTGAATGAACCGCCCATAGTAATTTATCATGCCTAGAAAAGCCTTGAGTTCCGAAACATTGCTGGGAGTAGACACGTTCAAAAGAGCCTCAATGTTTTTCTTATTTGGATGGATTCCATCACCATCCAATACGTGTCCCAAATATTCTACTGATGGTTTGAGAAATGAGCATTTCGCGATACGCACACGAACGTTGTGTTTATTCAACCGTTGCAAAACCTGCTCTAACTTACCATAGTGTTCCTCCTCCGTCTCGGAATATACTAGAATGTCATCTATGTAACAACAAACATCCAGATCTCGCAAGATTTCATCCATTACGGATTGGAAAATTTGAGGTGCGGTTTTGATACCGTATGGCATGCGTTCATATCGAATCAGACCAATCATAGTATTGACCGTAAGTAGTTCCTTCGATTTTTCACTAAGCCTTAGCTGTTGAAACGCATCCGCCAAATCAATTTTAGAATAGTAACGTGCGTTACTTACCTGTGAAAACAATCGTTCTAAAGTCGGAAGTGGGTACGGGTCCGGTTCTAAAACTGTATTGACCGTTACCTTGTAATCCCCACAGAGTCTAAGACCCCCGTTTTCTTTTATGACTGTTACTTGTGGACTTGCCCATGAACTTTTTTCAACTTTCTTAAAGATTCCTGACTCCACCCCTTTCTCTAATTGAGCTTTAACTTTGTCTTGAATAGGGTATGGAACTGGATATGCTTTTTTGAAAATTGGAGTTGAGTTTTCTGGAATTTGAACTTCAGCTTGAAAGCCTTGAATGTCACCCCTTTCCTCAGAGAAAACATTGTGATATTTCGTCAGTAGGTTGTCAAGTCTAGTATTGTCTTGCACTGCAAAAATTTGCCCCCAGTCTAATTTGATCTGAGAAAGCCAATTTCTTCCAAGTAATGCAGGCTTATTACCCTGAGCAACTATCAAAGGCAGTGTCTTGGTAACATTGTTGTAAGTTACAGGGACTTGAATTTCACCCAAGAGATCCAACAAGTTACCACAATAGGATTTTAGCTTGACTTTTGGAGGTTTCAATGGAATGTGGGCTAATTTGGACCTATACAATGATTCACCAATGACAGAAACTGATGCAGCTGTGTCTAGCTCAAAATTACATGGTTTATCATCTACAAACATTGAGACATTGTACTGAGTTACCTGATCCTTTAATGCATGTACGCCATGATTGTTGACATTGTCAGGATTCATCGTTCCCAGTCTATATATGCAGTATGTCGGGAGACCATCATCTGACCCATCGTCCTCTTCGAGAAGATTCTGTCGATGAACTTTTCTACGGAATTTTGGCTTAGGTTTCCCTTTCCTAGCCTCACGCCATTTTCTAACGTCATCACAGCGGGATTTCAGATGTCCAAGTTCACTGCACTTATGACAAGTAGTTGAACGGTAACGGCATATATTTGCCTTATGGTCGCCGCCACATCTCCAGCAAGTTAGTTTATGAATCTGGTTCACGGATGCATTTGTTGATGTTTCAGTGTCAATTTCTTTGCAGGAAGCAGTTGCACTTTCCTCTGCTTGTGCTATAGATATAGCTTTAGCAAATGTAAGTTCCGATTCTTGGATTAGTCGATTCTGTGCTTTTGGAATATTTAGTCCAACAACAAATTGCATACACAATGCATCCTCTAAAAATGTCCCAAATTTGCAGGTTGAAGATAATTTTTTCAAATCTATGACAAAGTTTGATATCTTTTCATTGGGTTGTCGAGTCCTTTTCCCAAATTTGTATCTTTCAAAGATTAGCAGAGGTTCTGGTTTGAAGTGTAACTTTAATTTTGTGCTAATATCATCAAAAGTTTCATCAGAAACTTTGTTTGGCAGACATAAGTTTTTCAATGTGTCATACGTTTTTGCACCACAAGCTGCTAGGAAAACACACTTACGTTTATCTTGTTCAATGTCATTTGCTATGAAATATTGTTCAATCCTTTCTATGTAATTTTCGAATGGCTCCAACTCACTGTTGAATTCACCAATTTTTCCTATAGGCATTTTGAAAATTGTTTTTTCCAGAATTTTTGAAGTCTCAATTAAAGTTCAAATTTTTCCACTTTACAGTCTATTTATACTTTATATCACACATTGCGTTGTTGTTATACTGTTCTTACTTGTTTTGCCACCATCCTCGTCGCCATTGTTAAGTTTGGAGGCCTAATATATACAAGTTTTGTCAATAACAAACACAGACATCATTTCAGTCTAAATCAATGGTGGTATATATATTTTGCCTTATATGGCACACATGTGCTTTTTCCCAAGATTCAATTTATGAGCGACATCTATGAATTAATAATATCTTATAATTGAACATACATTACAGGGGTATTCTTGGTTTGTTTATGCAGCCTGATTGGACTTTTCAATAAATTTTCTTGATCTTGAACCTATCTAGACATTTGTGGTTTCATATTTAACAATCCGTAACTCTGTGGTTTAATCGTGTAATGTTAGGAAAAGGTTCATGATATGCTATAACAATCAATTTGGCATACCTAACAATGTCTAATATTGTACCATACAATGCTGCAACTTTAATCTGATCAAATCATCTTAAAACCCGTCTTATTAAGTGTTGCCGCTTTTTGAAATCCAATTGAAGAAATCCATTTCATTTGTTAGATTATGGAGATCAATTTCTGATGCGGATTATATAATAATTATACATGGCCATGAATTTAACCCAAATGAACTAGTAAAAGTTCTCCATGTATATTTCAAGTTACCGCATTGCTAGCTTTTAAAAGCTATTTCTGGGATATAAAAATTAGACATACCATAAAATCCGTATTAAGGGCCCACCCCTAATAAGCGCCTACCCTGCTTCACAGAGTTCAAGAAATATTGAGGAATGACCAAGTATTAACCAATATATTAGAAAAAGTCAAATTTGCGAAGAAATATAGTGGGTGATAATAGAGTACTTACACTAAAATGCAGAAAACATGATGCATTTTGTAAATCGATGCATCCTCCCGATGAATATCTATCAGTGGGTGCTTCCCACATCATACTAAGCTAATATTATTTAAAATAGTCCATTATGAATGAAGGAAATGATCACGTTTCAGAGATTTGTTTCGACATTTTACTAACTTAGCGATCGCCAAGGTCGTGAACTTTCTCGTTTCTTAACGACTTCCTCGACTTATACACGAAAAATGATGATCTGTCATCAAATTAAAAAACAAGGTATAACTTTAGATCGATATCTACCAGTGTATAGTGGAAATATTGAAGATAATCGCGAAAACAATTCCTTCACCTCGAGGGGCTCTGCTGTGGAGTTCTTCAGTCACTGTCAATATAGTTAGATTCTTGCTTTATTTTAGCGATCTTTACCATATTCTCTCCAATAACGATACATATCATTATTGTAAAAATTTGCTGTCACTTTCGTTGCAAATAAGGCATTTTTGGCAAGACAAATTCCTGGGCGAGACAATTTTTTATGGGCGCTCTTTGTAATGGGTTACAATGGGAATTTCAATTTCAAAAGCGCCCTGGGCGCTCATTACGGCGAAAACGGTATATAATGATGTTCATACTGATGTTAAAAGGTGTTATTAGAGATATAATATGGATGCACAAGTGCCAAAGAGAAATATTATGTTTTATATTATATATTTATTATTGGGGATGTAATAATGAATACAAACATACCAAATTTCATGTCTCAAGAACAAAACTTGTTAAGATGTATTCAAAGAACAGATTGTACTGAACATGTTATATACAGGGTGTTCACTAAGTAATGACACTAGGTCTTCCATTTTAACAGGTTTTAACCAATCTTTCTGGATATTGCACATATTACAGGGTTACCAGAAAAAAGTGGACCATTTCCACCTAAATCCCTAAATTACAAAATCACCTAAATTCAAATCTTATTGTTTATTGGGGTCCAGCTCCCCCAGGGGGCCATTAACAGAAGCTTCATAAAGTTAAGAATTCGTAAAACCCATTGTTCTCTAACTGTGACGCCTTTATATCCATGGTTACAACAATTGATTTACGAATTCGTGACTTTACTAAATTTCTGTTAATGACCCCCAGATCCAGTGCTTCAAAGGCCATTGCAATCTATAAAATATACAGCTTGGGTTGTTCTCATAAGGCTTGGCATAATTGGGCCTTATTTCTTTGGAGACGACACGGGAAAAGCTGTTGCGATGAACACTGAATGATATTCAGCAGTGATCTAAAAATTCTGGGCAGCCTTTTGACAGATAAGGGAGCCTTAATGGTATGAGCAGTGAAAAAACAATGGTCCACTTTTTTCTGGTCACACTGTATTAGTAATATGAGTAAACATACCTTTCATGCCTCGAGAATAGTTAATTTTATAATATACTTGTTCATTTTGATTTTGTACAGTGGTCCTATTATGTCTCATTTAACAATACTTAGGAATATTTAGTCCTGAGCAATCATTTACAATTTGGGTGCCCTTAAAATTTTCTAATCAGAAAACATTGAATTGTAGTATAATTTCAACTGATGAGTCATGAGCAAGCTCTTCATTTTGATCATATGACCACCAGAAGTGTTGACATATTGTTATAGTCTCCAACTTTTTTGTGGATGGTGTTCAATGGTTGGCATTTGGCGTTCGAAGTTTGGCATCTGTAACAAATGGCAGGTGGTGACATTTTGGATGTTAATGCCTTGTTTATGAATGTAACCATGGTACCACAATAATACTTATAATAATAATAATTATTAAATTACCAATTGACATTTTGATGGAAAATACATGGTTCAAAACATTAAAAACAGCCAATTGAACCATTTTCCATCAAAATAGTGCTATATTGTGGTCCAATTATCTTAAAATTATGAAATCTTCAATATTTTCCAGCTGCAAAGGTGTAGATGTTGTCTTATGTACACTAGAGTTGATGTTGACCCTTAAAAAGCTAGACCCCAACATGGCATCCCCATTAGCAAAGTTGTTACAAGATGACCGCCTCGTACCGTTTCTTGCTTTCGGAATGACCTCAGACTCCAGACAACGAGTTCAAAGGTCATTACGACTGGTCATGTCAGCCTCTCAACTTGAAGAGTTTCAAACTGTCACGTAAGTTATATTTAGTTAAGTGATATTGAGTTAAGTGATATTTAGTTGTTGTTTTTTAATTTTAACTTTGTCACAATTGTAATTTATCACATATACAAATCACATCTGAATAACAATGTAATATTCACACCAAAGGAGGAATCCTTTATAGTTATGTACACAAAGTTTTTGATTTTGTTCTTTGTTGAAAAATTGTGAAAAGGTATTTCTGGCATGCATGTTACAATTTTTTTAAATATCCGTGTACATATACAGGGGTTTCACTAGAATTTTTCACAACAGGCTAAATGAATGAAAACAACATGCAAAATTAATGAAAATCATAAATTTAACATTGAAAAGTCCCTAAAAACAGCAGGCGATTTTGTGAAAACAATCAGTGAAAGTTGCCTGCTGCTATAAACCCCTGATGTAGCTATTGATCTTGCATGCTTGTTACACGTTTTTTAAATATCTATGACATGTAGCCATTCTGTTTTAGTCTCGGAGAGGCAATCTCCAGCAACAACAGTAGTAAACATCAATCCTGGCAGGAAAGAAAGCAATTGAACACAAACAGTAGTGGGTTATCTGACTCCCCCTACTCTGCCCCCATTGCCCCTACCAAGACCTCTACATTCAACAAGGAGAATGTGCCCACTGTTAAACCAGGCTCAAGGGGAACTAAAAGGCAAGCTGTTGACCAGGATGAGTCTGTTCAGTTGCTCATCAAGAAGATGCAATCAGGCTTGGATATTAAAGATGCAAGAGCTTCTGAAATTATATCTGTATATGAGCACAGGTTGCAGTCTTTACAGGTAAGCTGATTCAATTTAAGGATATTAAGGATGCAAGAGCCTCTGAGATTATATCTGTATATGAGCACAGGTTGCAATCTTTGCAGGTAATCTGATTCAATTTAAGGATATTAAGGATGCAAGAGCCTCTGAGATTATATCTGTATATGAGCACAGGCTGCAGTCTTTACAGGTAAGCTGATTTAATTTAAGGATATTAAGGATGCAAGAGCCTCTGAGATTATATCTGTATATGAGCACAGGCTGCAGTCTTTACAGGTAAGCTGATTTAATTTAAGGATATTAGGATGCAAGAGCTTCTGAGATTATATCTGTGTATGAGCACAGGTTGCAGTCTTTACAGGTAAGCTGATTCAATTTAAGGATATTAAGGATGCAAGAGCCTCTGAGATTATATCTGTATATGAGCACAGGTTGCAGTCTTTACAGGTAAGCTGATTTAATTTATTTAAGGATATTAAGGATGCAAGAGCTTCTGAGATTATATCTGTATATGAGCACAGGCTGCATTCTTTACAGGTAAGCTGATTCAATTTAAGGATATTAAGGATGCAAGAGCTTCTGAGATTATATCTGTATATGAGCACAGGTTGCAATCTTTGCAGGTAATCTGATTCAATTTAAGGATATTAAGGATGCAAGAGCCTCTGAGATTATATCTGTATATGAGCACAGGCTGCAATCTTTACAGGTAAGCTGATTTAATTTAAGGATATTAAGGATGCAAGAGCTTCTGAGATTATATCTGTATATGAGCACAGGTTGCAGTCTTTACAGGTAAGCTGATTCAATTTAAGGATATTAAGGATGCAAGAGCCTCTGAGATTATATCTGTATATGAGCACAGGCTGCAGTCTTTACAGGTAAGCTGATTTAATTTAAGGATATTAATGATGCAAAAGCTTCTGAGATTATATCTGTGTATGAGCACAGGTTGCAGTCTTTACAGGTAAGCTGATTTAATTTATTTAAGGATATTAAGGATGCAAGAGCTTCTGAGATTATATCTGTATATGAGCACAGGTTGCAGTCTTTACAGGTAAGCTGATTTAATTTATTTAAGGATATTAAGGATGCAAGAGCTTCTGAGATTATATCTGTATATGAGCACAGGTTGCAGTCTTTACAGGTAAGCTGATTTAATTTAAGGATATTAAGGATGCAAGAGCTTCTGAGATTATATCTGTATATGAGCACAGGTTGCAGTCTTTACAGGTAAGCTGATTTAATTTAAGGATATTAAGGATGCAAGAGCTTCTGAGATTATATCTGTATATGAGCACAGGTTGCAGTCTTTACAGGTAAGCTGATTTAATTTAAGGATATTAAGGATGCAAGAGCTTCTGAGATTATATCTGTATATGAGCACAGGCTGCAGTCTTTACAGGTAAGCTGGTTTAATTTAAGGATATTAAGGATGCAAGAGCTTCTGAGATTATATCTGTATATGAGCACAGGCTGCAGTCTTTACAGGTAAGCTGGTTTAATTTAAGGATATTAAGGATGCAAGAGCTTCTGAAATTATATCTGTATATGAGCACAGGTTACAGTCTTTACAGGTAAGCTGATTCAATTTAAGGATATTAAGGATGCAAGAGCCTCTGAGATTATATCTGTATATGAGCACAGGTTGCAGTCTTTACAGGTAAGCTGATTCAATTTAAGGATATTAAGGATGCAAGAGCTTCTGAGATTATATCTGTATATGAGCACAGGTTGCAGTCTTTACAGGTAAGCTGATTTAATTTAAGGATATTAAGGATGCAAGAGCTTCTGAGATTATATCTGTATATGAGCACAGGTTGCAGTCTTTACAGGTAAGCTGGTTTAATTTAAGGATATTAAGGATGCAAGAGCTTCTGAAATTATATCTGTATATGAGCACAGGTTGCAGTCTTTACAGGTAAGCTGATTCAATTTAAGGATATTAAGGATGCAAGAGCTTCTGAGATTATATCTGTATATGAGCACAGGTTGCAGTCTTTACAGGTAAGCTGATTTAATTTAAGGATATTAAGGATGCAAGAGCCTCTGAGATTATATCTGTATATGAGCACAGGCTGCAGTCTTTACAGGTAAGCTGGTTTAATTTAAGGATATTAAGGATGCAAGAGCTTCTGAAATTATATCTGTATATGAGCACAGGTTGCAGTCTTTACAGGTAAGCTGATTCAATTTAAGGATATTAAGGATGCAAGAGCCTCTGAGATTATATCTGTATATGAGCACAGGCTACAGTCTTTACAGGTAAGCTGATTTAATTTAAGGATATTAAGGATGCAAGAGCTTCTGAGATTATATCTGTATATGAGCACAGGTTGCAGTCTTTACAGGTAAGCTGATTCAATTTAAGGATATTAAGGATGCAAGAGCCTCTGAGATTATATCTGTATATGAGCACAGGTTGCAATCTTTGCAGGTAAGCTGATTTAATTTAAGGATATTAAGGATGCAAGAGCTTCTGAGATTATATCTGTATATGAGCACAGGTTGCAGTCTTTACAGGTAAGCTTATTTAAGCTTGATAAACTTTCAAACTATGAAATTAACTGTGCAATAGTGGTAACGTGGTATAAAAGTTATATGACAGAACACCAACATAGTGTCTCATTCAATCATCCTTCATTATTAATCATGGTGTGATTCAGGGATCTGTTTGGTGTTACAATATTTTTCTATCAAAGACCTACATAAATCAAGTAATTTATTGAAAAATAAATATGTCACTATCAGTGATGACATATATCTATTTTCATCATGCAACACATTGATATCTATAGATATGCTAAACTTGCACTATCTGATAAGTTATTCTTGTATATTTTAACATTTTCTTATTCATTGACTCTGAAAACATGGGTCCCAGGGCTATCATTTTTATATTTTTATTATTATTTATTTTTATTTTATGTAATGTACATTATTGTATGTTTGTACATTATAATATGTTTGTACATTATGGTGTTTGTATGTTTGTTCATTATTGTATGTTTCTATGGTATGTTTTAATCCAAAAGATCTTAATTTTGATAAAACAATTAGATTATGCGCCAAATGATCTAGAAAACTTTATTAGAGAATCCACATAGTTTTTCTGAAAAATCAGAAAGACTGCTAATGTCTTAACTTAACTTTTGCAGACTGTATTGTAAATGTAATATTTCTGTTTCTAGACAAAAGAGAACCATCTACAAGACCTACTAGACACTAAAGCCCTGGCCTTACAGCAAGCAGACAGACTGATAGCCCAGTTTAGATGCCGGAAAGCTGAGACAGAAGCAGAGGTAAATATTAGGGGTGTCACGGCTCGAATATCTTTC
This sequence comes from Owenia fusiformis, assembly GCA_903813345.2. Lineage (NCBI taxonomy): Eukaryota > Metazoa > Annelida > Polychaeta > Sabellida > Oweniidae > Owenia > Owenia fusiformis. The sequence goes on along the minus strand of CAIIXF020000011.1, from coordinate 17,501,201 downwards.
GGGTCGGGCCAGACAAAAAGTGTGCGGGTCGGGTTATTTCGGATCGGGTCAGAAGAAACATGCAGTAATTATGGATAGGCCTATCCTGTAGACAAATTATTCATGAATATATATATTTCAATGCTTTATTGTACTAAAAATGCCTTTCGGATAAGTAATATGAAATAATATAAAAAAATCTACCAACTACTAATTTTCTTGCTTTCTTTTCCACTTTTCCTCTTGGGGGGTAATTATAAATGCTCCATCATAATAATAGTAAGCACATATTAGATAGGTATTACATTCTTATGACGTCATGTTTCATTTCTTCCAAATTTCACTTGCACACAGAGGCATATATTCAATGATAGGGACATACTTGCTAAGTATATTTACATTACGACTTAGTTACTCTATTTATTATATCATTCTAGCTCCACAAGTTACATTCACTCCTCCTAGAGTCAGAGAAGTCATGTGAGGAGCTGAGAGATCAGGTGAATGAAATGAGACTGGACAGAGAGCAGCTACAGATTGAGATGGAGCAACTTATACAAGACAACCAGAGGTCAGTGCAATCAGATCAAACCAAATAAAATCCTCTCCAAATGTGAAAGCATCTATATGGCTAACATTATCTCTGTGATTGTGCTTATAATGCTAGAGTCCTATCCTCTGTATTTGTTTTCTCTATTTTGATGTATAAAAATGTCACCTTTAGATTAACTCTTTCCAGATAATTTGGAAAATGAATAAGGAAGCCATATTGTTTAATATATACACTGTAAATTGTCATTGAGATTTTTTAATTAATGATTTTATTTGTCTTGTTGAAAACAGTATAAATATCAGAAACAGAAAATAAATAAAATATTGGAAGTATTTAGATATGTCATTTAGATATTTTGTCACTCAACCTTGATTTTTTGTTGTCTCTTAATGATAACTTTATTCTAGATTGGATGCCATTGCTGATGAACACAAAGATTTGACGCAGGTCTACAACGAACAGTCCCAGAGATTAGAAACTACCCAGAAGGCCTTAGCAGCACTGAAACAGGAGCATACGACTATGTCAGAGATGCATGAGATGTTAAGACGTCACAATGAGACTCTGAAACAACAGCATGATGTGTAAGTGATTGGATGCGTATGAAGGGGAAAACACGTTCATATATTCAATATGTGACCCAAAAACACGACTGTGAACCTGTTCAATGTTATCCCACAACCAAGAAGTCGTGAGATTTTGATTTAGCCACCGTCCCATTAATATCGAGAAGTTCTCTTTTTGAGAAACTGCATATGTTCAGTATTTTCATGGCTTGCATTTAAAGTCTATGCAAACTGTGAATGACTTGATGACAGTAAAAAAGAAACTTATATCAGTTAACAGTACAACTTGTTAAACTGTGGTATTTTCCAAATGTTCAGAAAATACCAAATGCACTGATGTTCTAAAAATGGAAAATATGCCAAGTTAAAACCATTTCACATACTCAAGTCTGAGTTGATTTGTACTTGTGACTGCACAGTGACAATGCTCAGGGTAGTAGAAACTGCAATTTTGACGTCAGGGGCCAATAGTTAAAATTGACATCCGGTTTTTCACTTACAAACGGAAATAATAATTTGCACTGGTCAAGCAGGATTAGTGTTACATATTGGGTATGTTATAAAATTCATTACTATTGTTGCTATATATTACCTTGAACATTGGTTTATATGTTTCCAGGGCTTGCCAGCAATTATCAGAGTTAGAAGATGAAAGGAAATCTCTCTCAAGAAATCTGAAAGAATCGGACTCAAAACTACAGGGTAGGTTGTCACATATGCAACCAGATCGAGTTCTGCATGGCAATATAGTTTTACATTAATCTAATATGAAATACAATATATTTGTTAAATTGTCAAATTTCAAATGAGGATATTTTCTGATATGATTTCTTCTTTGATTTCAGATTTAACCAAATCCCATCAGAAATTGGAACAGACTTATTCTAAGACTGCCAAAGAGCGTGATGAGCTAGAGGAATCTATTGATATATGTAGAGAAAATCTAGAGAAAAATGAAAAAACTAAAAAGGACCTACAGCGTCAGGTGTGTATTTTCTCACATAAAGTACTAATTGTGAATTATATAAGTATAACAAAACACAAAAATATTTTTTCTTCTTTTTACAACCTTTATTTTACTAAACAGAACGTTTCGGATCCTGTCTGGATCCTTTTTCAACTGTATAAAAACTGAACTGAAGCGCTACAAAACAATTAAATAAAAACAATATTGTGAAAAGAAGAAAAAATATTTTTGTGATTTGATAATCCAACCTGAGGAACATGTTTAAGAAGTATATAAGTATAACTGGTCATTTTATCATTTATTGTTCAACCACTAAATACAAAGATCACAAGTAATTACATGTATATAGCATAATGTATTGTTGGGGTGCTACAAATTAAAATACTCTTTTGAAAAATATCCTTTGAATTTTTCTACCAACTAGCTGTTTATATACTTCATCATGTTTAGGAAAACAAAATGTCTTAAATGATGGCTTAGCTAAGTCTGTACTCTGTATAATCTCCCCAGGTTATTGCATTCTGATTAAACCATGATTAATTTATATCTGTTTTCCTATCGAATAAGTAGGGACATTTTGAATTAAACCTCCACATTGGAGATTTAGTCAAGTGGTAGATGTGTACATGGGTGGGGGTAGAATTGAGGGAATACATTTTTCCATACATCAAATGTAAGTTTACAACTGCCTTTATAGGATGAAACAATGCATGATACTATAAGTTATTGAATGATTTGAAGTGCAATACAGGATATATTCTGTTCGAGAAATTCCGTATTGGAACGAGACGAAGTCGAGTGCCAATACAGAATATCGAGACAGAATATATCCTGTATTGCACTTCAAATCATTCAATAACGTTTTTATCGTGTTATCCTCTGTATTGCTACTGAGATTGTCTCCTCCGTACCAATATTTTCTGTATTGCGACAGAGATGATCAACGCGGACAATCTCAGTAGCAATACAGATTGGTACAGCACAAGAACTGACCAATCAGAGGGCTTCATTTTACAGATCATACGATAATATAAGTTATTGAATGATTTGAAGTGCAATACAGGATAAATTCTGCTCGAGAAATTCTGTATTGGAACGAGACGAACTTCAAATCATTCTATAACGTTTTTATCGTGTGATCTTAAGCCAACACATTTTACTTAGGAGATAATCCATCGGAAATATTCTATATTCTCTGTATTGCTACTTAGCGAGATCAATAGTGCAAGAAAACAGGCAAATAGTTCGTTCATGGAACGAAGCATGAAACTTTCCACATATCATCAGAATACCTTTCCCTTTGATTTAAGAGCCAGAGCCATTTTTGTGGTCCACTAGAATGATCAAAAAATAATAAGTACCCCCTCCCACCAAATCCCGTGGGGGTGGGGAGCTATAGGAATATTTTTTTCATAAAAATATTTCTTTGAATATGGTCATACCACAGTTTTAGTGTGCTATTTTCATGGTAAAGAAATTTTGCAAACATAACAAGATGATTTATCATCAATTTTCATCATTGTTAAAGACTAATCATGGGCGACGCCCACTTTTCATATCTTGAACATTTAGGTTATTAAATCTCTATCATGGGTTGAATAAATGAATGTAATTCAGCTCTCTGGATAAGACCAGATACTCTTTTGATGTTAGGTGCTATAATTAATCTTAGAATTTGACTTCTTAAAGGCTCATAACATATCACACCCCTGTTTAGAAGAAAGAAGAAAGCGAGCAACAAATGTCCCAGATCTACAACATGTATCCACTATTCTATGTACATGTATGTCGAGTCTCTATATTCTCCTGAAGAAAACCTATGCTACAGATACAACTGTCCAGAATCTAGATGATGACGTGCTTAAACAGTTTGATGAATGGTGTGCTGACCAAGTGCCTAAACAGTTTTATGAATGGTGTGCTGACCAACAGAATGTACCAGTCTTCAGGCTTTGGTTTCTGATTATTTAAATTGAAATACTGTGCCTAGACTATGTGAGGGCTATAGGACAGGAGGAGAATTTTCCTCTTTATTTCCAGATGGTTTCTCTTTGATTTTCATAGTTGTTAAAGACTAGTCATGGGCGACACCCACTTTTCATATGCTGAACATTTAGGCTATTAAACCTCTTTTATGGGTTTGAACCAGAACCAGAAGGGCCGCCACACAGTCACAGCCTGCAGTCTCTAAATTCTCAAGAGAGCTTATACTACATATACAGCTGTCTAGAATCTAGATGATGAAGTGATAAAGAGTTTGATGAATGGTGTGCTGACCAACAGAATGTACCAGTCTTTAAGTTTTGGTTTCCGATTATTTGAATCGAAATACTGTGCCTTAACTAAGTGTGTGCTATCAGAGAGGGCAATTTCCCTCTTTATCTCTAGTCAATTAGCAAGCGTATCACCTGGTTTTTCGTTTTTTGACCTTGTCAATATGCTTGATGAGTACCAGTTCACATTAGGAATATGCTACAACTATAACAAATACATCCAGAAGTCTACGAAGCCTTCACAAAAGGCCACTTCACTGTTACCAAGATGGAGCTTTTCAGCCATTGCTAGTGCTACTGACCAGGTTCACAAGCAGAATAACAGTCTAGATAAATCAAACGGTGGAGCAGTGTGGCTCTTTGACAACCAGACAACTCTATTGGATGGTTGGGGGCCCTGAATTTGTCAGACTGATCATGAATTTGAGAACAATATAAATAATGATCAAGATGAAGACCTATCTAATCATGAACAAAGTATAAGCATACAACAAAGATTCAAAGATAATGTGAAACTATTATCAGAAACCATAGAATAGATGGGAAATCCTTTCTGGAGACTTCAAATGACTTGTACTCATTAGACAACAAAGATATTGTATCCTCAATGTCAGTCCAGAAGAAGTGAGTAGTTCTCATAATACTATCATATTCTTTCGTACTCATGAACATAATTTATTTAAATCACGCCCATCAGTATACAATGTAAAATCAAATTGCAGGACATGATTACGTGCACAATCATGAGCATGAGGTCTCTCAGGGCAGCACATGCGCAAAGTAAAATGTGAAATTGTGGAGATGGTGTTTATTTCAGTTTAACATCAGGTCAACATCATCATTTCTAAATGAAGGTAACACTATTTAAGTTAATCGATCCAAACTTGTAGAGAATAATCATAAATCAACATTCTGCTTGTGAACCTGGGTCATCTTTGGGAAATGGAGCAAAGTGGCCAGGATCAGTACAAATTGTACACTAAAGAAAAACTGGAGGACAAATCTAAACAAATAACAGACACTATCTATATAAAAAGAAACAATTTTCTAATATTTAAGGAACAGAAAACAAAAGTGAATATTACCAAGGAAACAGAATTGAAAAAATGATTGTGCTCTCTTTTCAAGACTGTTCATTGCATGTCAGAATAGAGACAGTCATCTTGAGGAGTTCTTCAAATGTGAAAACCAATCCTTCCCACCCTCTTTATCTCAAAATGGAACAATTAAAACAACTAATTAAGTGCCGAAAGGTAGATGAAATGTTACCATCAAATTGGAATTTATTAGAGATGATGTAAACAATGTATTGTAAGATGTATTATCATATCCCCTGATGCCCATTCAAGACATTTCCCCATCAACACATGAATAAGCACATCCACCATGCAGTAAAGTCTGGGTAGAACACATTGATGATTAGAACAGTAGACTGATATTGTCTGTCTCACAGTCAGTATATCATCAGAACTCAAAGTTTAAAAATGGATAGCTTTGGGAAAAGTAAAAAATTAGAGATATCTCACATGAAATGGCAGCTGCACTTTGACATGGTAGGACTATGTGTCTCCCTTATTTCATGCCCCCACAGGTTCAGACACTATATCCGGATTCCATGGTAAATTAAAAACAACAGCGTAGAAACATTGGATTACTTATCCGAGTTGACAAATGCACTTAAAACTTTGGCTGAAGATCCCAATAAGTAAGCCAAAGTTATGCCAATCACTGAACGTTTTGTTGTGATTTTATACAACAGAGACAACAATGAAACAACTGTAAATGCTGCAAGACAAGAAATGTTCACAAAGAAAACAGCTCAAATTGAGAACATCCCACCATAAGTTGCATAAGTTCGGTCCAGACAATTATACCTATGTCAGTCCTCGCTTCACTCTCAAAATTGAGTTGGGAATCCATTACCCCAAAGGCTGGAAAAATGATTTATGTGCCAGTATGGAAAACATTGCCCCAAGCTTCAGATGCATGCCAAATCCTAGTAAAATGTAGCTGCAAACAATAGTGCTCAACAAAAAGATGCAAGTGCTTTAAAGCCAATATTATGCATGTATTGCCCTGTATTTGTGTGACAGGGATTGTAATGGACATGGCACCTAAGTGAGTGATAATGATAATAGAGTGTTGAAGTGCTTAAATGCACAAAATAGGATATTTGAACTGCAGTTAAGATACTTAATGAGGTAACTTGTATCAATTAGTCAAAGTGCTCTCATTAAAAATTATGTATCATTAATTGTGAATTATATATTATAATATCTTTATATCTAAAAGGGGTGTGGCCTTTCACAAGCCTTTAACAGTGAAATTGACTTACTTACAGCATCTATTATCTTAACATAAGTAATCTTGTCAGTTTTATTCTGCCATATTAGGTAATTTTCCTATCCATAATAGAAGACTCATTAACTTGTATATTAAACATGTTGATAAAGTGGGCGTCGCCCTTGGTCAGGCTTTAACAATGAATATCAATGAGAAATACTGATGCAATCTTGAAAATTGTTTTTTAACACTGAAAATAACATACTAAAAATGAATATAGATCATATTCAAAAAAAAAATCAACAAAAAAATAATTCTTCCCTCCCTCCCCCCAGGATTTGATGGGAGGGGGTATTTGCAATTTTTCGGTCATTCTAATGAACTACAAAAATGGCTCTGGCTCTTAAATCAAAGGGAATGGTATTCTGATGATATGTGGAAAGTTTCACGCTTCGTTCCATGTATGAACTATTTTTGCACTATTGATCTCACTAACTGAGATCCCCTCCGTACTAATATTTTCTGTGTTGCAAGGGAGATGATCAATGTGGACAATCTCAATAGCAAAACAGATTGGTACAGCAAAATAACTGGCCAATCAGAGACCTTCATTTTACAGATCATACGATTAGATAAACATTGTTCTCATTGTATATAAATCTTACTCCACTGTTTTTCAGGTCTCCTCCCTAGAGCTTGTGTTACGGAACCACGAAACTGCAATCCGGGAGAAAGACACTTTAATACAAAACCAAAAAACTGAGATAGAAAAGCATAACCAGATAGCACAGCTTATTAATCAATTAAGTAGTGGGAAAGCAGAAAACTTGAATAAGTAATACTGAACCAAAACTGTTTTTCTGAAAACTGTATTTTAATTCAATATCTTTAGCTAAAAAGGCAAGTACTCATTGTGTATGAATTTTAGATGGATTTAATCGCATTTCTGATGAGATGTAACATTCAAGATGACAAAACATTAATCAATCAAACACAGTGGATTATCAGAATCACAACCTTCCCTTCAATGATAGGAACATAGAGAGTTTAAGTGAGAGGATATAGACCAGATTCGGTTTTAATACACAGTGAAAAGTTGTTCACATGTCGACAACAGTGATCTCCCCAGGACATTTAACTCAATAGGGTGCCTCATCCTAATTTTGCCTGTTTTGGACAAAATAGTAAATACAGTACCTCAATATTTGACCATGACAGGTTCAAACAAATATACTACAGGGTGGCATATCACTAGGCCTACTAAGATTTCCAAAAATGTAGGATTTTATATTAGTTTGCAGATTTTCAACAATATGCACTACCCTATTGCTCCAAAGCTGTACTATGATCTGCCCCCCCCCCCCCCATGATCTCGGAAACGGACAATCATAGGAGATTGTGCTAGGTATCATTGGAAAGGTTATTCAATTCCCAGTATTTTGAGCTTACTTTTAACTTCTTGTATATTGAGCAATTATTGATGAAGAAATTCATTTTCTAAGAATATAGGGGTTTATAGTTTCAAGTCAAAACTAGTGAAAATTTAGGTATTTCGGCAACTTTGACCAGCTCCAACTTTCTCCCTAGGGGGTTAGAGTCACAATTTTTTGCAAAAACATGCTTAATTCAATTTTAACAAAGGCCAGAAAGTTTCAGATCAAAAGACAAACAACAAAAAAAAATTCCTTGGGGGGAGATCTAATCGTTTAGCGTTAAATACACTATTTACCCACTCACACATTTATTCATTAGATATTACACACATGCAATTGTTCATTACACACATGTAATTGTTTATTACACACATGCAATTGTTCATTACACACATGCAATATCCTAGATGTGAGTAGAAATAATCTTGATTTACGTCATTAGAAATTCACAATTCAGTCAAACTGGTGTCATATTTGGAATCTACATATAAAATTACATCAGTCTAAACATGTGGTTTTGAAAAGAGTTTATCAACTTTGAAAATGTAATTTTCTTTGAAAATGTGACTCCTAGGTCGGGGAGATTCCCCATAGATCCCATGTTGTAAAACTACAAAAAGTGAAATATCTTTTCTTGTGTTGGGCAGATAATATTTTCTTTTACTGAACTTATTAATTTGTATAACTAACACATAAATAAGGGTAATTTGAAAAGTGAACCACTAAAACTGATGCATATTCAAGTTTAAAGGGAATTTTGTAATACCCTGCCATGTTATAACCCCCGAATCAGCCACCTGGTGGCGAAACTGGTAACTACCTACTCACATCTGAGTAATTGTTTCTCAAGAATGACAAGTTTTTATGATAAAATAATTTGATTGTGTCACAGTACATCCAAGTATACGATTTAAATGTAAAAGTATATCAGGTTCAGAAAATAGACCCCTTAAGTACACCCCTATAAATTACATGTTCTTGCTTTATATGGAGCAGTAAACGGTACATATGTTTGTTGGTTAGAAACTAAAATATGTTTTACTTGTGTTAATTGATGCAATTGTATATACTTGTATATAATACAACATATTAAATAAATTATATGTAGATACTAAAATAGAATAAAAATGTGGTATAACTAATTATTGGTGTATTTTCGTATCATATGTGTTATTTAATATTTTCCTAACCATGCAGATACGATTTTGTACTAAAGGGGACACATGAACTCTACCTTGTTGACTTTTAAAGGAGTTTTTAAATACATCATTTGCATAACAAACTTTTTTCCCATTCCACTCCCCATGTGTCATGTGTGTTAAAATTGTGCGCTAAGGTATAAATTGCGCATGTGTTCAGGCACTGTCATATTCCTCACTCTCTGATCGGTCCATGTCCTACACGTGACTAAAAAATAACAAGCGATATTCAACGGAAGTCACTAATAACGGAATGAATGCAGCTAGTACTTGATGGTGAACTGACTCAGTATTGATAAAATCAACAATATTTCTCACCTTGTTCCTCAGTATAAAAAATGGCAATCCACAATGGCAGGAAACGTCAATGTATGTAGAGAAATGGTACGATAATATTTTTTGACGCATATGTTGACGATGGTTAGGCGCCTTACAGTAGAAAGGAACCGGAAAAATTGATAGCACTTCTCGGAACTGAAAGTTCCTCGAATAATCAATGGGTATCTGTATCTGCAGTTCTCACTTCACACTTCTCGGATAATTAATGGTTGTTTGTAGATCTCACTAAGCAACCACAAATAGGCCTACTCGATGATGACAATTATTCTGCTATATGAGTGTACTGAGACCAGTTTATTTGATCTGAAGATTGTTAAACACATCTAACTACACAAGCCACTATACGTACTTCATACATATGTAATTTATTTGGGGATGGGAAAAATATGGCATCCTCTATTATTAAGTGGCCTATTTGTACACATACTAATACCAGGCCCTGGTCATATTCAAAATCTTTACATAATCCTGTAATATGATAGTAGTAAGAGTCCTTTATCAATATTGAGGATGAATGACATTTGATCTATGAGTCATGTTATCCTATATGGTGGTAGCCAGAGGGGGTGTTGCTGAAAAAAGCAATTTTGTAAAATTGTTGAAAAAACATTGACATATTATAGTTAGAATGCATGATGTACAATGTAAATTTTAATATACAGGAACCCCTGTATCCCCCTTTTTAAGGCTCGCTTCACTTGCATTGATCCAAAATATTGCACCCCCTTGACATTGCTGGCTACGACCCTGTCCTATTAAGATATTGGAACTTTTCCCATTAATAAACCTTCAAATTCTTTTCTTCTAGTGTCTCTCAGTCAAGATTTTGGCATGAGCAGTCCTATTAGGTCCACAAAATCCAATGGATTTCACTATAAACAAGCAGATGATTTGAGCGTTTTCAGAAAATATGACACCTGGTCTTGTTACGTAACTCTGAACATAAGATCTGAAATAACCTTTAATGCTCAATAAACAAATAAATGAGGCTCAATCCCTATTCAAATCTCCGTGAATTGATGCAGTTCTGGACAACCAACCCTTCTTTTGTCAACTTTGAGAACTTCTATAGTTGATTCAAGTTTTTTTGTAACTGTGTTTGAGTATATGTGTCTTCAAGGCTGGTATTGTTGGGAATATTTGTTCACACACATGGCACCTGCAAGTCAAAGCCATACATTTAACTGTCTCATATTTTATGAAATTATTCATTCCAAACACAAAGGCTTCTTCATGGTTAATATATCTTAATAGGGACAGTCCTAAATTTACTGCAACCTTAACATCTATAAAATGAATCCTACTGGAATGTCAAAGTATCTAAAAGTGAGTCCTAAAGTTACTTAAATGCCAATGTATCTGAAAGCGAATCATACTGGAATGTCAATGTATCTTAAAATTGAGTCCTAAATTTCCTGGATCGAATGTCAGCGTATCTATAAGTGAGTCCTGATTCCACCAGAATGTCAATGTATCTAAAAGTGAGTCCTACTGGAATGTCAATGTAGTGAGTTCAACTAAGATGTCAATGTGTCTTCAAGGGAGTCCTACATTTACTGGAATGTCAGATGAGTATATCAAAAACGAGTCCTACTAGAATGTCAAAGTATCTAAAAGTGAATCCTACTGGAATATAAATGTATCTAAAAGTGAATCCTACTGGAATATAAATGTATCTAAAAGTGAATCCTACTGGAATATAAATGTATCTAAAAGTGAATCCTACTGGAATATAAATGTATCTAAAAGTGAATCCTAGGTTTAGAATGTGGTTTGTAAATTTAATTGAAAAAAGAAAAAACTTGAAGAAACTGTTCATTAAAACCTAACCTGAGAGGTTGTTTCAGTATTGCCTCATATTTTGATTTGTCTCGTATAAAGCAACCCTTTTCTTTTACCTCCTTTATGACATCTACAATTATAAAACAGATACATATATCACAAATTCATGATATCATATTTCTATATCCTTTAGACTTTACGAGTAAAAAGTAATCTAAATATCAGACTTCATAAGTTAACAGAGCAATTTTACCTTTTTTAGCAATTCCATCTTAAAGAAATGTATAAAAATGAGACATTTTCCAGTGTTTGTTATTTTTTATTTTCAAAGTGCTTCAATTCGCGATGTTAAAATTCACATTTCAATGCAATGACAGCTGTAAATGCTCAAAATATGTCTTTATTTTTGAGGTTTCAGTTTCTCATTCTGCTAAAAAGCATTTTTTACAATGATTCATATTGAGGTGTAACACTCCTTTGATATAACAAGTCAAGTGTTTGGAGATTCAAGTTTTAGGAAATAATCCGGGGGGGTTCGCTCTAAATAATTTGGGTAGATATATGCAGCACAGGGAATTTTGGCTAAGGGCATAAACCATGGAAACTGGCCAATCTGAGAGGAAAAAACATGGAAATTTTTTCGAAGAGAGAGCCCTTTTTAAGTCAAAAATCAGTTTTTCTACAAAAAATGATAATAAATTGGTAAAATCAGTTGGCGAGGTCTGGGACAAATCACCTTAAAAGTGGATTTTATGGAAACTTTCATTCTTGAGAGGAAATTGACATGGAAAAAATGCTCAAAATGGGGGTCTTTGGCGCGGCACATAGGTATCAACTGATCAAGAGGTATAATTGGAGTGAAACCCCCGGGGGAAATAAGTGAAATGGGCTTACAATAGTTTATGAAGATGAAAGAATATGAAATAAGACATTAACATGACAAAATGTCACCACCTACTCTGCTCACAATATTATGAGTTCAATCTTAAGTCTGATTTGAACTTCTGAGAAATTGAAGTTGGAAAAATACCTTTTTGACCTTGTTTAAGCCTTTTTACCTTGAGAAGGTCATTCAAGGTCAAATCTAAAGTCAGATTTAAACTTCTAAAAACTTGGAGACCTTAACAACATGTCACCACTAATAATAAAGTTGTTACCTTTAGAATCTATGAAGTACTCTGTTGTGAATGTGTTCCAATGTTTCTTGTTCTTAAGACAGGGAGAATTGAAATCCTGGCTGATTACATGGAGGTGAATGTGGCTGAAATATGATATGTCTTGTTTTAACAAACGGTATTAATTTTTTTATTTCATGAACACATTTTAAATGGTATACCATATTCTCTGTAATGAATGCGACTTTTATGTTGAATATGGTCTCAAGAAAATATGAAGTCTAATGTATTAGTTACACAACATGATATCAATCAATGATTATATTTAGGGCAGAGAAAGTAATTCAGGAGCTGGAGAGTATGTAAACATTAGTGGTAACAACTCCAAAGATTATCGTGGGTTTTTTTTCAAAATTTTTTGGGATTGCGCTTATTGAAATCTCTCAATATCTTACCCTTTGAAATTTCAATTTGGAAACTGCACTGTGGCACTGTGCGCTCATTAGAGAGAATACAGTATATTTATCTACAGTATCATATTGAAAAGTTTAGATCATAATTGGTCCACAGAATCTGATTCAATGAGGAGAGCTGTCTACCATGTACCATACTCCATTCATAAACCTGGCCATGAAAATACTAGCATTTATGTTTGTAAATTTGCATTGTCATATATTTAGCTCACAATATAACAGTACATTAATTTACACTCATACACAAAATAACCCTGTCTAAAATTGTTAGCTCTTGGAGGATTTAAATTCTTAAGGTCAATGCCCAAGTTCACGTAGATCTATATGAACATAATATGTGTACCTCATGCTCGGAATGCAGTGGTAACCAAGCCTGAATTTCAGCGTATCATCTGTCCTGAAAGAAAGGAATCATGATAATAAAGCTTAAAGTTTAAATCACTTTGGCTTATATTATAGTCTTACCCAATGTTATCAAAATATTGTATGTGAAACTTTTTTCTCTAATTTCAAAAACTTTTCGAAGGACTTTTTGTTCGAAAAATTGTGAATTTTATTTATAACTAAATTTCAGAGGAGGCACTTATCTTTTGATAAGCGACAATTCTCACCAATGCATTGATTTTTTCTTGCAGGAAACTAGTATATGTGAGCTGATTATAGCCATTAGTACAACTGGATTTGCTATCTGCAGGGATGAATAGAGGATAACATATCATTTGGAGAATGTTAATGTTACCAGGCCCATAGCCAGACCATGGGGGGGGGGGGGGGGGTGGGGGGCACTTTAAAAAAAATTCCAGGTGGTTCACTTTAGACAACGTTGGCCCAAAATCACTTGAAAAGTGGCCAGAATGGTGAAAAACTGCACGAGCCCCCTGAACCCCCCCCCTGGATACAGGCCTGGTTACTATACTTGAAGGCCAGTTGTTCTCCTTCCAGCTGCATATGTTCCAGCAGAGGAATGTGATCTCTCGTCAGACTCTTCAGGCTTGATATGTTTTCCTTTGGTAGAACCAGGAAATGGTGTTTAGCCTGAAACATAAAATCCATTTTGGAAAGCTTACATGATTCACGCATTTCACACTGTGATAAAATGTAATGAAAATACTTGTTTTGGCATAGAGCATTTTGCTTTAGAAACAAAATTTTATAGGTTTCTCAAATGACAACAATACAGATTTCAGGAAATTCCCATGTGCAAACTGTAAATCAATTTTACAGCTCCCAGATATGAGGATTTGGATGGTTGCTAATGCTCTATAGAGTACAGGGATAACATTGCCTCCCTATCCTCTAGAACTTAATATTTGTGCACTGATAGGCAACCCACCTGCCCACTGAATATGGTTGATAATCAAATTTCATCAGAGCAATATCAGGATATTATTGAGGTATGTTATTCCTGTAATGTCTGGTCAAAATCACAATTTGTTAAATAACCATCAAAAGTTGTCATAATGAGCTATATTCTAAGTTTTGTGTCTCAAACTCTCCTAAGCACTATAAAGATAATTCCCATTCACTTTAAGTAGCACAATAAATTAATCCAAAGCTTATACCTGCAAATGATGGATAAATTCCTACCAAATCGAACTTATGTTTTCATGAATCGCCACGTTTGTGATCCAAGGAGGATTTACTCCCAGAATGCAACATCAGTTAACCTTATTTACTTGTGACAGGTTTCAAAATGGCGGAATGGCATTTTGAAAGCTGGCACGTGTCATGTTGCATTCTGGGAGTCAATCCTCCTTGCTATTACAAGAAGACAATTGCACTGAATACACTGAGACATGGGCTTTCAACTTTCTAATTGAAAGCCCTTGACTGAGGTAAGAATTTATTACATGTGGCATGCATTTTTCATAGCAATAGTAATTCTTCATGTTCCCCACTGTCTGGATGCATGTCACACTCTAAAGACATTAGCTGTAAGATTGGCTGAATGATGCAATATGGAGCGTCAACATAACATACTTGCATCTGACTACATATGGAGGTTCAGGCTTTATTCATTATTAATCTGTATAGTAACATCCACAATTTATTGACGTATAGGTCAATGGGCGATAATATGTGATAAATTAAAACCTCACTTTTGGATACTTGTCTTTAATAATAACTATGCGTTCATCTACTTTAACTTGAAGTTCAGGATCTTCCATAGATACTTTCAATCCCATACTCCAATGTCCTGCAATCTTCTTGGCAGTTTTAGAGGCTAAATCACCACTTTTTCTCTTCAAAGAGCTCATCTTTACTTTTTCCGAAATTTGAAGGTACTTCCAAACACATTTAGTAGCTCTCCCATGATTGGTCAAATTTCTAACAAGCAATCTTCAAGCAATCAAAGGAAGAGGTGCGATTATTGGCAAATACCTCCATGGTCAAAATGAATATTTCTTTGGTGTAACATTAAAAAAAGTAATAGGTTTCCAAAGTGATTTTTCAAGAAACACATGATTTTTTAACACTTAGCAGTGCTAGAAAGTTAGACCATGGTTAGACAATTTTATTCTCTACTATTAAACAATTTTTGGTGAATCCTTTTTTCTGAATAGATATTGTGTAATCTGATTTGTTCCGAACCCACCATTTCGCATTGGTTTACATGAGAATGACGACTTACAAATATTATATTCATATTTCGCACAGTTTAAACTCAGCTAATCATTATTTTGCAGGAACTTTGTTGGAAGCCATGGTTCGGATCAAATCATAGAGAATTGAAAATGGCGCAGACCCCTAGGCCCTCCTATACTCCAGTACTCCAAAAGATCGTTTTATATTTTAACTTTTTTGTATAACGTTTGCACGGATCGTTTTAAGGTACAGCTGGAAAGTAACATTTTGGTAAAAAACTGCTATACCTGCACATGTTATTTTCTGGTACAAAATAAACTATGAAGACATGTGTCAATTCCCTTGCATTTTTCAGGAAAGTATCATTACATTGTCTTCTTATAGAATATCTAGTAGGCGTTCAATGGGAACTCCAGGAAATTCTGATATTTCACACTTTCTATTTTTCCAAATTTTCTTTCAAAGTTTCCAGACAACACAGGAGCTACCATTGACCTGTTTCCAGGTTTACTAAAAGTAGACCGAGTATAATGATACTTTCCTGAAAAAAGCAAGGAAATACACCCATGCCTTCATACTTAATTTTGTACCAGAAAATAACATGTGCAGGTTATAGCAAATTTTTACCAAAATGTTACTTTCCAGCTGAGCCTTAACTTTGAATCTGTTATTTCAAAATTGTGCATTTCGATATTATGTTTTGTTAAGAAAGTAAGTCCCTTGAACTGGTAAATTCTCAAGAGCGAAGATGAGATAATCAAAATGTTTTGATATGGGTTGTTAAAACATGGAGAAAATCTTTTATAAATACAAGTGACTGTTCTAATATAAAACGTTTTTTTGTTCAGAGGTCTTGAGTAACTAATTAGCCCTACATTATTCGAATATTAATACCTTATGACTTTTTATAATTTTATATGAATTTTTCCAATTATATGAAAATAAAATAAACTCAGTCGAAATGATCAGCAACTCATGAATGCATCGGTCTTCTTTGCATCTTGTTTTATCAAGCTTCGGACCTATCCTCCGAACGTCGGGCTAGCGGATTGAGAGTGGGAACCGACGATGCTTCCTTGTGGGACAGAACTCTCGTATGCAAAACAAAGATGATCCTTTTGACGTCCGAGACTTCGTATTGGACCAGAACAGGCTTAAAATTCCTACAAAATATTTATTGATTTAGCCATTGCCTGTGATATTTTTGTCTAAGAAGAAGTATTTTTTAAGCTAAACATAAATTTTGCGAATTTATTGATATTTCTAGATCTAAAGTGTCATGCTCTGGGGTCTTTCTAAAATTACACGATCCCACCCCATGCCTAAGGTTGCCAAAGTTTTGGAGAGAAGTATAACTTTAGTATGACATGTTTTTTTTACATAGGGATCATGTGTTCCCCATAACAACTATGAAATTATTTATTGATCATATAAAGTTTTCAAATTTCACAGTAAATTAATGTTTCTGCTTATTGCTGTGATTTTTTCCACAAATGAAAGCACACTTTAAATCAAGACCGATTAAAATTTCTTCATTGTAAATTAGATATCACTCGAAAAACTAGAATTCTATACAGGGTGTCAAATAAGTCCCGTCCCCCTGCTACAGCTAAAACCTTATCAGAAGGTACCTAGTGTGATATACCATTGGAAAGATCATCCAAAGTTATGTTAACTCACAAACTCTCAAGTATTTTGGATGAAATTTACCTATATTTTTATGATGTCTTTTAAAATTAACCTACCCTCCTTTAAGTAGCTTTTTTGTGTCAAAATGACAAGGATATGACCTCAGAAATACATCAAAAAGTTAATCTTTTTCACATTCCACTTGTTACAAAAAGGTTTTCCCCACTTTCCTTGCACCTCTATTTTCTACACATCTAACCCTATCAAGAAATAGGTTAAATTCATCGCCATAAACATATTTAGTCATATTTTGGTCCCGTGACCTTTCTTGTACACGATTCTTAAAATCGTGCCAAATACGCCAAATTGCCATGTTTCTAGGCATATGGTCACTTCAATTGATACAATGTAAAAATTTCTGAGATTGATTGATATGATATGCCAATCAACGTAACTTTGGAAGACCTTTCCAATGATATATCACACTTGGTACCAAATATCTTGGTTTTGGCTGTAGAGGGGGGGGCTTATTTGACACCCTGTATAGTCCCTGTACGACGATGCCATCTTTATACTGATTCGTCAGGTATTTTACTGATCAATGGATAAGCATATTGAGAGTCATTCTCTAAAACTGAATGAAAACACAGAGTAAAATCCCGTACCAAGGGCTGATGGTGAAAAAGTCAGGTCATTAACTAAAAAAAGTTTATTTTCAGTTTTTTCTAGAAAATGAACTTCTATAGTATTTTACTGGCAATTCCAGAGAGCATGACCAGTGGCCCTAATGTATCATTTTTTTGTCTTGCTTCTAGATCCCCCATCGACTTCACACTAGTCTTGTGTTGGAGAAGTAGATAAGGGGGGGGGTCCACAGTCTTGAAGCAAGACTAAACATTTTTTAATATTGCAAAACTAAAGCATGGTCCATGAATAATTCTGCCGCTATTTTTTTAATCAAAACAATAAAATTGGTAAATGCTTATGAAAATATATCTAGAGAGAATGATATGAAATACCCACACGTGGTAATGATAATTATTAATTACTCTTTAACATCCTCCCTCAGTTAACCTTATTCTTATTCATAATTAAACGTAGATGCTCTGATAATATTTGATAATTATAGCAATAAACAACAAAGATCAGGCAATGAATAACTATCACATTTAAAATGCACTAAATTAAGTACAGCGCACTTTCTTTGTTTTGTTGTCAACATGAGTCACCATGGTGATACAAGATAAAAATATCCACTTAATGAGAAAGAAAAAACTGACACCAGACAAATAAATGAAAACAGGAAATGTACATATCGAGTTAGGCTAGATCCTAATCCCTATTATCTATCTTTTAATGCTTTGTCACTTATGATTGTCTAACGTAAATTCAAAAGAGCTTGCATCTGTTTGCCAATATCGTGTACGATAGATTCGTGCAATGGCTTTATCACGCCGTTCGTATTTATCATGCACCAGCTGAGGTCCAGCGCAGCCGGTAACAAATGAAGCGTATCCTCCTCTTTCCACGATGAAATCTGTAAACAAAAAAGATATAAGTCATCATCGATTTTTTTAATTTCTATATCTGATGACTCTTGATGATTAATATCTAAGAAAAGAAATTACGGATTCATGATACAGTTAACAATACGTTTGATACCGGACAGAATTAAAAGTTAAGGTCCGTTTGTGATAGAGCTTGGGGTGGTCCTAAATAACACTTTTTATGTCACCACCAGAAGTTACCATTTTTGTGGACGTTGTTCGGCGGTCGGCATCTGTAGCTGTAACAAATGACTTGTGGTAAAATTGTGCATGTTAAAAATGTTTGAAAAATTATGCTCCCATGGTGAAACGGTGTTCTTTTAGGGCTAAATATTCCCGATGGCCAACCAGCAAACTTATTGACAGTCGTACATCTTCCCATCAGATGATCTGGTATCAAAAAATGTCGCATTATATCATAGAGTGTTTTGCTGAAACAAAAAGATCTGATGGGCATCAGAATGCGAACGGAGGCATTCTTGGATTCATTTTTTTTTAAATCAATACTTTTATAACAAGTGTATCATTTTTGTTATCGGAAATTCTAGGTCAAAGAACATCTACACTTGCTCTATGCTAGAATAAGCGAATTCAAATATGAAATGTAACAGCTTAGAACAAGTGTTATCTTATTCAAAGTTTAAATAAAACGTTTTTCTTGGATAACATAAAATCAATGGTATCTACACTGACTAACATGCATTGTGCACCTAGGGGACCATTGTCCCGTGTATTCAGTAGTTGTGCTTATAACAACAGCTTGAGCTTGTAAGGAGGTTGGCGCAGTAAGTCCTAATTTTAATTTCTAAAAGCAAAAAGTGAGATATCTTGAGTCTATCTGATCAGATAAAGTTATTCAATATTTAAGATGCCAATTCATGACAATTAAAAATGAATCATCCTTTTTCTTTGACAGATAACCTTAAAAACCAAAGGACTGCCTTAAATAAAGTCAGGTCCATTTTTCAGAAAGTGTGCATCTCAAAAATGTTCTCAACTCATCTTTATCCCTTTTATTCCCTGTAAATACATGTAAATCCCAATTTGCCATGGAAATAAAGAATCCATTGGAAATGTTTAGTCTCACCATGGGCTTTCAATAAGAAGGGTAGGCAACTCTGTGTAATAAAATGAGACCTTCAAAAAGAGCAATGCCATGCTTCCCTTTTATGGTAATATTTCAAAAAGTATTAGATAAATGTATATGTTTTAGTATTATTTTGAATAAAAGTCAATTTTCAACATGATTATAGCATAAAATATATTCAATCTCATGTAAAGGTAAACAAAAAAAAAGACCAATAAGAATAAGAGTTATCAAGATGTTCTCTTTTAGTATTGCATTGTGGGTAATTATTCAAGAACACATTCCATTAACAAAATAATTTGTGGGGGAATGTTCACTTTCTGTATTGTCATAATTATGATGAATTCCATTTTTATTAAATTATCAACATGTATGGGGATAATCATGTTTTTCTTTGAGATATTTCTTTAAATCATCCATAGAAATGACAAAACAAGATTTTATTGGAATGTGTATATTCTCCAATTTTGAAAACCCAGAGGCAATGCTTATGTATGAAGAATGGGAAGTTGCCTACCCTTCTAGTTGAAAGCCCATGGTCTCACGTTTAATTTAAGTGTTTGCAAGTCAATCTAATCATTACCTTTGAGTTGTCACAAAATACTTCTTAGGTTACTTTAATGTTACAAAAACAAGCATAACACGACAAAATGTCACCACCTAGTTGCTCACAATATTATGAGTTCAATCTTAAGTCAAATTTGAACTTCTGAGAACTTTTAGATGATTTTGAAATAATGTGGTCAATTCGAAGCAAGTTTAAAAAAGATCTTTTGACCTTGAGAAGGTCATTGTTGGTCAAATGTCAAACCTAAAGTCAAAAAAAATTGGTCACTTTGAAGCAAGTCGAAAAATATCAGGTCAAATCTTAAGTCAGATTTGAACCTCTGAAAACATGTAGTTGATTTTAAAAAAATAGTCAATTTGAAGCAAGTTGAAGAAGAGGACTTGTAGATGATTATGAAAAAAGATTTTTTCAATTTGAAGCAAGTTGAAAAAGACCCCTTGACCTTGAGAAAGTCATTGAAGGTCAAATCTCATATCTAATTAAGGTCGACATGGACTTCCGAGAACTTGTAGATAATGATAATTTCATAAAGATAATTTTGAAAAATATTGGTCAATTTGAAGCAAGTTGAAAATATACCTTTTGACCTTGAGAAGGTCATTGAAGGTCAAATCTTAAGTCAGATTTGAACTTCTGAGAAGTCAGTCTAAATAGTATGTACAAGTATTTATGAATTAGTTATTGGAGGTTGTTAGAATTTGTTACAGACACCGACCACCAACCGTCACCCGCCATCCACCAACTGCTGTCCAGAAAAAACGGAGACCATACTATACTTGGTGGTGACAAAAACTAGGAAGAAATGTTTTATGTGAGTTATATGCCAAGGTTAAATTAGAATATTTATAGTGTGTATGTGTATATTATCATAGGGCAGATAAAACAACTTCATTCATTACCCGTAGCCATATAAAATTCATTTCCATATAAAATTCATTTCTGTAGAAAAATCAGAAAAAATGCTAGCCATAATTTCTTAGGTGGTTACCACACTAGATGGACTGCTAAAATATAATTGTTATGCTTGCATGTGAAAATCGATGTCATTATTTTATCTATCAACAAAATCAATCTTCTTTTCGAAGTTATAATAAAAAGTGCAAAAGACATGCATGATTTAAATGGTCACAATTTTTCAAAATGGCCGCTTTAATTGGAAAAATTGTCGTTATGCTTAAAGTTCTGACATACAGTTAGAGGGTGCAATAAAATCGCTCAATAATCTCACTTTTGAATATTAAAGAATGTAGAATGTCTAAAAATTCTTAGACCAAAGATACTGTAGATTAAATCGACACAAAAATTACCAATTGAAACCAGTGTTCATTTTGAAAATCTGTTTTTAAGTAGTTCTACAACAAAAAGGCACATGTGAATGAAAGATGAACAACATGTTGGCCAATGGTATTTGAGTTATCACCCAGACGGCCGGACATTATAGGCTTTAAAACAGTAATCCCTTCCAACTTGATAAGTAAGCTGCTGATGTATACAAATAAGTGAAACAATAAAAATCATGTTTAAGTTTAATCCCTGGTAGTGTAGTTGGTTTAGATCTATTTAGAGGATTCAATAATTAAAACATTAACAAAACATGTTTAAACATTGTACTTAAAACCCCAAGGTAACCCATTTGTTGGTGAAATTACAATAGATCAAATGTTAGTCGTATTGACAACTTTACGAGTCTTTATTAACACATTTACAGCACATGGCATCTTGTCTTATCATTCGACACAGCATGGAGACAGTAAATAAAAAAATTCCTGCAATTTAATTGGTCGAACAAGTGTACTGTAATGATACATTGTAAAAAATGATTATCTTTACGACTTACAATTGTCAGGTTTGAATCGAATTATGAGACTCCACATTGAAGGTTTGATGCTAATTTTCACGGATGATCCTTCTAGGGTTGTTTTCTTCATCACATATTTCTATATATCACAATCAAAACATATGTCCTGGGAATAACACAAGCTATTGAATTGCAGTATTGTAGTCCCAAGATCCTTTAGCACCGATTTCAACTAATGTGATGTCATTTGAGATTTACTGGGAATCGTGGCCAATTCACAATAAAGACTATTAAATTTAGAAAGACCTAATTGATGCAAGAGGGATGTTTCTCGTTATGTCCCCGGGTAAATGTTTCTTGCTACCTCATGAGTGAAATGTTTCTTGCTACCTAATGATGGAAATGGTTCTTGCTACCTCATGAGGGAAATGTTTCTTGCTACCTCACGAGGGAAATGTTTCTTGCTACCTCACGAGGGAAATGTTTCTTGCAACCTCCTGAGGACACAGTTACTCTACTGAGAATTCAGCCAAATGGTTTTAAAAGGGGCTTGTGTACATTATGTTTGATGACAAATTGGGATAACGTATCATATCTCTAGTTCTAGACTACTAAAAAGTATACTGTTTAAATCCTACAAGTATAGAACTAGAAATTCAGCTTTTCATCCAACGCATTCTGGACTTTGAATAAATGTTTTGTTATAATTTTGTCCAAATTGAATGGGGTTATCTATATGCATGCATTGTTTTAAACCTTCTTCATTTGATAGGTTATGTTTTAGCTTAATTAGCTTAACTGTAGGTAATCCAATGTTATGAGAAAAGTTGAGAAATTTGGAAAACTTAAAGGGCTGACATTTTGAATGTTTTCATCATTTATTCTTAATATAACAGTCCTTAAGTTGGCACTGACCTCTGACCACAATCCAAGGATACTTTCCTGAAAAAATAAGGAAATATACCTAACTCTTCATACTATCTTTTGAAAAAGAAAATAACATGGACTCGAATAGCAATTTTTCAAGAATATAATTTTGACATTCACCTTAAACAATGCAGTTTAGACACATATTTCAGAACCCTATGGTACAAATCATTAAACAGATATTATTGGTAGCTATGAAAATGACATCACTCTCCTTAGTCACTGAGTATAATAATCGACCAAATAATAAAAACTTTTAGATTGTAGGATGCTATCCATAAAATAACCGATGTTTTTGATATATGCACCGATATACCCTCTTATGGATATCTAGTGTCAACTGTTTTAATTTCATGTTAGACAATTACAGTAAATAAATAAATAGAAAAAATTATTTCCCAGGAATGCATGTCATGAACATTATTACATTTGATTCAACAAGATTACAATCTTTCTCACAATTCTAACCACAAATTCATAAAAAACCTAATCTTTAATAAATATAAACTTTGATATAGAAATCATTTTTATGCCTTGCTATTTGCAGAGATTTGGAAAGTTGCAAGCAAATGGCTTAATTAAACAAAGTTTATGACTGAAAAGGAAATACCAACATTACTTTGGGGTCAGCCTGTCAGATAAACAATAGAAAATATCTTTTAAACAATTATATAATATGCTAATTAGGTCATTAAACTCTCATTAGGTAAATCCAGGTTTTAAAAGCAATTAGAAAATATTGTTTAGATAAATTAGTTATTGGAAAGAGATCAAAGACCACGGCAATACTCTGATATCGTGGTCTTTCCAATAATTGTGAATGAGAAATTCTCCAATTACTGTTGGCCACAGATTCAAAAGATAGGTAGAAAGCGAACGTAAAAATGCTTCTTTTTTTGACAATATAGAAATAATACAA
The DNA here is from genome assembly GCA_903813345.2 of Owenia fusiformis. Classification (NCBI taxonomy): domain Eukaryota; kingdom Metazoa; phylum Annelida; class Polychaeta; order Sabellida; family Oweniidae; genus Owenia; species Owenia fusiformis. The sequence goes on along the minus strand of CAIIXF020000011.1, from coordinate 17,477,178 downwards.
ATATTTACTGATTTGTGTATTTTAAGTACCGGTATCTAAGTATTAAGTGATTTTAAGTATTTGTTCACAAATGTTGAATGCCTGATTTAATAAACTGAAAATTTGGTTATCTGAAATGAATTCTCTGTTGTACAAAATGAGTACTTGATATGATAATAATGAAACTAATTTATTGTATTGTATTGTATTGTATTGTATTGTATTGTATATCTTTGAATAATATCAACGAAAACTGCTACCTTTATATTTTGTTATCAATCATCAGAAAGAGAGAATTCATGTATATGCTGGATATTGGACATTTGCATGAATTAGATTATCTAAACCATTTTTTTATTTTGTGAAAACGCTCATATCTGAACCAATATTTATTTTCAAATCGGCATTTTAGTGTACCCAAATTATAACTAACATCAATCTGAAGGTGGCACTTATTTAGAATTTTCCAAAATAGCTAAAAATGATTTTAACTGCATTAAGTTCTTTAGGGTAGAGTCATCTAAAACATTAAGGGCATCCGATATTCACTGTAATATATTATTTAAGTTACTGGAGTCGATTACAATTTATATACTCAAGTCTCATGGTACCAGTTTTAACCTACAATATATGCATACAAATGTCACTATCACTCATTCATGACAAAATGCAAATGAAACTATATTTTGTATTTAAATTGATATAAATTGATTTATTTCATACAGTACTACAGTTTTCAAATTACCATAAAATAAAATTTGGTACCAGATATTTTACTTAAAAACTGGGTAATAGAATTTCTATTACATGATTACGCAATATAAACATTGATTATATAATCTACTAGGTTTTGACTTTAGTGTGACAAAATTTCCCAGGAGCATGCTTTCAAAAACTATACTTTATCACCATCATCTTCAAACCCTCAATTCTCTTTTACAATGTTACTATGGCGATGTTATAAAACTTAATTTGACAAATTGTAATTAATGATTTTTTTAGAAACAGTCCCAAGTCATCATATGACATCATATGACACGGAACATTTTAAATAATATAATCCTGTGATTCATTCTCCTCATGTCTCATTATTATCTGTAGTAGTATTAGTAATATTTTTCAATGCAGAGCACACAATCACTGAATACATTGATAAATCTGAATAATGAGTTTCCAAGATTCATCAACCGTCACACTACTGCACTGAAGCTATCCTCCCATTCATGCATGACATCACAGGTATTCATGACATCATCATTATTTATGACATCATAATACAAAGCTGTCACATCACCGCTGTCTCTGTGGCATCCACTTATAGATGGCAGCACTCTCTTTTGTTTCATCTGCGACTTTCTTTTTTCTCGACTGTTTACCCTGAAAGTAACATAGAGATTTGATTCTGCAATGTGCTTTCAATAAGGACGTGTCTAATATGGTTTCATATGATCTCTCTATCAAGAAACTGTGAAATATAGTGTATGTACTGCAGAAATTAATTGTGTATCAATATCAATTTTATTAATCAATTATGGATCATCACGGATTTGAGATACGATGAGGTGCGAAATCTCCATTCTATATTCCCATACATGTAAATGTATTCATTGTGTAACATAAATGATATGTTTGAGTTTAAAATATCAATAAAAATTGTTGGAATTAAATTAAATTAGTCCATTCTCAACCTTATTCAAAACTTCTGCAATTCTAGTGCCATTGTAAAAAGTGTTATGTAGTACATTAAAACCTGTGTATAGTGAACACCTATGAAGCCACAAAAATGTGTTCAGCATAGGTAGGTGTTCACTACAGTGAGGTAATCTTATAAAGATGGTTGCGAAGTGTGCTGAAAAGATGTGTTCCCTGTACTACTATGTATCATATGTGTAGCGTACAAGGTTGAAAACATTGGCCACTTACTGTCAGGTGCCGTTTCATTTCCATTTTCTGTGCAATAATGCTAAGTTGTTTCTCTCTTTCTATCCTCCTCGTCAACTCAGTGTACTGTTTTCTTCTATCAGACTTGATTTTCTACAAATACGAAGATAATTCCATAAAAGTACAATAATGAACAATAATAGAGACAGGAGTCTGACGTTGTTGATGAATCCGATGTAAATGCCCTATCAAAAATGTATATAGTTAATTCAATGTAAAAATTGTAATTGCACCGTACACATTGTTAGTATACTGTTCATATTGTAAGTGCCCCATAGATATTGCAGATGCCTTGTACATTTTTTAAATTCCTTGTACATATTGTAAACGCATGTAAATGCCCTGTACATAAAGAAATTACCCTGTAGATATTGTAAATACACTGTACACATTGTAAATGTTCTGCATATAAACTGTAATTCCATGTAAAAACGCCTTTTGCATATTTTCAACAAGGCATTAAACATGCAAAATATCACCACCTGCCATTTGGTACAGACACTGAGTGTCAAACACAAACCGCCAACAAAACACCAACTGCAGAACACTGTCAACAAAAAGTTTGAGCCTATAACAATATGTCACCACTTCTACTGGTGACATAAAAACCCGTAAAAATTGTAAATGCAAGGTGCGTATAATCATACTTAAACAGGCCTGCAGTTAAAGCAGATGAAAATATGAAACAACTTACTTCTATAGTCTCCTCATCAAGCTCTCCCTTTATTGTCTGACCCCTCAGTGTTTCCATCCTTGGCCTGTTAAATGTATGCTCTAACAGATCGGGATGGGTGTCTAAGTATTTTGCTGGATCAAAGTTCTTTGCTGGAAAATAAATATGTTTAATCTTATGTCCGTGTCAATTGAATACATTCATGTTATAAGCAGTTCCATATCTGGTTCTGATGTCTTTGACATTGATATATCTTTGACAATGTGTCATACTATAGTGTAACAAGACATCACAATGTTGACAGTGTGTCATTGTTCTGACAAGAAATTACCCCTTATATATGTCACACTTTTGACCAGCTATCATATTTATCACATTTTAACTAAGATGTATTGTAAAGTTGGGATCTAATACTTTTACTTACATACTAACCTCTGCATTAAAAGGTGTCTACTTTTTATTAATAAAGAAATAATTATGACACTAAACTTATATATAATTACCTTCTTTTTTAGTATCTACAAAAACTATGTGTGTATTTTTGGGTTTGTCCTCAGCATCCAACAAGTGTAAACTTGATTTCAACTTCTCAATTTTCTGAAAAATATAAAAATGTATGTACAACAAAACCTGCCTAGTCTAAATGCCAAGTGTTCTGATTACCAGGCATTCCCGACATAAAATATAACATGGTAATCAATGGATGAACATGCCATTAACATGCAAAATTTCACTACCTGCCATTTGTTGGACATTGAACGCCAACCACCAACCAGTAAATGCCAACTGCCAAACACCATAAAAAAAGTTAAGGGCTATTACAATGTTCACATCAATATACATTTGAATACACAGGTTTTACTTGATATTTGAAATGTACATGTCACATTTCTGAATCCAAATTCACCAGAGAAGAAATCATATGCGTGCAACTTTACCTATTTTGAAGGTTACACCAATTTTTTTCAAACTGTAATTTTCACAAAAAGGAAGGTGTGCAAGTTTTTTTGTCATTTGGTGCACTTCAGGATCAGAATTCAAGACTAAGCCCCTTTAATTACATACAAAGAAATGAAGGCCTGTTTCATTGAAAAACATGAGAAATATCTTGTATTACATGGTTCCTTTTAACAGCCTTTTCATTAACTCAATGCACTCAATATCAGCACTCGATTGCTTTGTATATTCTCATACATGTCATACATATATTATTTCAACTCATTGATAAAAACTAAATTACACCAAGTTGGTTATCACTATACACATTACATAATATGAGGAAAATTAGTCACCGAATTACCTCAGATCACTGATTTTCTCATTTATTAAACTTAACACAAGAAGTACAAATGCTACCACCTGCCATTTGTTACAGAAGCTGAACGCTGACCGCCAAACACTGATTGGTCCACAAAAAAATGATGGAGACTATAGCTATTATATAACAACAATATGTCACCACTTTTGGTGGTGACGTGATAATTACTCATAAAACTACATCAAATCACTCATTTTCTCAACTATGAAACAAAAAAGTAAACATCAATTGCAAAAAGTAAACAATCACATTGATTGGTGCATCCTGACATTACAGTTATGTGATTTATTGATGGTAATCATATTTTATCACGGGAGAAACAACCCCAAATATAATCACAATATCAGGAGACAAAGCTTCCAATAAAGATCTATCGAGGGACAAAAAGTCCTTCGTATCACACAAACTATTTGAATATCAAATACAAAGCACACTTATAACCTGTCACTTGATTCATAATTCCACATAAAAAATAGTCCACAGTAACACTTTAAAATGAATATTCCTGGACTATTCCCGAGAGTTTCATGAAGAAAACAATGGCACGAGAAACACCTCGAATGATTAATGACAAAACAGGGATTTGAGATGATTCTGAGACATCTTGAACATTACAAAACTACGCTGATTTATCGCTGAAAAACAATTATAAGAAATATTAAAGATCGTAAAACCTCCCCGAGTCTGTGCCTAGGGAGTATCTAAAATGAGGATTTCGGGTTTAATGGTCGGGTAAGGTAATGGAGCAGAGACTATAAATGAGTGAATATTATCGTCAGTGGATCAGTAAAATAAACCGACGGCCTCACTAATATGCAAATTAGGTGCTACAAAATAGCCCTTTATTGACACTAATTTAAAATAAAATGGCCGCTATGCTTTGGCTTGAGGTGGGAAATGGCCCGGAGGTAGTCGGGGGAAATTGCATTGAAAGCATTTAGGCCACACATAAAATCTGTTAATTGCTCCTAGCCAATTGTTTTAGCCAATTTCATTATAAAGATATTTAATTGGGGCATTTATGTTCAAGAGGTTAGCCAATAGAGTTGTATATTAATTATACTCTCTCTCACTAATACAGCTGGGATTAGAGGAGGTGTAAAAAATGAAATATTGAAAAGCACTCTCAGTATATCTCAGTCCAACACATTGTGAAAAATAAGAAATCTGTTCAGGAAATAAATTGGCTGTACTGATTTACTGTTAATCTACAATACTTGAGATGGAAATATGAACCAGAATGGATGGAGAATATATTCCCTTTAAAGGGTTCCGATTAGCATCCCGTACAAAAACAATATGGCGGCTCCAGGCGAATCAACTGGATCAGTCCATTTTTAAGAAATAAGGGGAGTTCTGTAAAATCCAGTTTATTGAAATTGTCTTTGAGATAAAGTAATCCGTTTATAATGATTTTGAAAACGTTATCCAAAGAGTGATTGCGTTCAAAGAATACATGTACAACAGCCAATATAAATCCTTGTATTAGAACTGCTTTGTTTCATTTGTAGGATTTTCATATGCCAAGCTGTGTGCTATTACGTTATGGGGAAAAGATGCCAATTTTTATTATTATACACAAATAGAAGATCCTGAAATTTCACCCATAAATGTGGAATTGATTTGTCAAAATAAAAGTCACCCTTTTATAAATGTGTGACGATCTATAATATACTTATGCTATATAACAGTTAGAGGTGTTGACACAACGACCTCGAACCTGTGAACCCTTGAGTATTATTCCGGGATCGGGCCTTTTATACTAAACGGTGAGCAACACCAGAAACGAGCGTTCGATTTGCTAAACGATATGCGTCACCCTTTAAAACAAAGCGAAATCTATCCCCTATTCTATATTGCAAAATTACACATTTATTTATAACATAACATAACCTGTACAGTGTCTTCGCAGTTTGGGTAAGCATTTTGCAACATTCTCCATCTATGTACACGCAAACAAATATGAAACAGTAGTTGATACGCATCGGGGGTTCTAAGGGTTCAGGCGAACCCCTCCCTGGCCAAAATTTTTGGTTGCAGTTTTTTACCATTTTGAGCACTTTTTAAGTGATTTTAGCCATATTTGGGCCAAAATTGTCAAATGTGAACCCCCCAGGAAATTTTTGAAAACTGAACCCCCCTGGGCAAATCCTGGCTACGGGCCTGCGCATCTCAGGGGGTTTGATTGGCCAAAAATTCTTTCAAAATCATGCAGTATATTTCACCATTCTGAGCACTTTTCAAATAATTTTTGGGCTAAAGTTGTCAAATGTGAACTCCCCTGATTTTTTTTGAAAACTGACCCTCCCTAGGAAAAAATGACAACAGGCCTGCTGTCTTAATATTTTTTTTTATTTTTTATTTTTTTTTTTATTTATTTATTGGAATCACTTTTAAAACAGTGGCACACACATTGAAAATGTGGTGCATCCACATACAAACATGCATACAATTACAGTCAAAATTAAAATACATAATGTCACTAAAATACATCAATCCTTATTATAGGGAATATAAATTGCTTTCAGATATTTCTTTACACATTGATCTAAAATATGACCTTGTTCATTTCCCCAGTCAATGAAAGCTTTATCACCCATGGTCAAGCATATTTTAATTGGAATATTAGCAGAAATAAGGCTAGATGACAGTTGTTCATTACAGGAGTTTATCACGTTCAGAAAGAAGTTAGTTCTTTCATTGTTAAAATGAGGACATACAAACATACGATGCTGGATAGAGTCCTTGACATTCGTATCACATAAATTGCATAACCCATTACCTTGGCCCCACCGCTCCTTGTCAGTATTCAGACCAAAACACCCTGATCTTGCCTTGAATTTCAGTTTCTGACCATAAAAGTCAAAATCAGTCTTAAGGTAGTTTTCTTGAAAACAATTTGTTTTTAAGGAGCTGTACAGAACAAGAGAGGATTTGTCTGCAATGGTGTCTAGAAAACTGCTTTTGCTTCTTTCATTCGATATTTTAAGATATCCCTGATACCAGTCCGTGTCATCAACATGAATGGCTCTGTCTAACCCATGTTTGATCAAAATGTTATTGATATTTGAAAAATAAGGCCATGAACATTTGTCATTATGTGAAATGGAAAACTTCTCATACATTGTGTTAAAAATACGTTGATGTAGAGAACCTGGCTTTAACCTACTTTTCAGATAGATAAAATAGTCAATTTGACGTTTTTCAATAACTTCGGTTATGTTTCTCCAACCTAAGTCACCTAGAATAGCTTCCCTAGCAGGACGGCAGGTCAATTGTAGTACAGATCTTGCCATATTATATTGCATGGATTTGAACTTATCTTGCATAGAGGCATTAAGTAAAAATATAGGGCAGCCATTTAATAAAGCAGGTAAATACATTGAATTATACATTGTGGTATATAAACATTGGGAAAGAGCAGTTGATATATATCTTTTCTCACCTTCATTTCAATCTGGCGTTTGTGATTGACATATTTCAGATCTTGACTCTGCATCATCTTCAGTTGGTCATCAGTATATACAGGAGTAGTGTCTTCTGCCTCATGGACACCATCCTGCAATCACGAAATAAAATAGGTAATTTTTTGGACTGCAATAAAAGATGGCCGAAGATCATCCTAACCCCTGTCACCCTATCACTACCCTCACCTTAAACATAACTCTAACCCTAACCTGGTACCATCATAATTTCACTAGGCAATCTTCGGTTGTGGAGCATTGATGCTCTCTCAAAATAAAACATGTTTAAACTTTATGGATACCAATCAGGAATCACAAAATAAAATTAGACAGCAACAAATTGACTCATCACATGGTTGCAATTAGAAAAAGAATATTTAAAAATTTTCAGAAGTTGAACGCCCGCACTGACTATGACACCAACACATGGGAAAAAAATGCTGGATATCACAATATGTCGCCACTTTCTGGTGCTGACATAATAATTTGTTTATATTTTATGAACAGCATTCAGAAATCGTAACAACAAAAAATTCTATACTTTATGGCACTATTATTCATATTGTATGGATGCCAGCATGATATCACAAAATAAAAAAACGAATGTTGGATTCACAAAACACAATTGGTCATTTATAATTTATGAACACCATCTTGGATTCACAAAATAAAATATGATTAGTAAGATATTACATTTTTTCTGAGACAAACAGTTATTTATGGTTTTGTTTTCCAAAACTTACTATACGACTTTTTTAAATTTTTTATTTCAGGTTGAGCAGCATTACAATGACAATATAAAATGTAAATACAAAGACAATTTTACAAGGTATGTGCCAATGCTAAAGAGGTTCCAGATATTTGTGCCAAGAGCATCATACAAAATATCAAATATAATGTTCTAGAAAACATAATCAAATAAACAATGGGATAAAAACATGAAGCATTATTCTGTGAATATTTTTTATTGAAATAAATAATTATTGTAAAAATTCATAAAATCTCAACATCACATATGTTCTTTACTAGATAGTACATGTATATTTGGAAATATAACTGTTGAGTAACATAACTTGTAAACAATTGATCACATCTACCAATGATAGAGTGATAGATTCAGAAATAGAGTATTTACACATTTTTACTATCTTTTGTTGTACATTTTTAATGGATATAATAATCTAGGAAACAATATTAAATGTGGATTTGTGTTGATTTATTGATTGACCAACTCATTTTGACCTTATCATTATGACCATGCAAAGAAACAGAGTTTAATTATTTAAGTTTTATCAGCCACTGCCCCAGAGAAATAAATATTGAATGTTGAACTAAAGTTTTTTCATTCTATTGAAGTTTTATTCAAGATAACAAGGCATAAACATGTGCATTGTCACCACCTGCCATTTTGTTACAAACACAGACTGCCGAACACCAATCACCAAACAGCAACTGCTGCATACTGTCCACAATTAGTTGGAAATCATAACAATATGTCAACATTTGTGATTGTGACATAATAAAAATATGTCACCACCAAAAGAAAACCTGTATGGTAAGAACACCTCTTATTAAAACACCTTATAAGGTATGGATCTCCCCTATAAGATAAAACACGAAACATAGCGACCCTGGAAAAACTATAAATCGATACCTTGCAACCAAACCCAACAATTGAGACAAAACAAACGGGGATACAGTACAATGTTATACAACTCATTGACATTGATATCAGATCATAAAATTACACAAAATGTATCTCTACATGGACTTTTAACTGAAACAAATAATGATGAAGAACATAACGAGTGCCAGGTTCCCCACATAGAATCGATACATGAGATAACAAAGCAGTGTAAGAGCTGAGCTACTATTGCAAATAAAATTCTGGGACTTCAAAGCGCCGTATTATTTGAGTAGAAATCAGAGTCAGAAGGAGTATTATACTAAGTGTTATGTAAACAGTAAAGAATGATTCCCCAAGTTCACTAACTCAGTCTGTCAATAAAATCCAAAAGTACATCGAATATAGAGTTACAATAAACTTCGTAATCTCACAATTTAAATATTATTAGAAAGAACTATTTAACATATCATTCAAAATATTATTAATTAGGCTTTCCAATAATTTGATTTGCTGCTTAAAAGAGAGCTTCATCTCCAATAATGCACTAGACTCTGATTCTCAGGGTATTATTCAATAGGCTAAATAAAAGAGACTTTATACTATTAATGGCTAGTAGAAATGCATGTTTTAATGGCCTTAATTAATTGCATCATCTAATTAATTTCCTTTTGTTTTAGATCACCTTCTAATTCCAGTTCAAGATACAGTAAGCACTGCATCTTAAGTATACCAAGATGCAAGGTAAGACTCTCATATTCCAATTTGTAAGGAAGAAAAAAATAAACTCAACTGATATACAGATGTAAATTCTAAAACTATCTTAAAATATATAAATGAGATTTCAGCCATTTTTTAGTAATTTGTACAAGAGTGACACAAAAAATCAGTTAAAATCATAAAATTGCATCAATAAAAACATTTTCTGTACAAAAACAAATATATTTCTTATGTTCTACTCAACGGTCTCAGTCATTGGTGCTGTCAAGGTCTACAATCTTGGATACCTCAAATGTAGTATAAACAGTTAAATCTGTCTGAGTGAACACCTTATGTGAACACTTGTGACTAGTGAAAACACTGCGCTTCATAGCATATACTCCACTAACTTCTGTATTAATGCTTCTCTGTAGTGAACACCTACTTACAGTGAACACTGGTAGCTTCATGGCTGTTCACTGTACACAGGTCTTACTGTATCGAGTTTTATACAATAGCCAATAAGTACAATAAGGTTTAAATCTAAAACCTGCAAACAATAAAAGTATGACATAAAATCTATAAACACTTTGAATTTGATATCAAACATTATGAACATTTTGAATTTGAAATCAAACATAATTATGAACACTTTGAATTTGATATCAAACATTATGAACATTTTGAATTTGATATCAAACATATTTATGAACACTTTGAAGTTGATATCAAATATTATGAACATTTTGAATTTGATATCAAACGTTTTATGTATAGGAAATGAAGGTCATTACAAATTATAACGTAACAGGAACCGAGATATTCTGTACAAACAAAAAGCATATATCTTTCATGCTATATTTGTAATATCATTTGATTGATCATATGGTATAATCATTGCGGCCAATATATCTTGTTCTATGGATTTTAGATTACATGAAGCACAATTCACCAATCATCTGTTAATGGCGATTTCAAAATTGCAAAATTGCTTCGAAAATTGATTTGTTTGAATTATTTGTGACTGAGGTATGCTTGGACTTTAATTAAAACTGTGGTCTACCCTTTCATATCAATCACAAATACCAACATTTCCCTCAAAATACACTTCAACCACAGACTCTTCAATCAAAACCCAAACACTTTAAACAGCCTTAACTTTAAGTATGTTAAAATGTTAACAGTTTTGACCACTCAATCAAATTCTATTGCAATAAGACAAAAAATCGGTGACATCGTCTGCGAGGATTTCTGATTTTTATTGAGGACTAAGACAAGAATGATGGGATGATTTGTGTAGACTGATCACACATGTCAGACCCCGCCATCAAAATGAAATAAATCACAAGCAGTTTAATTAAATGACTTGCCACTTTTGGTGGCTTAATCTTCTATAACTGACATTCTCAGTTCTCTCACACTTCTCCGGAAAATGTCACATGGGCACGCTGGCTCGATAAATTTCAACAACAACCAGATTTCCTGATTACCCATTTCAAGGAGTCAAGATAAACATGTTGATTTCATGTGTATCTCTATATAAAAATCCCATCATGAAATTTCTCAATTTGTTCATTTTTTAAAATTTGGATTCAACAACTGCAATATTTTCAACACAGGTTACCATGGTTGGGAAAGTTCCATCTGTAGGTTACTAATTCAAAGGTTCCAGCATTTGTTGTTCTTTTTATGAAGAAAAATAAAATTGTTCAACCGTCCATATGAAAATAAACATGACAACAAATGTATGACTCAACAAATATTCTTTTGATGATGAAAAATAAAATTGTTCAACTGGCCACATATTATATGAAAATAAACATGACAACAATCATATATCTCAATACATATTTCAAATTGGAAGTATGGAAGGCCAGAAAATGGTCTTGTTGTCCAGCCACTGGGCTGCTGGCAAATATCAAAAATTAGACTAGCCCCGATACCTTTTTAAGAGGTATGTTAATGCAGGAATAGAGGTATAGAAGCTAAGTTCTATGGCTATCCGATGGTTTCTAAAAGACAAATGAACTAACAGTTTGAAAGATCTGGCTGACTAACCAATGTAAACGTTTTTCATTGCCTTATAAGGTCAAGCAATGTGATATTTTGACATATTGGCGGCATTGACCATAATAGTGATGGAACAATGTGATATTGATCATCGTGGCAACACTAGTAATAATAGTCATATCTTTCACCCTGGCAACATTGGTAATAATAGTCATATCAGTCACCCTGGCAACATTGGTAATAATGATTATATTGGTCATTGTGGCAACATTGGTAACAATGATGATATTCAATTTGGTAATTCTGGCAATATTGGCCACAATGGTAACATAGGTTATAAAGGCAATATTGGTTACAATGGTGATATTGGTCCCTTGGGTTTCAACTGAATATATGTATATCAATAACCATACCATATTGTATTTTCACCACCAAAATTTCAGCCACTTGACTCAATAACCCAGATGTGAGTAGATAGTTACTAGTTTCACCACCAGGTGGCTAATTCGTAGCATACAACATGGCAGACTTATTTCAAAGATCCCTTAAACTTGAATATTCATCAGTTCTAGTTGATCAATTTTCATATTTCTTTTATGTATCTGATAGTATATACAAATGGAAATATATCCAATAAAACAAAACATTATCTGTCCACTGAAGAAAATATATTTCACTTTTTATGATTTCATAACATGGAGTCCATGGGGAATCTCCTCGACCTCGAAGTCACATTTTCAAAGTTGATAAACAATTTTTGAAACATTTTTAGATGTAATTTTAGGTATATTTCAATAAGATATCACTTGACTGAATTTTGAATGACTGAATTTTGAATATTTAATGATGTAAATCAAGATTATTTTCAATTGCATCTAGTCTATTCAAGGCTTTACATATCAGGGATTTGAACATGACGTTTCAGGCAGTTGATCCATTTTTGAGATTTGAATATTTATAGGATATCCTATGATTTTGAGGAATATCATTTTTATCTACGAGGTGATATTGATATCTGCACGAGAGAGCGAAGCGAACGAGTGCATATATCAATATCACCGAGTAGATTAAAATGATATTCTGAAAAAACCATAGGATGTATATTATCCTACACTTACAAGGGGTGTACTGAATGTATAACATTATTGTAAAATGAATTTCATGCCAAATAGAGTCAATTTGGCGGGAAATCAACAAGCGGAGTATATCGTCACAATATCCTCCGCATATTGGGTTTTCCGGAGTATATCGTCACGATATCCTCCGCCCGGAGTATATCGTTACGATATCCTCTGGATATTCATTTTGCCAATAAATATCAAATTTATTTTTTCATGTTATTATACATTTAGTACACTAAGTGTAGGATAATATAGGAATATCCTATGGTTTTGAAAAAATATCATTTATATCCATGAGTGGATATTGATATCTTTAGGAGTTAGCGCAGCGAATGAGTGAAGATATTGATATTTTTGAAAAACCATAGAATTGTAAAATTAGTAAAAAAATTTTGAGAAAGCAATTTTTTAAAAAATGTTGAAAAAATTTTGGAGAAAATAATTAATTGAAAAAGATTTCGAAAAAAAGTATTGAAAAAATCTAAACCATCAAATATCACTTTTGAAACCACTGAATATCACTTCTGAAACCATCGAATATCACATTTTGAGAAGTGATGGTTTGAGAAGTGACATTCAATTGTTTTGGGGATTTTTTGCTAAAATATGATATCTTGATCCACATATCAAATATATCTTCACCTGATATTCGATCTATAATCCTTGTAACCATGGGATAACATCACATACATGTGCCATGTAAACAAACAACTATGAATACATATATATTCAAATCTCACTTTTACAATGTGTTATATTCTAAAAGATTCTGCCTCAAAAGAATATGAAAACAAACAACTATGAATAAATGTATATTCAAATCTCATTTTTACAATGTGTTATATTTTAATAGATTCTGCCTCAAAAGAATATGAAAACAAACAACTATGAATAAATGTATATTCAAATCTCATTTTTACGATGTGTTATATTTTAATAGATTCTGCCTCAAAAGAATATGAAAACAAACAACTATGAATAAATGTATATTCAAATCTCATTTTTACGATGTGTTATATTTTAATAGATTCTGTCTCAAAAGAATATGAAAACAAACAACTATGAATACATGTATATTCCGATCTCATTTTTACGATGTGTTATATTTTAATAGATTCTGTCTCAAAAGAATATGAAAACAAACAACTATGAATACATGTATATTCCGATCTCATTTTTACAATGTGTTATGTTCTAAAAGATTCTGCCTCAAAAGAATATGAAAACAAACAACTATGAATAAATGTATATTCAAATCTCATTTTTACAATGTGTTATATTTTAATAGATTCTGCCTAACAGGTTGAAAATTTCCAACTGATTAAGCTCAATGAGTGGGAGGTTACAGCTACAATTGGAGACATCTGTTCAAAGAACTAACATACCATTAACTTCATTTTTTGCCTTACGATATTTTTTAAAATTGTGTGGGTTAAATAACAATTTGTATAGCATCAGATTACTTTTTCCTTATGTAAACATCTAGTTCAATTATAGAGCAATAGGATATTAGAAAGCAAATACTTTACAATCAAAAGTAAACATTTTGCATAATATCAAATGTTGATGATTTTGATTTTTAAGTAAGGATGAGATATTCATTTCTGCAACAATACTTTTTGATTAATAGTTTTTTTGACTTCATACTATCTTGTCCATTGGGAGATGAGTTTAAGTTGTGATATCATTGATAAGCATGCTTTTAACAGCATTTAAACAGGGGTATTGTATTATTCCGAGGATCATTTATATAGTTTGTGTCATGGGTTTTGATTTTTTCTTATGCCACCATTTGGGTTTTATAGTATCAGATCGGTTCCGTACCAAAGGATTTGCCAAGGGGGGGGGGTCATTTTTTACAAAACTCCAGGGGGAATTCACTTTTCACAACTTTGATCCAAAAATAGTGAAAATCACTCAAAAAATACTCAGAATGGTGAAAAACTGCATGATTTTGAAAGAATTCTTGGTCGAGGGGGGGGGGTGTCGGAAACTGAAACATGTAATCAGATCCCCGATAATCTATTTTCTTTGAAAATAAATTCATCAATTGATTTGTACAAGAATGGGTGAATACTAACGACCAATGCAAAAGATAATGTCTAATAGGGACCTTTAGCTGATTCACTAATTGAACAATTAACTCTAAAGATGGAACAAACTCACAATCAAAGGTCCTAGCAAGAACTGATTAATCCATGCTCAAGCCTAAATGACCTGAAATTAAACGCCTTTCAATTTGTGTCAATGCTTGAAAAATGTCGAAAACCTCGCTCGGTTTTCTGAAAAGAAATGATTGTGCTATTTGTGCTTGGATTAAGAAGTTGAGACAACTGTATTGTGTGGGTGACTGATTGCTTTCCACCTGTGATCGCCAAAGTTAACAATAACTATATTGTTCATTTTGTTTAAAGTCGAGGAAGCTAATTATGTGTGATTTTCAATGGTAGTCAGCGGATTATTAAGGAAAGCCAAGGATTTAGGAAAAATTAGATTAAACACGCTACTTCTTTTAAGATCTAGACTTTTGAGTGATGTTTTTGTTTGTTACTTTAACCCTAAAAAAACTCATTAAGGACATGTTTAAAATTAAAATAAAAAATCGTCAATATTTTGACATTTGTGTTTTCAATTTTACAAGCCTACTATTTTCTTTATTTTTTAATCATTAAATAAATCATATCACCAAAGAACTCCTAATATTCAATTAGCCACTTTATTATATTCACTCGTTTTGAAACAAATATATACAATTAATCAATTAAATGCTGGAATGGGAGAAGTTTCCTTTTAGAGATTTAATACCCTATTAGTCACTAATGATCCTTGGTTTGTGTCTTCCCTTTCAGCAGACTCATGCGCTTGCATACGTTTTACCATCACTACCATATTGGAGGATTTTCAAACATAAACTGTAAAATATTCAAATAATTCATCTTTCTTGAAAATATCAGCAAGTTGAGGGTATTTTATAATACAAAATACTTAAGATTATTTGTATGTACAGATACTGTAAAGGGATTTAGAGTTACATTCATTTCAAAATTCATTCAAAATTCTGAGGGAAATTCTCGATCAAGTACTATACAAGGATAAAGTGCAGTAGTAGTTGATATCAAGAAACCTCATAAATGAATATCATACAACTCATGTGATTTTATGAATTTTGGTTATATACATAACCAAGTAATTTGATCATCAAATAATTAAAACACTGTTAATTAAACATAGCGCGACATTTCAAAATTAAAATCTTATCTGATATTTCTCCAGTTGTGACAATTAAAAATAATTCATTCGATACTGTATATACTCACTACCACCAATTAACAATTCACACCTCTAACCAAATTCCTTAACAATTTTGCATTTCTGGTCTACATGTCTAAGAATTAATTAAGGTGTCTTAATTACAACTTCAAAGATAAAAAGATCAAAGGATTTGATGAACCCTTCTATTGTTACCTGCTAATGATTTATGTTTACCTGTTTGAAGAATGATCAGGTAACATAATACCTGTGCAATCAGGGACAGTGTTGTCTGACCTACTTATCAAATACATGCCATTTTGTTTATTTACTATGGACCAATTTTTTCTTTTTAAGGTATTTTTCCCATAATTTTTTTTTAATTTTCTGTTTTTAGGTGTCTTTTATCATCCATTGTCTCAATATATGATACTTTCATCAAAAATTATGATTAATGATTTCTATCAAATCGATACTATTTTTTAGATGTTTTATATATTTATATATTCAGATTGACACATGAATGATGAACTGCACCAACGGCTCTGTGACAGAGTAGAGACACTAAAGATTAAATAGAATGATGATATGCCGATTTCAAGAGATATAATCATTTTTTTATGTTTTTTTATATTATATATATTTATACATTCTGAATCACCCTTCAAAATGTACCAGCAGCTCGGGCAGAGTAAGGGTAATAAAGATGAAATAAAATGATCATAAAATTCAAATGTGTTTTTAACCCAGATGTAATTTTTCAGATTATGTCAGATTAGATCAATCGAATGATAAAATTATTGTATATTCCAGAAATAGCATGGTATTCAAATTTCACTGTAGTATTATCCTTGAACTTGAAGAATCAGAAAAATAGACTCAAGACCCAGTCTACATTAAAACAGACTCCAGAGCCACCCTTTTATTAACATTCGGACTCCAGAGCCATCTAAATTCAATATGTACGAGTTTGTTTGAATACATGCTTTCCATGTTCGCCAATTGATTACAAATCTGAGAAAAAATATAACATTTTGTGCTAAATGATTCAAATGACCATTATTCAAGCACACAAACAAAATTTCTTGTTTTAGTTTGCAAATTTTCCACAGAATTTCCGTCCTTTTTTTAACACTATCAGGCATAAAACGGCAGTTGTGATTAGCAATTACATGATCTAAATGTACTGCATATTGATATATTCAAACTGATTGATGCAAATTTATTTTATTTTATTATTGCGTTGTGCAGTTTTGTGCCTAAACAATAAGCGAGTGTCAACTAAATAATTATTAATGCTTAACGTATCACTCTTTGTCTAATTCCACACATTAATTATCATTTAATGTTACAATATCATTGTCTTGTTTTAATGTCATAAAATATGTGTCAGTCTGGGATACCATAAGCATCTCTGTATTCCTGGTGGAAATACTCAACTAATTTGAGAAATTATGGAAGTTTCCTATTATATGTGTATCTTTTATTCCTGATTTCAAATCGGATTTCATATTAAATAACTACACTAACAGTGTTAAATGAATAAACATAAACAAGATCTCAACATATTTAAAGTCTTCAATTTTGGATATAAATTTCAACATCTGACTTTTACAGGTATGATACTTAATTCACTGACCTTTCTCAGCCACATTATTTCAAGATTCACTAACTTAAAAACAAACGACATTTATTCAAAATTCCCTGACAATTTAGGGCAAATTGGCGTTAATTCTAAAAACTCTATGACAATTCCCAACCACGTTATTTCAAAGTTCCCTGATATTTTAAGCCGCCTTGGCCTTATTTTTAATTTTTTTTGATAATTCCTAATCATGTTATTTCATAATTCACTGATATCTTAGGCTGTCTTGGCCTTATTTTCAAAAATATCTTGGACCAAATTGGCCTTATTTCTAAAAAATTCCATGACAATTCCTAACCAAAATTCACTGATGATTTAGGCTATCTTGGCCTTATTTTTAAAAATTCCATTACACCCAACCACGTTATGTCAAAATTCCCTGATATGTTAAGCCATATTTCTAAAAATTCCATGCCATTTCCCAGTCTGTAGGAACAATACTGTTATTACAAATACTGTAATCATATTTAGAAAGGACGAGAAAATGGATTACTATCAGGGATACTCTAGCGTTAAGGATCTCCAGTATAAAAACCCACTAGTGCCATGAATACGTGGTAACATATTGTACTACTCCATTCTATGATAGATAATCCCACATTAAGATTGCAAAAATGATAACAAACTAAGTTATTTCTGAAATACACTCGAAGGACATAGGCTTCCCTCATTCAGCACTATATTCATCGGACAGATAAGCAGAGATATTTCAAGGGTATAGTCAATAAAATTCACATAAAATGTTTTATCAATTAAATCTTTTTGATTAATTTTGCTAACCTGAAATTTTATACAGGTATGTAGTGTATATATCACTCTACATACATGCTAAATAAGGCGATAACCATTTTATTATAGTAATGGTTATGAGTTATGGTTGATATGGTAAAACTGACGATGGTACACATGAACAGCTCCCAATCTGTTGGTAAAAGTTGATGTGATGACATCATATTTGATGTAATGACATCACATTTTGACATCAGATTTCTGATTTGGGATAACTGATGAAAGCTCATTAAATCAAAGTTCATTAATTTTCTTAGACTTGGACAATCCCAGGAAGAAGAATTATTTTCTTCATCCTAGGACGATCATACCTTATCATAGATACTAGTATTCCGTAATTCCGCGGCGTGGACGGAATTTGACAAAACTTCAATTTTTTGCAGAATCCCTGATTTTCATGAAAATCCCACGGAATTACCAGAATTTCCAGAAATTACATATTTTACGATCTCCTACCTTTGCGGGGTATTTGAAGAGTGTCTGTTTATGTACAACAATCAATCATTATTGAGTACAAGTACGATTTCACCGTGAAATTCAACATTCTATCACGTTTAAATTCGCTAAAGCGAGTTCGCTAATGATGCGCAGTTCTTACCTAGAAAGTAGCTGACTTCCGTTTCCGTTTTCGTCGTTTTAAAAGATTGCAGAATTTGCTTTTTTTCTTGCAGAAAACTAGTATCTGTGCCTTATGGGTACACAACTGCAAAACTCCCAGGTAAAAACACTGTACCATTGTTGATGTTACCATTGCAACCAAAACTAATTCATAATGTGGCAATGGCACACTAAATCTAGCATAGAAATTGAACTACAGGTTTATACATATTACATGTTTATTTAAAAGTTCAACATTAATCATAATTCTCAACATTAATCATAATTCTGATTGTTAGCAAAAATTCCAGATCTATGTTGGAAGTATGTATGAGCTAAATTGCTAGGATGTTATTATACGCATGAAACGTTCCTACTCGCTTTAAAGTCACATAATTCACAAACATCATTTTGCTTTTAAACTTCAATATAGCAATAACCTCATTTCAAAGGGCAACATTGTGTCGGCCCCTTGGGCAACGATTTCACGATGTTGGCCGCGGATGAAATAAGGTCGCTACTAGAATAGTATTATCACTTAATGAAAAGACAGGGCTCGCAAGGTGGAGATAATATACATGCATCATTTTAAACATTGATAATCACAGTATTTTTTAGGACACATGTGTTTATTTTTTATTTAAAATACAAACAATATGGAGAAGGCAAAGCTATAGAATAGGCTGTATTGCATCCTGTAAAAGACAACTTTTTCAGTGCTTTTGTCCAAGTGATTTCCATGTAATCTCTTAACATCTAAATGTAAATAAATCACAAGCAAAAAATACACAATACAGATACAACATTCATTCGATGTGTCACATATATCTTTATTTTTGAGTAAACATGTACAATGGGAATAAATTAGGTACAATAATAGCTAATTGTTATCATTAAATACTAATGCATTGTATACAATTAAATACTAATTTGATGCAATATTTGATAAGGATCTCATAAGATTCTATTTTAATTGCAAAATACTACATTGTATGATAATAAATAAGATAAATAAATAGAGATGACGTCTTCATCAAGATGAGGAAATTCTCATCTTATATCGAGTCTCGCCAAATAATTTTTTTTTATCTAATCTTCATATCATAATATAAGTCAACCAGTAGTTGAGTCATTTATTCTGGCTGCTTCTGCTCATATTTATGCAGCAGGCCTGTTCAGGTACACCCTTTTGCATTCGTTCGGCTTCACTTCTTAAAAGAGAGCTTCGGTAACATTAAATAAGTTATAGTCTGGTAATATTAAATCCATTTATTAGTGTTCATTGTCACAGACTTTATTACAATTTTTCAAAACGTCTAAAACAAAAAATTGTAATAAAGTCTGTGACAATGAACACTAATAAATGGAGAGCTTCAGTAGTTTATAACTTGACTCTGCGTACAGGGTAGGTCAGATATAACTTGGATTGATGGAGCCAGACAATCTGGTACAACTCATTTATAATTTTAACAAAACAGTTTTTAGATATTGATAAATGGGTATTTTGCAATGTAAAATAGGTATGCATGCAGATGGTCCTTTAGGTCTGTTTTTCACTCAATCATTGAACATCACTTTTACATATCCTTTGAATAATTCATTCCGCACACTAAGTCAATGTCACAGATTTAAATCTTACAGTATGTTATGTGGTAGATAAGACTGTAAATAAATAATGTTCTCATTAACTATAAAATAAAATAATAAAAATTACAACTGAACAGTGATGAAAAAACGACCACCCTCCCCCAGTTATCCCCCCCCCATTTCCTCTCCCATACCCCATTTCTCTTTTCAATCCACATTATAATCTAATTCTGCTTAATCGAAAAATTAATTTGAGAAACGACAATAGGGAACCAAAGTGAGGACAGGGATTTGAAGATATACTCCCTATTATCATAATAGACATTTAATAAAGCGAAAAAAGTTTAAAAAATAGAATCGAAGAGCATATAATGTCCATAGAGATGAATCTTTAATTAATTTGTTTTAAACATGTTAAACAATTTGCATCTCTTTAGGCATAATGGAAGCATTAATAGACATATGTAACTGCAATTTTATTACTTTCTTTAAGATATGCAATGTCCCAGAGGTACAATCTAAATGTATTTCCTATTTGTTTTAAATATGAGAATACATGGTGTTTTGTAATGACCACCCCACCCCCTCCCTAAACAGTGCATAGTATATAACTCGCAGAATGATATATATCATTTTAAAGCTTGTTTGGTTGGAGACAGATATGAAAAGATTAACAAATATTTCAAATTGCTTTACACTGTCACATAAAGTACCTCGTAAGTATTTGCTATACTCAGGATTTGAAACAAAGGACAAATAATAATATACATACGAAGAACGATATTCAATTTCATTGTATTTCCTTTCTTTTATAATTTTGACTTAATTCATAATACAAATCACCTAGATGTAATTATTAGACCAATAGCAATGGCTGATCCCCAACTAGTAAACAACTAAGGCAAAATACTCAAGGTTATGTACAAATATTACATTCATTGAATTTAAATGTAAATTCAATGAGAAATTCATGAGAGATTCTTGATGAATAGTCGCAAACACTTGAGCTAGTTCATTAACTTAAGCTGACTAGGAAGCCATGCACATCTAAACCATGTGTTACACCATGGTACAATAGCAATGATATTGAATTATCTTCTGCCAATAGATGATCTACACCAGTGCTACAAAAACAATGAAACTTAGACACGCATAATTACGGATCCATTTTTAACGGCAACATCTTGTGACTTTTTTTCATACATCGACTTGCCTACGGGGACATTGTCTTCGTATTAGAGCTTAGAAACAATAGGCCAAGATGTTTCCAGTTTCCTATTGATGTAATTCTTTGGAACATACTCTTGACATATATTCTTTCCATTCAACAGGTTTAATGATTTATTTGGATTATTAATATTTCGAGATATTAAAGTACCAAGAATAACACTAGAAATTCATTGGAAAATCTTACTTTAAAAATACTTCTTAACAATAAATTTATTTAACAATCCAGTTAAGTTTATTTCATTTTGTTTATTGTTCCACTACCATTGATATGAGCATTTATATCGGAGATTGTACATTTGTAAAGAAATATTTATTGTCGTTACACGCCATTCATAATTTAAAACTAATTAAATGTTTTTTTTGAAATATTAAATAGTAAAGATCACATGAAGTGTACAGTATACAGTTCACTAATTATAGACCTGAAAATTGCTACCATCATATATACAAAGAAATGCACATGTGCAGACCCATTGACGATGACAGTACATAAACAATGCAAAACAATACAAACAATTTATAAACTGCAATAGTTGCTGGGAGTAATCTGTATTTGAATTTTAGTGCTTTCTTATCTCTATAATGCATATTAATTTCTGTATCATATCTTGATCAAGTTACATGAATGACTTTTGGAGAAAAAATTATTAATATGAAACAGACAATCAATTAAAGATAGTAAATATGCCGGGTGTGCATAGTTTAAATACAATTGAACATAGAAGAGCACTTAGGAAGAGTTTTAACTAGCTATCTACAATATAAAAGAATCAACTTTACTTAATTCATTACTATATAGATATGCCCATTTAGTTGCTCATTAATAACTTTTCCCATAATTAGGTTAAAATGTTACCTAGTTCATTCATACTAGTCTATGATTTATCATGAAATTCATAACAATGCAAATATTTTTGGTTTACCATAATCTTCATGAATGAAAATTACAAATGAACGCACTGAATATGGAAGAAATACTTCCTACTGATATTAAGTCAAGCATGTGCTGCCACCTATGAAGATTAATCCGAACTAAAACATAAATTAACAGTATGCACAGAAATATTAGTTTCATTCAACTGAAAGTTTTAATCTAACAATAATGTGAATTATTTTTATTATAAGTATGTAGTTCATAATTATATAAAAAATTACTCATTTAGATATGAGAATGTTGTCGAATATTTCATCGTGCCACCACAATTACATTCTCTGATAGGAGAAATTGGTCTGATTATGGTGTCATGAATAAAACACGAAGCTTCAGTATTCCTAGGTGGTACACCATAATCGACAGGTTATACACAATACGGCAGCATAGCAAAGCATAGCACAGCATTTTCAAACTATACTCTTCTTTTTACAGAAAAAATGTATCAATGTAAAACAAGGAGGACCGGCAGTCAATTATTCAAACTTGTTCTCCCATTGCCTGGCATGAAACAATTGAGAAAAAATATTTCTATAAGGTTCTCTTCGGACCAAGTGTTTCGTTGGAAGATGGACACTATATTTATAATGGGAATATTCAAGCTTCCATGGCAGTTCTAGTCTTCAAAATTATTTATTGTTACCAAACTGATCTACGCCAGGCAATGGAGGATTGAGTTTGAATAACGGCTTCCAAGCCACTTTGAATGTAAAATTCAATTTTAGTACTAAACAGATCTCTGAAGACATAAGGTAATTCACGAAAGTTAATCCGAACAGTTGTATTCAAACTATTAAAAATAATGTCTTCATTAATTTTTATGGTTTGGAATGAAAAATCATATTCACCTTCAACTGTGTGCGGATCATTTTGAAGTAGAATTCATCAGGGTTTTTGTCCAGTGCTTTTCGCTTAAGCGCCTTGATTGTCCTTTGTTTCTTTTGATAATCTCTGCAATTCAATAAAAAGGTAACTCAATGTTATATCAATTATGATATAAATTGCAAAAGTATTTTTAAACATTACAAACATTACAGATCCATTGGAAAAATATCTACATTTGCAATATGAGGTAGAAATGATGTTCTCTGAATTACGATTTGATATCATAATAAAATCCCACATCAGAAGCATTTGAATATTAGATCAAATGCAAAATGGCTTTAATTAATACACAGAATTCTTCCAAGGACAGGAATAAACTACAAAATTATTTTTCATAATTCAGATGTTCATTTTGCAAAGTATGTACGTTTTGCATGATTTTTCTCATTTTCAAATTGAAACGAATAAATTTTGAGGTTGACGTAAGCTTCTTTTCTCAAACTCCCAAAGGTGATACAGTAGGGAGATCAATGATAACTATACCAGTTTTTTACTCCTGAAAACATATTTCTTATATATAGTTAATTGAAAATATACGAATAAATAAAAATAAAAAACAAATGGTTTTACAACTAATATCATTAAAGAAAGTTATTCTTTGAGAACAATGGATATTTATCTTGCAAAGGAAGCTTAACCTGTAAACAATCATAATTTGTATCAATAACCATTAATAATTATAGCAATTAGCTAGGGCTCAATAAACATTAATCTAAATAGAATATAATTGTGACATTGTCTCGTCATAAATTTTTTAAAGACCTCACATGGAATCATTTGTTTTTGGATATAAAAACAATGAAATTAAATCCGGAAGCAAAACGCTGACCAATCATTTAAATATTATTCCCATTAGTATATCCTGGCAAAAAACGCGAAAAATGTTTTGTTATTTCCGCAATGTTTTCGCTACTGTGTAGCCACATCGAGGTTGTGGTAATTATTCGCTTTGTTTATTCATTTTAGCTCACGATCCTGTATTAAAATATCTATTGTGAATCGTGGTTTTCAATGTTTATACCCAACTAGGAAAATCTTCAATGAACAATGCATGGAAATATTATCTCTACCAAGGGATAGAAATGATGGTTTTCGAGATAGTGCTAATCCTGTATAATCTACTCAAGATTCGAATCAAGATTTCTAAAACATTTTCAACATCTTTTATGCTATTTATAGATTTTTTCCGTCAGTTTACTCTCATTTTATCATCAATTAACTTGTTCAACAATTATTTTAATTTATTGATGTTTATATTAAATTATCATGATATTGGCATAAAACTGGTGAAATTATACAAAGTATTTCTATATAGATTTCCTCAATGAATTATGTTTCTGGACACAAGACAGTTTTTTGAAATACAGACCAAGATTTCTGAATTTCACAAAAATGGGGACTTTATAGATGGCGCAACCACTAGTTGGTTGTTCTTCATTTTATATGACCCATTGTAGTGTGGGAGCAAAAGTCCAAATAAGAGGTCCCGTGTCCTTTTTAGAGGCGAGCTAAGCGACATATGTTTTCATGAACTAGAAGTGATACTGATCAAGAAAAATGATGTTGGCAATTCTGAATCCGCGACGGCGTTGCTATGGTAACCAAGTAAATATGCCACGCCCACTTTTAGGGGCTCTTTTCAGTGTATGGCCCCTATCTCTGTCATTATTGCTCAGATTTAGATGAAATTCACACCAAATGGAAGATAATGGATAATGCAATCAGGAAGAATATTAAGTTGGCAATTCTGAATCCGATATGGTGTTGCTATGGTAACAAAGTAAATATCCCACACCCACTTTTAGAGGCTCTTTTCAGTGTTTGGTCCCTATCTTCGTCAATATTGCTCAGATTTAGGTGACATTTGTACCAAATGAAAGGTCATGGAAAGAGCAATCAAACGGTTTATAAAATATGCAAATAAGGTGATTTGCATATTAATTATGACGTCATAACCGTTTGTTCTTGCATATTTTATTTTAATCATGATGTATAAATCTGGGAAATTATTGTCTTTAAAATGGTCAGTAATGCTTTTAAGTAGTTAATTAGTTTATTTCTTTTCGATGAGTTTATTAGTTTATTTCATTCATACATGTATGGTAATAAAAATTGAAAAAATGTAATGAAAACATCCAATTCAAGCTGTTGCTATGGTAACAGTATGTTGCAAAACTATCTGCTGTGAAAACAATTCTTTGGGAAATGTTACATTTTGACTAGTTGACTGACATGTATTCCTTTTAAAATTTGATGGCTGGCAGAAAATAACCTAATAACGATAGAAAATTATCTAATTTGGATTGTGTTATATTATGATGTCATAATGGCAATTATTAATCAGGGGCGCAACCAGCTTTCAATCAGGGGGGAGGGGATGCGATATCGGCATAAGCAACTCAAAAAAAGATTAATTTGACTTGAATTTTACAAAGATTCCTTCAAAATTGAGCTAGAAGCTTCAAGTCAAAAGCGTTTTAAAGCTCTTCTGCCGAAAGAACAATGGAAATGACGTCTTGGATCTCCTGCTGTAATGGTTCTATTTTTATTGGTAAATGGGGGGGGGGGGGGGGGGGTTGCCCCAATCACACCACCTGGCTATGCCTATGTTAGCTGTTGTATTCAGGTGAATATGCCATCCCCACTTTTCAGGTCTTTTCCAAAGTCTTGATTCTATCAGTTGTCATGATGATAGCTCTGGTGTATATGAAATTTTCATCAAATAGAAACTAAAGAATCAGACGATGCATGGGGAATGTAGATTGACAGACTGATATACCTGTTATGGTATGACTACCATAGCTGTTTTCGTGATTATTTTCTTGAAATAAGGTAAAATTGCTCAAGATGATTCCAAATTGGTATCTTGTCCTTTGACATTCACCATAAAAGTAGGTCAACGCTGAAAACAATGATTGATTTACATTCTATTTCTTTACACGTATAAAGTATGATCAAGAAATATTATGGGCAATTCTGAATCTGCGATGCCGTTGCTATGGTAAGTAAATATGCCACGCCCGTTTTAGGGGCTCTTTTCAGTGTTTGCCCCCCATCTCCACCATTATTGCTCAGATTTTGATGAAATTCAGACTAAATTGAAAGTAATAGATAATGCAATCAGGATATATTAAGTTGACAATTCTGAATCAACGATGGCGTTGCTATGGTAACAAAGTAAACATGCCCCACCCACTTTTAGGGGCTCTTTTCAGTGTTTGGCCCTTATCTTCTTCATTATTGCTCAGATTTAGATGAAATTTGCACCAAATCAAAAGGAATAGATGGAGCAATCAGACAGTTAGTAAACTATGCAAATAGGATGATTTGCATACTGATTATGACGTCATAAATGTTTGTTCTTGCATATTTTATCTTAATCATGATGTATTAATCTGTGAAATTATTGTCTTTAAAATAGTCAGTAATGCTTTTAACTAATTAATTAGTTTATTTCTTTAAGTTGAGTTTATAATTTTATTTCATTCATACTTGCATGGTCATAAAAATTGAATGAATCAAAGATGTAATGTCCAATTTATGCTGTTGCTATGGTTACAGCACGTAGCAAAACTATCTGATGTAAAAAGAATTATTTGGGAAATTTTACATTTTGACTAGCTGACTGACACATGTATTCTTTTTAAAATATGATGACAGAAAATAATCTTAAAACTATAGAAAATTATTTAATTTGGATTGTGTTATGTTATGATGTCATAATGGCAATTATTAATCAGGGGTGCAGCCAGAGTTCAGTCAGGAGAGGGGGATTGCGATTGTGGCATAAGCAACCCAAAAATGTTTTTAAGATTTCTTTTGAATTTTACAAAAATTGATGCACCTTCCTTCAAAACTGAGCTAGAAGCTTCAGGTCAAAATGATTTTAAATCTCTTCTTCTATTTAATGGTTCTATTTTTTTGTTTATGGGGGCGCACCCATCGCACCCCCTGGCAATGCCTATGTTAATCCAATATGATGTTACTATGGTAACTAGGTGAATATGCCATCCCCACTGTTCAGGGCTTTTTCAAAATTTCGCTTCTATCTTTGTCATGATTACAGCTTGAGTGTGTATGAAATATTCACCAAATTGAAGCTAAAGAATCAGACAATGCATGGATTATGTATATTGACTGACTGGCATACCCATCGTGGCATTAATAGCTGCTAATGGTTTTGAAATCCGAAAATATGTTCAATGGTTGGATGTCAGATTTCAAAACCAAAAGCATATCTTAAATCAGGGGCTTCCATACTCCAGGCCATACTTGTAAAGAAATGGAATCAATCATAGTTTTAAGCTTTGACCTCATTTTATGGTGAATGTCAAAGGACAAGGTTCCAATTTGGAAATATTTTGAGCAATTTTACCTTATTTCAAGAGATAATCACAAAGAGCAGCTATGATACCATAACTGGTACTGAACTCCTGGTATTTTTCGCCTGCAATTTAGTTTCGTGCTTGATAAAAAAAAGCGAAAACTAATCTTTGCAAAATTGTCAATTAAATCCCAGGGATTTCTGAAATTTAGTATTACAATTTGTGTTTTGTAAAATGTTTGTCAAGTGTTTTAGGCGATTAATGGGATAGTTAGTACCAATGTCTGTTACAGAGGAATCATTTCGAGCAATTTTACCTTATTTCAAAAAAATAATCACAAAAATCAGCTATGATACCATGACAGGTAATTAGTATGTCAGTCAGCCAATCTACATTATTCATGTATTGTCTAATTCACCTAGCATATTCACCTAATGGTTACCATAGCAACATCAAGTTGGATTAACCTAGGCAGTGCTTAGGGGGGGGGGAGGGGGTGCGCTGGGCTCACCTACCCCCTCATATCCGATACAAATAGAACCATTAGATAAAAGAAGGCTTTCGACTTGAAGCTTTTTGCTAAATTTTGAAGGAAGTTGGATCAATTTTTGTAAAATTCAAAACCTATCTTATAAATACTTTTTGGTTGCCTGTGCCACGGTCGCAGGCCCCCTTCTGACTGAAAGCTGGCTGCGCCCCTAGTTAAAAATTTAAAATAATATGTCACAATCCAAATTTAATTACTATGGTTATTAGATTATTTTCTGTCATCAAATTTTAAAAAGAATACATGTCAGTCACCTGGTCAAAATGTAACATTTCCTAAAGAATTCTTGTTTACAGCAGATGGTTTTGTTGCATGCTGTCACCAAAGCAACAGTGTGAATTGGACACTTCCATTATATTCATTCAGCTATTATGATAATACATGTGTAAATGGAATAAACTAATAAACTCAACCAAAAGAAATAAACAAGACTAGTTAAAAACATTATACGGACCATTTTAAAGACAATAATTTACCAGATCTATACATTATGATTAAAATAAAATATGCAAGAACAAACAGTTATGACGTCATAATTGATATGCAAATCACCATATAAGATAATAAAAGATAATAAAAGCAAAATCTGTCCGATTGCTCAATCTATTACCTTTCATTTGGTGCAAATTTCATCTTAATCTGAGCAATAATGACTAAGTTATGGGCCAAACACTGAAAATAGCTCCGAAAAGTGGGCGTGGCATATTTACTTTGTTACCATAGCAACGCCATATCGGATCCAGAATTGCCAACTTAATATTCTCTGATTGCATTATCCATTAGCTTCCATTTGGTGTAAATTTCATCTAAATCTGAACAAAAATGACAGAGATAGGGGCCATACACTGAAAAGAGCCCCTAAAAGTGGGCGTGGCATATTTACTTGGTTACCATAGCAACGCCGTCGCGGATTCAGAATTGCCAACATCATTTTTCTAAGTAAGTATCACGTATAGTTCATGAAAATATATGTCGCTTAGCTCGCCTCTAAAAAGGACACGGAATGACCTTTGCTCCCATACTATTGGTTTGTGTGTAAATATTGCTAAATATCAAACATAAAACACATTTAACCCATCAGACACATCAATTTCTTCCATTATTTTCATTCTCTCTTCAGATTTTTGATGTTATATTCATTCACAAATGTAAACAAAGCAACCCACTGCATTTAGTGCCATCTATCAACCAACCCCAACAAGACATCACCTCTAAATATTATAACAGAATTTTGTACTCACAATTCAGAAACATTTTGTCTATTCCTTCATATTCGATTAGTAAAGTGAGATATTTTAATTTGCATAAAACAAAATATGTGGCGATGACTGATGATATAATCTAGGGGTTATGTAACCAAAATGGAAGTGAATGAGAAATCATAGTGGATTACCAAGGTAAGGGGTTTTCATTTCATTGAGTATGATGTGAAAAAGAGAAGATGGAAGCCTGAAATTATGGTTGCTTGATGATAATGCTACAATGAAAATGTAGATAACATCAAAGGAAAGTGCCCTTGATACAAGTTCACCACCAGTAACTACCACCTCTTAATATTTTCACAGTAAAAAAAGAATTATAAAATTATGTCATATATTTTTTGTTTTCTGAACATGGTAGGTTACATTTCAAGATTCACTTACTTAGTACTTTAATGCAAATTTTTAAAGAATACTTCAAAATTGTGCTTTCCTATTTCCTCAAGGTTTTGGTCGCTAATACTAAACCTTGTGTACGCGAATACCCTACATTTCATTGAAAAATACGTCCAAGCGCAGTTGGTCTAGTTTTTTTGATTGACACATTTCCAATAGTTCGTCTCTTATGAACTAACAGGCTTATTCAATATCAAACAAAAGCCTCTTTCCCAAGAAATATTTTTTATGAAGTCTATATTTTTTCATATTGTATACTCAACATCTATATCCCTCCACAGTGGGTTTAGTCCTGATACAGTGGAAAAAGAAATATGGGAGGGGGATAGACATATGACGTCAAGAATGTCATATAACAGCATAAACATTAAAAAAAATAAAGAAGTTTTCAAACTTAATCGAGGCACAATGTCTCCAACTACACAAATATTCTACCCCAGCAAGGAAAAAACAAATGGCTTTTTCTTGCAACTTATTTGATTTTTCAAAGATATATGATTTTGGAAACGAAGTGAAAAATGAATTCTAGATCCACCTTGCATGACTAATCCATACACCCTTGCTAATATAACCCAGGTACATGTCTTGTCCTCTATTTTCCTCTTAAAACATGTGATCATGATAATTTCCACATATCATGAAGTATATAAAAACAGGGTGTTCATGCCTGCGAAATATTCTGTACATTATCCGATTTAATAAACTACTGTGTATTCTAAAACACAACTGAAATGAACTTTTATGAAGAGGGGCTCCAAATATCTAAAGATGCTTTCTAAACTGCACTATAATAGAAGATTTAGTCACCCATTCTGAAAATCCCCATGCACTCCATCATAATTATTTTAATTTCTCGTTCGTTCGTTTTCATTTACATATTTAACATCTTGAATTCTACTATGTTAAACATTTAGTTCATTCCTGTTTCCTTTTGTTGTTTGCTTATTCTTGGATGTATTGTAAATAAAAGAAGCAAAGCGTGAATATGAAATCGTCCCTTGGTTGTTTTAGTTCAGAGATGAATGACCAGAAGTGGCTGTGTGCAATTACTACAAATAGCTCACTTAAAATTTAGCATGTTTCAAAACAAGGGAACTAATACATCTCAAGCAACTTGCATTGTTACCATTTAATCACCCCTATTTTTCTTGTTACCATTTAATTACCTCGATTTTCGAAGTATTAATTTCATCGGAAAAGGTTTGTCCAATAATTGATCCCTGAGGATTAGTTTTGAAAAACTATTGGCCAGTGGGGTGGGGTGGAGGGGGATAAAGGGATTGCAATCTCCCGACCAGAACAAATCCCTACAAATTTACGTACTTTATTAAACCGACTCTATGTTATACCCAGACAAACATAAGAACAATCACTGTCTATATCATAAAATCCTCAATTTGTGTTCAACAATGGAGTTCTGTTGAACTAGCCTCCGCTATTGGGCTATTGTTCTTGTCGAGTCTCGGCACAATACGTACCTCGATTACGATTTCTTTCTGAAATAAATACCAAATGACGGGAAGGATGGAGTTAACGAGATACCTAACGTGTAGCTAAAACTCTAAATTCTTCAGATGTTAAAAAAAATGTTTATGTCATTGAGAAATTTCTGAGATAAATTAAAAAATTTTGAAAACTGAAGAAAATATTTTGAACGGATTGTTAAAGAACGCAATAGAGTCCATGTTTGCTCTTGTACCATCCATCATTTACTGCTGACAATTCTTTTTTAACTGATATTACCCCAGGTCTGATTGAGCGCTTTATAGGTGACAATTCAGTAAACACTAACTGTTTGTATGAGTAGGGTAGTCTGTACTAGGGATTTGTGATAAATTACCGCTTCAGCACATCAGAATCAGAGAGATTCAGAAAAAACAGAAACACGATTTGTTTCATATTTATAAAGCATTTACAAAGCATTAGTTGTCATATTTAAAAGGCATTAGCTAATTTAGCTAGCCGTAGCTCAATTTGAAAATAAAACACATACATACTGGTCCCGAAGCAATTGTCTATATAATTCAATGTAAAAATCATTCAGAATCACAAAATGCTTTTTAGGTGTTTTCTTTAGGGAGTTATTACATAAGACAAAAATTCAATTCATTATATTCTAGAAAATTGATTGGGTTACAGTAGAAGAATAAATTGGGAGATATACAAATAGTAATTTTTACTGTTTTGTATTTATACTTTTTTCAAAATATTCAAATTGACGAAACAAGAACGAATTTTATCTAAACCATGAACCAGCATATCATTCATTCATCATAACACAGAACCCTAATTTGGCCAAAATGCAATATCCTGTCAAAAGGAGTTGCAGCTTTAGGGGAATAGGTTAAATTTCATCTTAGGTGAGATAAAATTTCTCGCAATACAGTAAGTATTCAGATGATTGATTTTGGTTTAGATCGATTTCTTCGATAGCTACTGATCCTATGCTAATTTCTACTTATTAACATATACAACAAACTCCTCAAGAAGTGAAACTAAACTCAAATACAATCAAATATTCAAATCACATTTATCCATCACAATTCTGCGTATGATAAAAATGTCCAACAATTCAATATTTTTATCCCCTTTTGGTAAATATTACAGCATATCACATTCTGATTATTTATTATAAATTTACTGATGAAGCATGGTAAAAAATGATCTTCATCATTGGTTTTATAACAATGCACAGTATATTAATTATTGAAAAGGGCTAATTGCATAATACCGGGAGCCGCTCTGTTAACATGTGTAGTTCAATATTTGTTAAGTTGTTAAGAGTAGCGCTTGAGAGAATGTCAACATATAGAAAGGATATGCTAGGATTTTCAACCACCTGGCTTGCTACTGAACATTTTCCCAAGTTACAATTTATATACACAAATCAATTAAATAATTCTTAATGATTATTTAATTAGATTTTAATCATTATTAAGGACTTTGAGCATTTGTGTCAAACAGCGTATTTTTCAGATTCTATTTTTGGTGTTTAATTTTGAAGAAAATTTAATTTTTGCCAGATTTTTAAACTTGATTTTTTCAGTCAAGCATTTTATTGAAACATGTTTGTTTATTAATTTTTGAAAAGAGCAGAGCAAATGTAAACAATCAAGGTTCAATATCATTTTCTCAAAATGAGTGGTGGAAAATTGATCAGAATTACCATTAAAACAGAGTGGTAAGGTCAGGTTTTCCATGTAAAATAATTATGATATTATAAAAGTGGTGTAAAATTTGTACCAGAGTGTTCGGATGACTCACCAATACTAAATAATGGAGAACATCGACAATGAACAAGTACATAGAAGGTTTACAAACAGGCGAACCCCCTCCTGGACAAAAATTATTTCAAAATCATGCAGTTTTTCACCATTTTGAGCACTTTTCAAGTGATTTTGGGCCAAGGTTGTCAAATGTGACCCCTCTTGATTTTTTGAAAAGTGACCCCCCCCCCTCCCCTTGGCAAAAGCCAACTAAGGGCCTGGCTGGAAAAATTAACATGAATAAGAGATTTGGTGGAAAACAAGAGTTTCAGGACGCAGTTTATAGATAAAGTGAACCCAAGTCTATTGAAATGATTACTATTTACTGCCACAGAACTGGCTGAATATTCTCTTAATTGTTCAATTGTGAAAATGGAATAGGTCCAAAGCAATTTATCTATCTCTACACAAACAGTATTAACACTGCTTAATTGATATAATGGGTGCCTTGAGAGAGTTAAAAAATTGGAATGTTTGTAATTTAAGCAAATGCTGCTAATAACACAATAAATGTACATACTGGAAGGACCTCTGCAAAGTTTAAACCACTTTGCGACTATTATGCTAGTCTAAATTCCCCAAATCAGCAAAATTAATTTTTTCAATCAACTGTGAAAGATGTTTTTGAACGGCCTTTTGTTAGAATATTTTGAATTCCATGCATAGTATAATACGATTTTACGATTAACATTATATCATATTGGCTAATGAAAACACATAATCAAATCCTGTGCTAAGGGCTGATGTGAAAAAGACCCCAGTAGGAATCGAACCCACGGCCCTCGATTTCTGTGCTATTGTTCTACCATCTACTATCTACGAGAGGAACATCAGAACAGGGACATCACAGAATCTAATGGCTTATACATTGTATGTGAAAATGTTCAACAGTATGACATGAGGCACAGAGTCAACACTTCAGAAACAACCCTTACGATGGAATAATAAAATGCAATAACCAAGAACAACACCAAGGTTTGTCAGTTATATGAAGAGCAGGAGACAAAACTTGACACTTTTAAAAGGGTAAGACATCAGAGATTTCACCAATACATCAGAAACAATCCTTACAATGGAATAATAAAATGCAATTATCAAGATCACAACATGTATGTACGAAGCTATACTGTACATATACTTATTCACATTCCTGGAACAATCTTTCTAATAAAATGCAATTACCAAGAACACAACATGTATGTACAAAGCTATACTGTACATACACTTATTCACATTCCTGGAACAATCTTTCTAATAAAATGCAATTACCAAGATCACAACATGTATGTACAAGGCTATACTGTACATACACTTATTCACATTCCTGGAACAATCTTTTTAATAAAATGCAATTACCAAGATCACAACATGTATGTACAAAGCTATACTGTACATACACTTATTCACATTCTTGGAACAATCTTTCTAATAAAATGCAATCACCAAGAACACAACATGTATGTACAAAGCTATACTGTTCATACACTTATTCACATTCCTGGAACAATCTTTCTAATAAAATGCAATTACCAAGAACACAACATGTATGTACAAAGCTATACTGACACTTATTCACATTCCTGGAACAATCTTTCTAATAAAATGCAATTACCAAGAACACAACATGTATGTACAAAGCTATACTGTACATACACTTATTCACATTCTTGGAACAATCTTTCTAATAAAATGCAATTACCAAGAACACAACATGTATGTACAAAGCTATACACTTATTTCATTAAAAAAATCAAATGTTCTGATTGTAAATGTTCATCAATTTAAACTGTCATTTCACTAATCCCTATAAAAGCCAACTTGATTTATTCCATAGCTTTTACAATCTGAAAACGCAGGTTTTACTTGGACAGCTTAATATTAATTTCCATAAATGGCTATAAAAGTATTCCAAACAAATTGACATATGTTGTACACAACTGCTGAGGAGTAATTAATGACGATGAATGCAAAACAAATAGCACCACCCTGGTTAGAACTCATTCCCTCGTAATGTGTGCTTCATATAAATTTTCTGAAACTCAAACACAATATGACAATGTTCTCGGGTTTCTTGATGTATTATAGCATTGTAAGCATGTATTTGTGATTGTTTTTCCGTAATTCCAGGGCGTTGAACCTTGATTTCGTGATTTTCTGCTTGATGTCAGGTCAGTTTATGGATGGGCGTGACACATCATAGCTAAGTAAAGAATAATCTATAAAGGCATCAAAGGATAGATAAAGCTGATCTTTTTATGGAAGTTATGGATTGAATTAATTACAAGTTAAGTAGACTATTTTGGTTTTTTCTTTCCAATTCAGGTGTTGCTAAGAGTAGGTAGACGGTTTGAAATTGGGATTTCCATATGGTCATACCAAAGATTACTAAACTGCAATATCCAAATGCCCATACCAAAGATTCCTAAACTGCAATATTCAACAACTATTCCAAGGATTACTAAACTGCAATATCCAAATGCCCATACCTAAGATTCTTAAACTGTAATATTCAAGTGGCAATACCAAAATTTCCAAAACTGAAATATCAAAATGGCAATATCAAATATTCCTAAACTGCAATATCCAAATGACCATACTAAAGATTCCTTCAACTGCAATATCCAAATGGTCATACTAAAGTTTCATAAACTGCAATATCTGAATGGTCATACCAAAGATTACTGAACTGCAATATCAAAATTGCCATACCAAAGATTACTAAACTGCAATATTCAAATGCCCATACCAAAGATTCCTAAACTGCAATATCCAAATGCCCATATAAAAGATTCCTAAACTGCAATATCCAACAACAATACCAAGGATTCCTAAACTGCAATATCCAAATACCCACACCAAAGATTCAAATGACGATACCATAGATTTTTTAACAGCAATGTCCAAATAGCATCAAAGATTTCTAAACTGCAATATCCGATTGGCCATTCCAAAGACTCCTAAACTGCAATATCCAAATGTCCATACCAGATTCTTAAACTCCAATATCCGAATGGTCATACCAAAAATTCCTAAACTGCAATATCCAAATGGACATGCCACAGATTCCTAGACTGCAATATCCTTTATCTCAATATTACAATTCCATTGACCCACATATACCTCGAAACCCATCATTTACGTGAATGTGAACATAGGGTAACATCTAGGGGTCTTGCGATTGCTCGAGGAACGATACGAGCATATCGATACTCAACTTGAATATCAGTTAAATTTCTGTATCGTTTTTAAACTCCCAAAACAGAAAGAACCCATTTTATTATTTTCCCTGTGTAATCTGGCATAGAATGTACCTCCAGTATAGGATATCAGGTTTTGTTTAATGAAAAAACTTGTGAAATGAAAATATAAATCATGGATGGACACCGGACAATAGTGGACAATAGTGTTAAATGAGGACATTAATACTGTAGTTTCATACTGTTCCATGAGTTCGAAATTTGGTGGTTGGTACATTTGGCATTCTAATGTCTTGTTTACCCATATATTTTTAAAAAATAAAAATATTTGTTACGCTGTTAAATTGCTGGTATCGTTTGTATCGCTATGTGAGATAAATACCGTTGCTCATATCGAATTTAAAGATAATGTACCGTGGGTCCCCTAGTAACCTCCACATTGCAGGGCCCCGAATTTCCCAAATCAGATACTCTGTCATTTCACTCATAGATTTTCAAGGGATAGATGGCACTATCAGA
Organism: Owenia fusiformis; assembly: GCA_903813345.2. Taxonomy (NCBI): domain Eukaryota; kingdom Metazoa; phylum Annelida; class Polychaeta; order Sabellida; family Oweniidae; genus Owenia; species Owenia fusiformis. Next base: position 17,439,927 of record CAIIXF020000011.1, on the reverse strand, counting down.
TATTTCTAAGCCATCATTTCCTAACATCTACGGGATTTCTGTTGGCATGGACCAAAAAGAACAAGAAATTAAAAGAATATCTTCTAAATAAAGAATATTGTAGATATCTGAATGGTCGTGACGATATACTCCGGAAAAGCAATATGCGGAAGACATTTTGACGATATACATCGCTTGTTGATTTCCCGCGAAATTTAACTATTTGAACTCCATACATTTTATTTTTCAATCATATTATACCAATTTGTACACTACTAGTAAGTGTAGGATAATAAGAACATCCTATGATTTTTTCAGAATATCATTTTAATCTACTCTGTGATATTGATATATGCACTCGTTCGCTTCACTCTCTTGTGCAGATATCAATATCACCTCGAAGATAAAAATGATATTCCTCAAAATCAAAGGATATCCTATAAATATCTTACTCTGCTCTAAGCTTGTAGTCTTTCTTCCTCTCCAAATGACCAAGATGTTTGCGACTTTCAAGCTGAAAAAGATACATACTATTTTAAAAGGTAAATCATATAAAAGGTATTCATGGTATATTTATGCCCAGTCGTGTTTATGTACGAAAAAATTCATGAGAACATTTTTTTCATGAGCCAGGCCAGTGTATCTTCCCTTTGTGAAAATTTTATCCAGATTCATTCAGTAGTTATTGAGATATTAATTATTTAATCAAGGCATATCATTTTTTGCACTCTTTGAAAAATAAGTCAGTCACGTAGGATAAAAATATGCTTTAAGATAAGGCACCATGCTAAAGGTAAAGCTGTACCCTCATGTTATTTTGAGGGTTCCGGGCATCTTAAATTTGAGACCATGTTTCAAAACTAACGTGATAGAAGTGCATACAAGAGGCAACACATTTGTTGCTTAGCCAAACATAATATGAATCACACAAGTTCCCTGATACTTTCTAGAATCGTCCAATCAATAAGATATGAAATATTTGGTGATAGAAGGTACATATAAGTGGTAAATTTTACTAGTAATTCATGTCTATGTGTATGAATATATCAGAGCGTGGAAAGTGATGATCTACGACCTCATTACAAAATAATAGAGATCATCAATGTTGGTAATATATTAGGTCTTAGATGGGAAGTTAGAAAGGCAAAGTCATCTCAAAAACAAGGATTTCCTATTGAAATCATCTAGGTATTTTGCGGACAAGTCACATTCAATGGAGCCATTAGTCCGACAATAACCTAGATGGACCACATTGCCTCCTGCCTGCCTATTGATAAAGTCTAGAGTCCATTTCACTGTTTAACTGCGTCAGTAAAAGCTAAAAAATAAGAAATCAAAATATCATTTTGCAATAATATATGGAAAATATATTCCTATTGTACATGAATGACATTTGTATATCTTGGATTGCTTCTAGTTTGGCTTATAAAGTGTGTGGCCTATTTGGATGCTTCTCTGCCATGTTATTTTCAATAAAATTAGCATGGCTGAAATTCTTCAAATTACAAGATGGCACAGGCTTATTGCACAAAAAAACTAAAAAATCTGAAATATACAAATGTCATTCATGTATATTATGAATATACTTTTCCATATATTATTGCACAATTTCTTATTTTTGCCGTTCTACTGACGCAATGAAGCAGTGAAATGGACTCTAGTGAAAGTGATGGGATTTTATGAAAATATGTCAGAGATATGATAGTCTAGCACATAGAATTATCATCAAAGCCTCAGCGTGAATAAACATGCGATTGTGAAAGATTATAATCTAGGTTGCGAAATGAAATCAAAAAAGTCAGTGAGTGAAAAAATGTAATATTTTAAAATTTTAATTTCTGACTTCAACGGTTCTTTATCTAACATATGTAAATACTCCATACCTGAGGCCGTTCCCTGTGCACATGTTGTCGACTTTTAGCTGCATTTTTGAATGAAGACATTCTGAAAAGGTTCAAAACAGCTATTTCAGTGTCAAAAAATATTTCCACGTTACTTTTTTACTTCCGGTACAAAATTAACTCCTTTCAGAAGAGCTATGAAGAGCTCTTAAAAATCGAAACCGAAACTGAAGTGTTGAAAAAAGGTCGAGCGTTGGCCTCATTCTTTTATAATCTGACGATCCCCAGGCTCACTATATACTATGGTTGTATTACCCTTAGGGCTGGCTACCAGAGCATTTTTCTGCTAGTTTTTGATATTGTTTACAAATATGGAAAGACCCAGGGGCAAAACTACCCCCATAAATCACGGTGGGGTCGAATTGGCGTTTTTTTAATTTTTTTAATATTCTAGTGCCAATTCTCCACAAGAATGATAAAATATCAGAAAAAACGCCAATTCGACCCCACCGTGATTTATGGGGGTAGGCAAAACGAGACATTAGGGGACAGCCGCGGCGGGGTAAGAAGGGCCGCTGCGGGGCAAGACGGACCACCAAGTTTATTTTATTGTTTTAAGGTATCGCCTGATATTATTCCGAGATGGGATCATCATGCCAACGACCTTATTCCCCGCTCATTTTGTTTCAAATAGGCGCCAGATTCAATCGGCTGCACTTTCCCCAAAAAGTGGCCCTTTTTGTCCCACTTCTGTAACCGAAGGTAAAACCTACAATTCAAAGGTTTCTAATACGGCCTTTCTTGCCTCACGGGGGCCCTTCTTGCCCCATGACCACACAAAATCATTCAAGTTTCAAAAGTGAGGGGCATATTTGCATATTGAACAATTTATTTCAATATCAATACCATTACAATTAATTGGAGCACAAATAAGGCATATCTATAAAAAGGGAACATAAACATGTATGGTATTGGGGAAAACCGAAGTAGCTGACAAAAATGAAATATAAAATTGCAGCTCACTGAGCTCATTTTTTGACTTCTTTCATCATGGCCACTGTGCCTTTCAAGCAAGCTAAAATAACTAGGAAACAAAGTTTGACAAGCGTTGTCAAACATTGCGTTTCCTTGTCACATCCTCCTCCTAATTAGTATCCAGAATCCGTACCTCCTCCTTCCCCCCGTAAAAAGAAAGAATATATATTCTGGATTTTGAAGCCCTGTGATCGGAAGATGTTGTCACATTTGTCCAAGTTTTTATTTTATTTATTTTCGAGCACATCATGACTTACTAAGTTAATAGGGGACTAAGCTGCGTTTTAAGAGAACGTGTTCGTGAGCGTGTAACATTTTGAGCCAAAGGGATTAATGTCTCCCTCTCAATTGAGCTCTGGTTTTCAGGGACCTTATTACAATTGTTTTCCATTGTAAACCTTTATACTCAAGACAAGTTAATACTGAGAATGGGATTCCCTGAGGACCATATAATTCTACACATTCACGTAAGCTACACGTTTTGTCTTAAAACATGTGCATGGCATAACCTCTCAAATATTGACCTTATGCATATAAATTGATGGGCTTTTTGACATTATAGCATTTCACAACGTTGAGCCCCCATGCGCCAGATAAACGAGCTATAAATAGTTTGTGAGACAAGTTCCGCTCTTTGATGACATTCAACGGTCATTTGTGGAAGAACCTGAAATTGATAAATTGTTTGATTTAAAGGCTATAATGAAATGTCATCCCTGTTCTATTATAAACTCATATCGTAGCACCTAATGGGTCTAATCTTGCTAATGAAGACTAAACACAGACAGAAGATAAAAACAATCATTCATTCAGTAGCTTGCGATAATCCTCGTAATTCCGGTTACGGGCTACTCATCGCAACCACACCACCATTTTTATTCTTTCACTTGAATGGAAAATGGCTTTCATTATAATTGCACGATATTTTTATCTTCTATTTCGTGATGTGGTCAACTGCGCCATTCATCTTGTTTTCTTAAACGACTTATAATTTCCAAAGATATGGTTTACACTTTGAAGTATTCATCTAATTTTATATGATCTTAATTCTATAGAATTTCCAGCATTAAGTAACAGTATTGTGTGATTTGGTTCTTCGACTGACACAGTCAATTCAATGATTTCTTCATTGTCTGCAATGTCAAGATTTCATGATTGATTGTGATAAAATTAGGGCCCTTTAATTCCAAGGGAAAGATGAGTAGTTTACACGAGGGTGGTCAAACTGTTCCCTTGTCATTGTCGGGTCAATCATTCATTCACAATGGCATGGAGGGGAGCATTTTAGATTACATGTGCAAGGAAGGAGATGCGATACGTATCACCAACAGGGCAGGACTTTCATCAAGATCATGCATGTTGACATTTATCATTTATTGCTCAATCTAAATATAACTAAAGAATCTAAAAATGATCATCATACGTTCTTTGTTTTTATAGAACATTTTGACGTCCTTATTTTATGTTTGCTGCTAGGTTCATCCAACGGTTTGCTGCTACCACGTTTCGGGCTACGTTTCAATCATACAAGACTGTCATTTTATTTTTATGTCACCATCAAAAGTGTCAGTCGTGACATTTTACTACATAGGTCTTCAACTTTATTTGTGGCGTGGTGTTCGGCGGTTGGCGTTCGGCGGTCGGCGCCTGTAACAAATGGTAGGTGTGATGACATTATGCATAATGCCTTGTTAGAACTTAGTTTCATTCCTTCTGCAGTTCCGTTGTTTGGAACACCCACTATTACGTACACTTACACGTCTATCAACTATTCCGAACACGAAATTATATAATTGAAATAACACATTTCATATTCCTCTGCAAGATGGTTTTAATGACGTTAATTTTTTGACCCGATACGTCTTCAATCTTAGACAGACTGTTTGGGTTCTTTGAGTCTCAAACAATACATTGCTGAATATGTCTATTTAGAAATCCATTTATCATAAAAATAAACAAAAGAACTTTCAAAGTATGACACTATTTTGTTCTAAGAGAACCTTGGTGGTGGGGAAATGCATTGTATTGTGACTGTTATCGTGTATCTCAGAATACTCCCTTTTGCAGATGATAATGAGAGCAGGGAATGATTGAGATGGGGTTCAGGGGTTAGGGGCAGTGTCAGAATCCCAGTTCGGCAATCAACTGTTAACGATAATCTACGATAACAGATTGCCGCAACGGGACACAAAAATATTTGCAAACACAATGATGCAAAAGTATCCCAGAATAAGAAGCTAACTTTTCAAACCACCAAAAATACGAACGTTGCGAATATCTCAAGTTTATCCATGACACTTTTCAAGGAGTTTTTACTTCAGCAGGTTTGATCTGGATAACGTAACGTGTGACAGTGTTATTTCAAGAAATCATGCACGGTACATTTCACATGAAACTGAATACGAAATTATAACGAGCACTTTCCCATTAAAAAATCTGGCTGTATGGTCGTTATCAAACGGAATTTTTAAACTATTTTTTAAAAAAAAAGTACCATCGATAGAAATGGATATATACGTTAATCAAATCAGTATCTGGCTAGTTGTTTCAAATTGCAATATGAGTTCTTTTCAGATATCAAATTGAATAAAATCTTTAAAGATTCAAGTAAGAAAATAATTAAAACAGGGATACATTACTACGTACTTTGTTTCAATTCACTTCAAAGAGCAAGATAACATTTACATCCCTGACACTGCCCATGGAGTAAATATTTCTTCGGGTTATAATTTCCAAAAAGTTACGTACCTCTCATGAACGAGATTTATTTCTAGAATTAAAACAGTTACTGTTTAGGTTTCAAACCCAGCACATTGGATTTGAATCTATACCAAGTCATGTCGTACTCTAGTCATTAAGTGATTGATCATTATGTATTTTATGTGTGGGCTAAAGAATAGATAGTATTAGATACCAAGATGAAGGCATACACGATAGAGACTCAGTAAAATCAATATTTGACGATACAAGATGTCGGAAACAAAATAGAAACACAATCATAACACTTTGATCTTCAATGTTGCATTCATATTCTATTTAGCAATATAATGTCTAGAAAAGCACAGCTTTACAACTGTGATTTCAAAAACACATCCTACGTTTTTGCGAGTTGTTGCCATTATAAAGTCACCTATTAGACAAACACAGGTGTCGCCAAAGGCGTAAATATCTAGATTCGCCTAAAGAAGCGTAATCCCTGCGATTAAGCTCATAATCCCTGTGATTAAGCGTGGTTAATTCTTTGAGAATGTTTTGAAAAGACACACTTTTTAAGAGCTACTATTGACCACGTTCACACGCTTTTTATACCACTAAATTCCCAGCATTCGTTCTGTTGCTTCAACTTCACGTCCCTGTCTATTATGATTAGGGGTATGCCCAGTGTTACAGACCGTGAGATACAGACCACAAGCACAGGTTCATTCATCCTTGAAAGTGAAAGCATGCCCTTTTTCATAATTATCAATACTTATGATCGGCAGAGTTCAATGTCCTTGCAGATTTCTAGTGATTCGGCTTGTGAGTTCCGTAAAGGCACAATCAGTAGCTTTTTGTATATTTTTTGATTGGATAATAAAACAAAAATGACAAGGATTTAATAAAGAATTAGTCCTAGGCCTACCCTTTTAAATATTGATTAATGCTATATGAACATGTTGACAAAAATAGGAAAAAAATAAAAATTGAACAAACAGCAAATGCTCCTTTAATCAACGTGATAAACACAGGGAATATGAGGTTTTAGAAAGTGCTAGCGCTAGTATCCAATGTTTTGTGAAATAACAAGTAAACATTTTGGATCATTTCTCAAATTTTGTACCATTCATCGAGTTTGTAGGTTCAGGGTGAACTCTCGAGACAAAATACCTCGATAGAGATATATTCGAGAGCTCTTTCTTTGATCATGCTGTTTTTTATTTTTCAAAACTTTGGGGCTCTCACCTAAGACCCATTAGGCCAAATTCAATATTTTTCTTAAAATTAAAATTGTACAAAAGCCACACAAAAATAAATAAAAATGTTTGGAGAATTTTGTGAGAGAAGGCAGATTTGTTGAGAAAAGGTGTGCGGGTGTAATACCCTCGCGTAAGTCGAGATTAATATATTCCGCCCCTGATTTCTAGCCGGTTTCCCTACAACAAAAGAGACTTCAAAAATACTTTGACATCTTTGACAGTTTTCAATGTACCTTTGATGTCCTCTATACCTAGCTACATCGAACTAAATTAAAAAGTCGAAATTGATTTTGTATTTATTTTTTATATCGCAGCGGATATTTCCAGATTTAAATGCACGCTTTTGGATGGCACATAGAGCCTGGTATCAATCAAGGACGTACACTTTCACCCGCTTTAATAGTTTTTTTACGTTTGACCCCATCATTAGATTGACCTTCTATATGATAAATTACTATTTCATTAACCCTTGTTCAATATGTCATGTCTTAATTTCAACTGAGACCTGTAATAAATCTGGAAATTTTGAAAATCCCATCCAAATAAGCAAGTGTAATATTCGCCTCTCTAATTGTATCAATCCATCTCATAGCATCAGAACATTAAAACATTTAAATAGGTAAGAATGGAGGCAAATTTTGTAAGAAATGCAGATGTGTCAAAATTTAACCTTGGTATCTAGAGAATTTTTTTTTACTTATTTCTTCATATTAGTTCATAATGTAAATCCCTCCAATCGCTCAGGGCGTTATAGAAGGGTACAGGAAAATAACACAAAATACAGAATTATGATACGGTCAATGGTTTCACCCTACACTTGGGGTTGGCCATGGTGTTGGTCTTTTTGCTTGTTTATATCAAGAAACGTAGAGTTCTTTTTTCGATAAACTCGAAAAACTGTTTCCCAGATCATAGCGAAAGGGACATTGTTGTGATCTTGAACGTAATATTCTACTAGACAACATAAAACAAGAACCCATAGATTAACGAGTTGACTGGCACGTTAGTAAACGCCATTTAATCTCTCGTGTTATTTATTTGTCGTTGATTAATTGTTGACAAAACAAAGCAGAGGATTCTATCAATCAAGACAATAGTGGGATCACCATCAGCGGTACTTATTGTGTTTTAATTACCTAATTACCAGTTTAATTAGTAATTTATAGACAAATGACCGAGTTTTAGGATCTTTGCAAAAAACTATATATTGTTTATGATGTTTGCTCTGTCCATCAAGTTTTTTTCAGATCATTGTATATTTATTGGTGATAAATTAGACTAAGAGATTTCTAAGGAAATTCAAATAAAAGTTTAAAATATAGTTATGATTATTAGCTTTTAGATGATTATTATACATAATAGATCACACATTCTTGTAACCATCTATATCTTATGCACAATCTCCCGCCGAAAATACTGGGTATAACGTCGTAAACTTCCGGTGTTACGACGTTTAAGAGAATGGGGTGTGATGCAGTCGTTGACATGTTTACATGGATGAAACGTTACTGATTTTAAAAAGCATATTTTTAACCAACACCAAACTCCAGTTGTTCAACAGTAGATTAACGGGACGGGAGATTGTTTGCACAATGACTGTTATCATCAATTCATTATGAGCAATATCTATTGTAAAATGTATAATTGTTTACAAAAGATATTGAGTCAACATAGTAGCTCATTAGGAGTATGTGATAAATACATTGTGATATGCACCAGCGCGTTCGAAACTTATGTAGCATTTCTCGACCGTGCCTAACCAAAATACAAACAAAAATGTCAGTTAGTGTTGATAGTTATAAACGTTTCTGAGTTTCCAAGCGATGCTAGCGTATCAATTTAGTAATTGGAATGATGCGTTCGGTGATTGTGTGAACAGACAGAATGTACGACCACATAGTTGTCTGTTGATACAGCTGATTTCAGCGAGTTGAAATATACGCAAAAACTGACACTTTGTTTACTCCTTAACATGGCCTAATCTACGAGCGTCACTTTACCATGACAACGAATATGTCTATTTTCAAACTCACAAAACAGGAAACACGTTAAAATCTAAACTGATGAGCAGCACTTAGAAATATGCGCATTCAGTTATTACAGTCACTTTACTTTGAATGCGATTTCTTCGAAACATATTTTTATCTTTCATATGTCGGTGTACACCCATTAAGATTGTGGTCACGGTTGGCAGCTCCCGTCATAGTGATGTCACTGCAGTTGTCTTAGCGACAAACGCTAGATTAAAAACAATACTGTAATAGGATGTCAAAACATGCATATCCTTTTAGGATGTTTTCGCAAGCTGAAACCCGGTCAACAAAGAGTTGTGTCATAAAGAGACGTCGTGATCAACGAGCATGACGTGAAAATAAAACATACGGGCTGAGTCAATATGGTGTGCATCAAGAACCAGGTTGTGGTCAGAGAGATCGGCCATCCAGTTCAGTTCACCCCCGGGACACCAGACTGAGAATTCTGCTTCTTGAGACTATCGGTACTTGTCAAAGCTAGATATGTTTTATTTCAATATATTTCCAATTGACATCGAAGGATATACATCCTTGGGTAATCTTTAAAAAAAGTATAATCATACCATGCGAAAGTTAGGTACAATGTACTTTAGGCTTATACTCATCACTCGCGGCCATGCATCAGAAACTTTGTTCTCTGGAAAACCATGCATCACATTATAAATAAAAAAAATCATACCATGCGCAAGTTAGATACAATATTTATACTACTTTAATTATACGTATCACTCTCGACCATGCATCAGAAAGTCTTGTTCTATGGAAAAACCATGCATCACACCTGGATTGATAAAAGTGAGATCGCTGCTTCTAGAAAGTGATTAGTGTTCATATAGATAAGCCATCAACGACCCGTGTAATCTCATTGCATTTAATTGTGAGATGAATGGTGTCACGTGTTCAGTCATGCTGAACTAAGACCACTTAGCCTTTAAAAACCAAATCAATCCTTCTTTCTAAAAATCGCAAACGGATGCATTGTAATTGTGAACGAGGATTTGGTTTGTGTAGGTTAGTGTTCGGCATTGTCTATGCTATTTTTGTTCGTTCGGTATTTTGGTTAATTTGTTGGTTGGTTTTTGTTTGCTTGTCTATATCTCTTTGTTTGATGGTATCCCTTGTTATAACAAACCCTTTGTGGATTAATTGAAATAAGTAGGTGTACACGGAACTAGCTGACATCATTTCATTTTGTGTATATAGATTATACACGTCACGGGATTTATCATCAATCTTTTTATGTGGGCTACTATTCCTCGAAACACGATTGGTCAAATTCAATACCTGGAACTGCTATGAATTATGGGTAGAGCCCACCTCTAATAATTGAAGATAGTCAGGTTTATATGATTCAATGGAGTGGAACATATGAGATATCACGTTACAAACAATAAAATCTTGTTTTCGTTGATTTATACCAACTACGAGAGATATCTAATGAGTAAGCAGCTGAAGGCTTATCGCTTTATCTTTATATCAATTAACCCGAACCTAATACCATCACAATCATTTCATATATTTTATATGTCTTTATTTTTGATCGTTTTAGATTTCTTTTTTTCAGTTTTATTGAATCGTGTCTTTAATTTCTAAACGCAGTGTCATGGGTCATGTCCAGCGGCAGGTGTTGCCATGGAGTTGTTTGTCGCTTTACTCCTGTAGAGAGGTTTATCAGGATTACAGTACCTGCCGTGTGTATTAGTTTATGCTGGCGAAAATACTTTTAATTATACCAGGAAAACATTAATTAGTATATTCCATTTGTATTGAATATACCTAAACATACAAATACAGGTGTCTGGTATCGCGAAAATGATAAAATTGATGTATTTTTTAAGGGTTTGTATTGTCTACAAGGGGTCTTGATGTTACATCACGTGATAGATTCTCCGGACATATTTGGAGCTATAACACTTCCTCTTTTTTAAAAAAATCCATCCTCAGTGTGAGTATGGTGCAAGCTCCATAAAATACAAATCTTTTTTCCAATTTAATATTTTTGTAGGTTATTCAATGTAATTTCAATATAATCTTTTGACTTTGAAGAGCTGGTTTTTCTAATAGTTTGAAACATCAAACAATACACCTAGATATATATTCACCAGTTAACGATTTAAAAACATTCATGATTCTCGTTAAAAAGTCATCTTTACAAATGAAGTGAATTATTTATCTGTTTTTACTGTGCATCAACCAGAAAATTTGAAAATGTTTATTTCAATAGTGTGCTCACTTCATTTAAATTGCATTTATTATCTTTATGCATGTATAGAACATGTTCTATAATAAAGTACGTTTTAATTAAAACTGTCTGATACATACATGTACTAAGTGCAAAATAGTTTATGACTTTTGCATACATTTTCATATTGTTATACACATTTATATAACTAGTTTAATTATTTGCCCTGAGTTTGTTTGCAAAACTGTCAACATACTAGCATACATTTTTTGGTAATCGTCATCTCCCGTTTTAATGATAATATTCCAAAGCCCAAATATTGTTGTTAAGGAGATTGAATTAACATTACTATTAAAAGGTTTATTGTGCAAATTGCAGTATAAATGACCAAACAGACTTGGCAATTGTTTTTTTTTCATCCTGACAAAGGAATTAGATTAGAATGGAAAATCCTGGTATTACACCACTTCATTTGAATCATTTATTTTTGTTTACCATTTACGATTTGATTCATTTATTTTTGTCCATCCATTACATTTTATAAATGATAAATTATTTATTTTATCCGTGATGCTTGTATGAAAAACTTCTTAAGTTCTACGACCACATTGACTTCAAAAGAATTCTGACTAATTGAGCGGTTAAATTAATTAAGGCGATTTCGCTATTGTTTAGCAGGGGTCAAGGAGTACATGCGATCTGATCAATGGCCTGAGATCAATTCATCAACACACGTAATTGACGGAAAACTATTAAAATGAATTCAAAAAACTCTCAAAACACGGGGAAAAACATAAAAATCTGAGAATAATGGCCTGATATTTCATTTTTAATACGTCAATGATTATAAGTTCATCTATCATATGTTAATTCATTGATCAAAATAGTTTCTTTGAAACGCGTAGGTTCGTTGTATATGACATAGTCTATTTCATTGCGTATTAAAAGAAACATAACTTTGTAATTGCATCCTTGCTGCAAGGGTATTTTACAAGTATATGAATTTGAGCATAAATGAAGTCCTTTGAAGAAGGATGTTGTAATTGTAGCACTATACATTCAGTGAGTATGCGATCTCAGTGATAAAATATATGCATATATTATGGGAAAATTATACAATCGGCTGGTAATTAGTGTTCTATAACTTCACTATGAGCGATATGAGCTGCCTATCTAAACTTGTATCTAAACATTGTAGTAATATACTTGTTTGTAACATCTGTGTGTTAATGCTACGGTATGGCAATTTTTACAAGGCTTGATCAGATGTACATGATTTAGTGGTAACTTAATTCAACATATTTTTTATAAGTAGTTTAATTATGATACAGATTACGTTTAATGTGCATCGACAAAAATGTTCCGAGCTCTAATAATTTATATATATTTTGTAAGTGTGTTAATATATAAAGGTCTTACATAACAATTTTTTAAAAATATGCCTTTTATATCAAAATTTACTATCACTATTTAATACCCTGCGCACAGTCTAGTTGTAAACTGAAGACGAAGCTCTCTTTTAAGAAGCGAAGTTGAACGAATGCTTTTATAGAGGTATATATTTACAGGTAAATCTAGTAATTAACGCTAATGTCGATACAACTGACTGGCCTCACCTGAAAATGCAATTTCTGTTTAGTTTCTTGCTTTATTACGTTGCAAAATGTGCATGATACGCATAATTATTCAACCAAGAATTACTGTTGTTAATGAACGGACTGATGTTAATAAAGTTCACAACGAGAAAACGCTTTAAACGTCGACTTTACTTGGTGATTAATAATAAAAGAAAATTACGGCGACTTGACAATACAAGCAGAATCAATTAAATGTGAAAAAGAAATTATGAAAAAATGTTGTAATTAAGCGATAAAGAGCATTGGTTTTTTATTACATATATTTATTGCTGGTAGATTAAAGTTCATAATTAATAGAAGGATTTTATGTCTTATACCGGAACCCTATTCATTCTGCTAGCGATGCATGCATAGATCCATTGTTGAGAAGTTCTTGCCAGCATTCATAGTTTAAAAAGTGAATTAAAAGTACCCTAATCTGCTTAGTGGCAATAAATTATATTCGATTGATAAAAAGTGATATATCGTTGATAAATAATGATATACTGTCGTTACACTTGCAAGAAACACATTCAGAATTGCTGGCGTCGAACTAAAATAAATTGTCCTATTTTTATTATTTTATTTTTATTATTTTATCAGAGTGTACACCAGTGCAGTGAATTTCGACATGGACAAACTTTACATTGACGTTAAATTGTATTTTTCAAAATAAACGATCCGAGTAACACGATCTGGTTTAAAACTAAGACCGTGAGCCAAGAGGTTAAAACAGCCGTTGTTGAAATAATCGTCTTCGAGGTTTTAATAATTTCCACTAAACAATTAGTGGCTACCTACGGAAAGTAGATAGTTTTCCAGATCGTTGAATTCTGAAGGCGATACACCATTTGTCTGCAAATGACGAATGGGACTTTCTAAAGAGACAATTTTCCATTTTCCCTTCCCATCGTCAAGCATAATTTAGTTTATTTACGCTAAGGACGGTGAACTTTTTCAACGTCTCATTTGCTAAAAATCAAATCACCCTGACCTATAAAATAAATTGTTCCAACCGAGGTTCAAGATACGAGTACAAACACTGTTTCCTTCCAGACCCAACACCCATCAAACTTTTAATTTCATCTCCATTTTATTGCTATTTTATAATGAATAATTATAGGCTGCTAAATGACCAAGCGATGGAATATCAGGAATCTAGTTAAAGACATCTTTACAAGAATGACATTTCTAGACCATTAATTGACCATCGTCAAAACATGGCTTTACAAAACCTCAAAGAAATACAATTCTAAGTCCTTTGAATTTCAGTGTGGTCTTCAATATGAGGGTTGTTATGACTTTGTGAGAAAAGGTGAAGCACTCGATTTTTCCCTTCACATGATCAACATTTTGAAGATTGGAAACGATTAAACAGAGAAGGGAAGAAGAAAGAAGTCCTATTTGAATTCATTACTATCATAATAATGTATAATTCTGATCTTTTCATAATCTATGAACTAGTTCGTATATTAGTTCCCTCTTGCATCAAGTATCCTCCTCATTTTAGCACCCCGGTCAAATTTTTCTGGCAGTATAAAAGGCATGCATCCTAAAGGGGGAGGGTACAAATAGTGTTGTAATTGATACAATCGTAATTTACTGAATTCAAATGTGACTAACAGTCTAAATTAGGAGAAAAGTACAAAATGCTTCACTGAAAAACGGCAAACATAGAAGAAGAACTGCTACAAAACCAGCATATTTTATCAATATGTAAATTTTCCAGATTATGATGATAATAAAGCAGTAAAATATTCAAAACAATTTTTTCAACAGCCAACATTTACCAGTACAAGTATACACGGTTATCATTATTTTTTTGACATTTCAAATGAGAACACTGGCGGAAATATTCATCATTTATTTTTAAGGGCCCGTTTCTAACATATTTGAGACTTGCTTTACATGAGACATACTTTGCATTAGTAAATGTGTAGCTGTCGTTGTATAAACGTCTAATATGGATTCAAACATGTCAATTCTAGTATCTCACCCAGTGACCAGTTCGGTCAGAGACGAATTTGACGCGCCCATTCCGACTTTGAACAATCAAAGACGTCTATTATAAAATAGTATATGAATGTCCAAGGCATCGTTGGGCCAAAAGATACAATTCATTTTATCCTCAACCTTGATTTCTTCACATGGTTGGTTCTAAATTGTAAAAGATCAGAGTGTTATTGCAAACCTGTATTCTCAGCCCATGTATCCACGATTCTTAATAGATATTCATAATGTAACCTTCATATCAGGTTGTTCAATGGGTTCATGCAAAAGTTCCCCCATTTGTGAACACAAGTTACCAGAACAACCATACATTTTAGGAGACCCATGTTTTGATTTTGAATGCGCAGATATATTTTGCATATTCTGTTTAAGTCTTGACGAGAAACAATGAAAAATTAGAAAATGAGAGCATTTTTGCATGCACTTTTTCACCATTCTGAGCACTGTTTAAGTGATTTTGGCCATTTTTGGACCAAAAGTGTCACAAGTGAACCCCCTCCTGGAATTTTTCAAAAAGTGAACCCCCCCCTTGGTAAATCCTGGCTACGGGCCTGTATTTATTGAACGACATGGTAAAAGTAACGCCCGAAATATAGTGCATATCGAGACAAATAACTTTGCTATTTGAGGTCAGAAGAGTTCACATAGAGTTCCATAGTTCTCAAAACCCGAGTCCTCGATTGCTTTTGTAGCGTCAACAAGATGCCAGGCCAATGGAACAGTGTCTTTATCAAAATGGCGATGGTCCTTATCAACAGTGTTATTTTCAATTTTTTATTTACTTTTTATTTCAGAAAATTTGTAAAGCATCCAATTACATATTTAAGTTTCAATTTCGTATTTTTTTTATTGAACATTTTTGGCATTTTAAAAGAAAATATAAGTCGACATATTTGCCAAAGGTTGCAACCCAATTTATGCCAATAACAGTCATAAACTGCCTCATGTGTGCTCCGATGCATTTGTACTTGTACTTGTCTTGTGATATACGTGGTAGGGATGGGATTGGGGTAAACACATATCGTATTCCATTTGAAAATACACTGACCTAAATTAGTAAAATTTCATACTTTGAAAGAAAAGATTGTCCCCAGAGAAAATTGTTGTGTCGATACGTACGTTGCCACAACTGTGTATGGCTTAAAAGCCGAATTAGCAACAATGCAAATGTGTTTAGATTGTTGCTAAAATAAAAATAAATAGTCTCCGGGGGAATTTTGTCCTGCTTGGTAACACCAGGGTTTGAAAAAAACTCCCCAATTTTGACCAAACTCGGCTTATATTTTAGCTCAACATGTATAGGTCTAACAATGTCTAGACAATGATCCATGAAGAACAATAAATTGTTTTACACCTGGATTGCATCTTATTAAGGTGACCCAATTCGACCATACACATCCATGGACAGAAAGACACACAATACTCTATATTTACGCATGGACGTTCATGGTTTACGGGATAACTTTCAACTACTGACACTAAAAGCACAAAGTTTGTCCTTGTCATTGAAGCATGTGCCATGACAAAATGCAATTTGTAACAGATATAATGAAACTTTGATTACCATATCAACCACCTGACCAGATGTTACATGCGCTAAGATTTTAACTTAATATTTAATCTAGCACCTAATACGAGCATATCTAGATAATATATTAACTTTTTTATTGCAATATTGTACAATAAGGTAAATACTGGTCATTATTCCTATAAAATACAATACAGAACATAAAATTGATTAAATAAAGTACGAAAACAAGCCTCAAAATTTGATAAAAAACAGAGAAAATGAAACGCTTAAATTAATCGAACTGACATTGAATAAGCATGCCGTTATGGCATGGACGTCGCTGTAATCCTTTCAGGGACGATTCCTAAACCTGCGATCTCCCGATCTCAAACGTCCCTCAGTCGAGTGATTTATGTGGGTAGTCTCAGAGGTGGCAGCCCAATATACTAATCATACCAAACAATGTGACACGGCTAATAAAGACATATAGGGGTGGATAAAATAATAATCTAGGCTATAAATGAAACCATTGTAATCTAACGAGGTTAAGAGATAAATGGATGAGGATTGTCTCGAGATAAACGTCATCATATCTTGGGATCTCTACACTGAACGACAAAAGAATAAAAAAAATGCTGGACAATAGACATAATTTGACAAAGCATCGGTAGATTTGGTTTGATCCAACTGAAATCATACGTGTACATTTTAAAGAGGCAGTCCCTCTTTTATGTAGTAAGACGACCAAAAAGAAGTTCAATTAAGAATATCAATTGCAGAAATTTTATTAAACTCAAATACCCTTCAAGTTCTGTACTTTCTAAAGAGACACTTAAGGAAAGCATCAGATAAAGAAATCACTGTGATTAGGAGCGATTACTGAATCGATGTTCGCCCATCAGTGCGTTGAATAGTCAAAAATGGTTGCCATGGAAACAAACAAGGCTTCTAGCTCGAGTTATTTGCGGTAAAACATGTGTTCCTCTACAAATCTCTATCATTAATTTTTCTGTCAGTTCGCATCTCATGGGATTTGTTCGGGAGATTGGGAATAACAGCTCCTCCAGCAACAAAACCTGTCGCATAGTATACAAATGAGTTTCTTTAATTCAAAGAAAATATAATTACTATTAAAAATACATCATATTTTGATTTGTATCAGCTTGCATAGCATAGCTGTTGAATAACATATTTTCCTTTTCATCCCACTAAAGCATTGCGTGTCGTTATTCAATAGTAGTTATTTTCCATGTTTTTTAGGTATATATTTTTGTAGAAAACCACTGCTGCTGTAAATACTGTATATATTTCAAGTCGAAATTATGTCTGGTCTTTTCTTGTATAAAATTAACGTTTGTGATTTCTGAATCCTTGACTAAGTAGTTGGTGTTAGTGCGAGATCATCTATAGCTACTCTGCGAGGACAAACTTTCTTTCCACACGGGGAGTATGTAACGATCGGACAACAGTGGTTAAACTATAGACAGTTTGTAGACTGTGGGTCACGTACACGTTGATTGGATTATGATGTTGCGATTGTATTTGTTAATGGTCTGTCTTGTAAATTTAAGTCGACTTGACATTTGCCGGATCAATCAGAAGATCTGAAAATACATTAAAACAATTTTATATTCATAACGTATTATTAAATAATCACTACACGTAGACTTGAGCCACAAATTATTTATAATATGAAATCATGTATAATACGCTTATGTACGCAAAGAACTACTTAATATGATATGATTTGTTCAGAATCAAGCCTAATTAAAAGTATGTTTGTTATTAATTCTTAAAAACAAAAAAGTAAAAATGTGGGGAGACTGAACATGACTTTATGGACTTCAAGAATATCTTAAGTTCAAAATTCGTTGACATAAATGTATAACAAATATATTTTTAATGTTACCATAAAAAATATGACAACGTCCATCGAACATCTTTAAGGAAATTCAAAATAACACCCCGCGAGATATAATTACAGTTTGCATTCGTCCCTATCCACTATCACTCAGCCAAGTCTTGACAAATTCACTTCTCCCTCGGTGCTAAATATAGGCCTTAATAACACTGAATTTGACGTTCTTATACTAGATGTAACTGATCTAAGGGATAGGATTGATCATCGCTTGCTCGGGTATCAATAATGTAGGTCCCTAAGGCAACGAACTGTCGCTTAAAATGATAACTGACAGTTAGGAAAATGATTACAACACATTATCGCCCACCGTAGCACGACTATTCATTAAAATATACATCCGCGTTGATGAATGCTGTTGAGTTTGGCAGCCAAACAAGATAGATTGGAAGATGATAGTTATATGTTCTCTCTAAAACATTAGTGCAACAGAATCATAAATAGTCATAGAGACATATTATCAATTTGCAAACTCCTCTGAAATAGCCAAACATTTACCTGATATTTTGAATTACATTAAAACAAATAAAAAATATGATAACATGAGTAAAACTGGATTCCAAAAATTAGATATTGAATTTCAAACATGTTCAGGAATTATTTTGAAATAATCAGAGATATAATTATCTATAAATAATCGTTCCATAAGAATTTAGATGTTAGATACATAGTCCTCAAGATCATATGTTCAATTTTAACACAGGATTGCGTGTTTAGCAGATATCCTCTAAATATCGGCGGAAAAACAAAAATAGTCTCAAAAAGAAAGTTTTGACACCACTATTCAAAGATGGCACCTAAGGCAAAAATTGACTTCATCAAGTGTGGACAGGCCATGCCAGTTACACAATTTTATGTCTTCTGAAAAAATTAATCTCATCGGTCATGTGTCATAATCTTGGTGATTTGGCATTCCGGAGGGGGCAATAATAGCCCCACAAATCTTACCTTCGACATTCAATCATACTATTTTGGGCAACCGTCTAACTTTAATCAGGACGCCCAATATGAAATTAATTGAAGATATTTAAATAGGCATCAACTGATGACATTTTCGCCCTAATAATGACAAATGTGGGATGATTCGGTCAATGAGTAATAACACGCATATCTTACAAAATATATCCCTCCGCGGACCAAAACATATCAATAAATCACTGTGGATAGAATGATTGCTAAAGATAAAATTTAATCCGCTAATAAAGAAATATTTGCAGAAGTATTTGAAACTGTCGTTGTCTGGTACAGACACAACACGCAACGAATATAAATTCATTTAATTTGGGCGATAATTGGGTTATTGAAAATAACCCCTTTAGACTCACGAGACCGTACCATCATCCACCAAACTTGATATCAAAACGACGCAAGATTGTTATTGAATTAAGTTCGAACCTAGGGTCTAGTTTTTCTTTCCAATTACGGTAATTTTGGGCGATAATGTGACCTTAAAGGAACATTAATCTTAAATATTTCATGTAATGCTATAATTAAAACAAGTTATTCTATATTTATTAGACTTAATGCATGTACGTTTATTTTTCATTTCAATACGGTCTAAGTTCGACAAAAAATAAAGGTTCCGATACTTTTGTGATATTGGAGATCAGACCTAGATGAATGATCACTCTCGTGCCGCATGGCATACGACAACTTCCACAAAATTTAACCAAATCCGACCGTTATTTGATTCAAAACTGAAACTACCATTAAACTACTAGTAATATTATTTCTTTACAAACATACCCTCAAATCTCATTATGTAACAAGACTATCTTGAACACATGCATGGAAATAAGTATGAACTTTAACAATCACAGCATGAATGAAATACACAGCCCTCAAAAAGTTTTACAACACGACCTCTATTTAATAGCCTAATAGATCCCTTGTCAAAGCATGTTTATAGTTGACTATTTTTAAAAAATCACCAAATTTATCATTAATTACCTACTGATGTAGAGTTAAACGATTAAATCTAAAACATAATCAGACTTTAAAAAGCTATCCTAGGGGAAGCCAGTGTCAAACTTTTGGAGGAGAGGGTACTTTACGTCGAAGAAAATAGAGGATGAAGAACATCTAATTCATAGTGCAGTGAACAATTGATGTTTTGAACAATTGAAGTGCCAAGTGAAGCTTACGATGTAGGTAACCTAGTAACTGTTTGTCCAAAGTGGAAAGAATCTTTATATAAACCAAACGGACATCATTCAATATGTTCAATAAATTCAATATCTAAAGCCGAAATGTAGCCATTTTCCCGAAATATGTGTTTTAAGAGTCGATTGCACTATCCCCTCAAAATAAGACTGTTTGTCCTCGGAATTAAACAGACGTATGTTTCGACCTTGGCCATTTTCTTAAGATATTCATAAATATAAATCGTAAACAATCGTTTTACTTTCCACCTTAAAGAAGATGTTTTCGAACTAAATTAACAGATTTTTGCACTCTATATTGTATTTGAAAATGGAACAGTCAAAATAGATTTGTTTCTGATTTTTTTTGCAGTGTTCAGTTAGTTGTCTATCAACATGAGTCAACCACTTGAAGACATTGTACCATAAACTCACAGCGAAATAATAACTTAAGCTAGCATCATCACAACTCAATCTTTACAGTATATTGCACCGTTAAATGGTAAAGGAAACGAAATTAAGCATAGTTTTGATTAGACTTCAGCCCAATAATATAGAGAGATGTCAATTTGAATATGCATGGGTAGTGATTTTATTAATAAGACTGATTTAGCAGGACTTGGATGTTCAGCTGACATGATTGCAGTATCTCATTTTAGTAGATACTCCGTTCAGAAATCGAATATTTCTATTTTGTTCCAACTCAATGACGAAACTTGTTTAATACTGAGGATAGCCACATCTTCTGATGGGGGATAGTGTAACGGTGTCGCGTATTTACACGATAAATACTTTTAGAGCAGTCTGTTACACACAAAGAAGCATTATCGAAAAATAGGAATGGATTTTTATTGCAATTATATATGCAATCGTAGATTTAGATATACCTGGTATTCCTTTTAAATAAAGTATATGATGCAAATCTATGTCATACAAATGCTTTCCATTAAGTGTAACATATAGATGCATACGAGATCCATAAATAAATGCCATTTGTGCTTTCTGACTTCATTTACATACGATTAACCAAACAACATCAAATAGACAAAGTGCGACCATTAGAACCAATGGCAGCAATTTAGTTAATCTAGGCATCTCACTCCATTCAATGTGTATTCTATTTAGACCTTCGTGGGTTTAATCGAAATAAATATATTTTTTATTTTATGTTTTGATATATAGCCAAGATGTATTTGTGGTATGATTTTGTTGTGGGGGTCCTTCGTCTTCTTCAATTGGTCACTGGCATAAGAAAGACAGGCCCCCATGTTTAATCGTGACACTCTACTATGGCCCTAATGAAGTATAAACTAATAAGGAATTTTAACTAGGATGATTTATATATCGTGGCATATAGTTGTGTATGACCCAAGTTACATTTATACCAAATAGTAATTTCTGGACAAATACTGTATTTTGACCCACCTACATGTAGATACGAATACTGTATCTCCAGGGGCAATATCAACTTTTGCATCAGTTTGATTCTGCCTTTTCAATAATTGCAAAACGATTCAAGATTTCCATATTCTCTATACATCCATTTACAGATGCTGCAGTTGACTAGTATTTATTTCAACAAAGATTTTAACTAATCCCATCGGGAGAAATATTCCTTTTTGAACATATGATGTTTTTCTGAAAACCTTCTTTATGTTAAATGATATGTAAAATCAGTTGAGCACAGTTATGCCTGATTAACTCTTATCTTTAGGAAATTAGAAAACCGTTGATGACATTTGGAAAATGATATCAGATCCTGATGCACGGTGTAATATATCGTCAGAAATATTATAGCAACTTTTTTCATTACTTTTGTGACTCATTAAAAGGGGTTACGACTGTAAAAAAAAGTCCCCAATAATTCAAACTGAAAGTGCTCTTTAAATTCTTGGATCAAATTTGAATGTAACAATCTGAAGCGGATGAAATACATGTACATACGTATTGATATACCTTGGTTTCGTAGGAGACAAGAGTTACAATCACCGATTTGGCTGAGCAAGGTCACCAGGTCTAGGGACTATTTCCTGAGGCGTTCACACTTCCTTTAAATTCACCGGATGTGCAACAACGAAGTGCGAATTAGTATTCCCATCACACTTCACAGGTATTTCTTACAACTGCTTTATAAGTTATGTTTGAAGTAAACATCCTGGGTATGTATCCGTTCAGATACCATTTATCATGCATCGACATTGCCTGGAACAAAGAAAAATAGTTTTAAATAAACTCTGACGAATTCCTCAGATCTTTGTATCACTACACCATGTCTCGGAGTGATTTAGTTTCAGGGTTTGTTCAGACTGCGCACATTTTGAAATTTTTGAATTTTGAAATTATCATTAAGTATCGATTAAAAGACGATAGAAATTGATTTTTGATCTTATCATAAAGATTATCATTTACTTTGAAAATACCCAAACGTAAGGTCTATACATATCCAGCATCTTTCAGTTTTTTAGTTGAATGCTTGTAAATATTCTATAAAATCAAAAGGAAAGAGTCAGTGACCTCCATTTTTGTACTTTTAAAAAGTATATCATTGAAATATCTGAATGTTCACATAGTGCAGAAATCTATTTAACATCATCTTATAATTTAGATAGATTAATATTTATAAAGTTTGTGCAAAACTGAAAGATGTAGACCATGTTATGTATACCTAAAACAACTCCAGGAAGCAAGTAAATTGTCCAAAAATGTATTTGAAACTGGACTTATTTCAGCTTAACTAATGGATCCGTTTTGAGTATGCTTCATACATACTAAATCGGAGAAATATCCAGTCTTTGCTTAATTTTCGAATTCCACTAACTTTATAGAATTTGGAAGTATGTAACTTATAGGAATACATGGTGACTGGAACATATCCAAACTTGAGCAGATTGCAACTTCACTATATCCTAACTTGAGCATGTCTTGCCTTAGCTTAACTTTGCTAACTTTCATGAGTTTAGGAGTGTTTCAACTTTCAATTAAAGGTTACATAAAAACATATCCAAACTTCAGCATATCCCTCTATAGCGTAACTTTCCAAATTCTAACTTTTTGGGAGTACTTCAAGTCTCAAGAATACTTGCTATCTGAAACATAACCAGACTTGAGCATATCCCAGCATTTCCAAACTGGACATTATCCAAGCTTGAGAATGTTGGATTTTCCAAAGCTGTTAAGAATTTAGAGTATATTTCTCCAATTGCCTATAGCGGGTGCACTTTTGGGTTCCGGAGTATTTCCAAGCGTATCCATAGCTACTTGTTGGAGATCAAATTCAATATCTCCAAACTTGTGCATATCTTTGTACGGGAACAGCATACTTTCGTGAAACGTTACCAACTGTAAAATCCATCCTTTCACGGTTTTTTGTGACAAGGACTTGGTTGACTTGATAGACGTAAGAATTGAGAAGAAAAGTCGATTACAGGGTTATATACCTAGGAAATCTTATCAGTATTCATCAGATCTTTTATTCTATCTTATAACAAATTCTGCATGCAATTCTAAACAGATTCATCTGCATAGTTTCCTCAATAAAGATGAGGTATTAATCGAATAATCTACATATATCTACATCTTTGATTTCTCATTTTGACTACGATAATTTCAGATTTCTAAAAACTGTGCCCATATCGCTTATTTCGTATGCATAATACTGGTAAAATGAATAAAATCGCACTCATTTGGAATTCTATGACATATTAAGGCTATGAATATATACATTATTTTCCATTGATATTATTAAGACGGCTAATAGCTGCCTGATTGATTGGTGCTCGGGTACAGGTGTACTAAAAAACCCGGAAAGTGTTCCATGATTTAGACGTACATTGATTGGGAGAACACTCAAGAAATATACGCATTGAAATAGAAAAAGATATCAAAACTAATCAAAGTTACGGGATGACGGACTCAGAGGTCCTTCGTCTGTCACTGTTGTCCAGCAACAGTTTTTTAAATTACAAAATAAAAATTATTCATCAATATTTCAGTCCAAAAAAACAGAATACATATTAGTCCATTCTTCTTCGAACTCACAAGACTTAAATACCGAGTCTTGTGAGATGAAAATTATTCTACCTTCAAAATGCGACAATCCTTCGAGATTTCAACGCTATCATCTTAAAATGCCATATTACATCACAAGAAAAGAAGCAGCTTTTACAACCGGATACTAATCATTTTATCAATAAATGACTTTATAAATGGATATATCCTAAAACGATGTTCGCTTATTGGTAGGAAATTACAATATGTATTAGGAATAATTTCTTAAAGTATGAGCCACTGAAATAGGGTATTTAACCAACAAGAACACTTCCATTGAATAATACTTACAAACTATCGGGTCACAATCATATCTTTTATAATTCTACACTTGTTCGACCACATTTGAAAAAGGTGAATCTTACCACTGACATTGTAAGTGACTTTTGGTCCAGGTTTTAATATTTACCCTGGGAACCACTCCTGCAAGTGGGACTCTATTCCCCATTAGATTATCAGTGAATTCGGTAGGACCAGCTACTTTTACACAACGTGTTTCTATCCTATGATTTTTGAATTCTTTACTGTGAATATTATGAACACTTGGAAACAGACCCAAGGACACTTCATGCCCCATCAAATGGACCCCTTGTTTCTTACTGAGCGTTCTGACAGACTTCAAAGGACACACCACTACCAATAACCAATATACAAGTTGTGGTCCACTGACCAGTATCATTATGTGACTTATATTGGTCTCTGTTGTTTTGTTTTTCAAAATGTTGCCATTTCCTTATATGATTCTCAAATAATCTATGATTCTATACACGCAAGAATGTTTTCTACACTGTCGTAGCATCGAAATTATTGAGAGGCTAAGCAACACGTTTTTTAGAAAACTTGTCAGTGAACATATAAAACTATGGTTCTCGAGGGATGAGTTCTCCCCTTCGTAGCAGACTTACTTGTCCAATCGAGCATAACGGTATGGAGAAGTTAGTTGTAACTGGGTCCCCGGAAAACCAGTTTAAATAGTAGAAAGTAATCCCGGGGGTAATAATATTATACGTTCGCGTAAAAGTTCTAAAAAAGTGTAGCTACCCTCCCTGTTCAGTATTCTACGATGCATAGTTGGGGTTACACGATACCTGACCTTCAGTATTAGAATGGACATCCTTAAATAACGTAATTGACAGACGGACAGACAAAAGCACTATCTTCATTTTATCTCTAATCATTTTAACATGTCGATTTATGACTATGATTACTCTAAATTGACACAATTTTCTGAAATCGTATTTCTTTATTTCTCAAAGGAATTAGTTTTAATTCTGAAGATTTTTACTGTACCGACTTGAGTCAAAACCAGTCTTGAATACTAGTATCCAAATAGCGTTCTCCAACCATTTTGAAATGACCAAGACATCGGTTAGGACCATCCCCCTGATTTATAATCTACTTTATCTTCTTAAAGTGATTTATCAACGAGTTTATTACAATATTGATAAAGAAGATAGGCTTAATCCTCCCTTTAATCCCCCAAAAGAAATGATATGTTATACTTGACCAGTTAATAATTCGTGATTGATACGACGCAGCCATAATCAATAAGACGTCCAACGAAGCATGAAGTGAGAAGCAAGTTTGGATGAAGCCGTATGCTGCTGTGGCAAAGGACATCAATTAACATCATCGGGCCATTAAACGATAAAATAAATAATCTTTGAAATAAACATAGGGCAATGAAGAATTCTCACCGGTGCATTCATTCATAGCAACTTGAGATTATTACTTCATTTATGGTTCATATAGTTGTGCATGGATGGTTTCATATTTTGATTCTCTGCATTTTGCAATACACACAAAAAGATGCTATATTGCTTTCTTAAATAAATAAACAAACAGACACACAAACAACATATAGACAGATAAACAACACTCAAGCCATAGTGTCATCAATCAAAGGTTCAGTCACATACAAACAAACTGACAAACAAACATACAAACAATAAAAACATCAATCATCAAGTTCTGTCCAGCAAACAAGCAAGGATTGGAATCAATCATGTAGTTGTGTCCAGTTAATCATTGTTTGAAATGAGATTGCTCATATTGCAGTGCATAACCTGTGTAACATAACTAGCATAGAGAAGGCTTATACAGAGCTCATCTTTCTTACATTCAATTAAAAGAAATGAACGGAAGATACAGGAGGATTAAGCATCATTGTTTTAATAACCTAATATATAACTGGATTTGTGTTGGATCCAAATGTTATTATTTCAATAAAACTTTAGATCCCACTGTTTAATGGCGTGATGAGGTCAACAATGGTATTCTGGGGCAATAAATATAGTTCCCAGATCATGGAGAATTTAATCAAACCCAGCTTGAAGACAATTGCTAGATTTTGATGATCTTCTATAAAATTGCGTTATTGGATGAAAGAAAATTAACTAACCATATTGGTCGCTGAAGAAGTTTTTCCACTAAAAATTCTCAAATTTATTTTTGATGTCTGGAGTTCTCTAATCAAATGTCTAATAAAAGGGGTTAGCCATCTGAATCATGGTGCTCGAAATGTCTAGAGCTAGACTAAAACAATAGGTAATTGTCACAATCAAGCTCAATGGTCGTTTAAAGTTTTTATATAAGATCTTGAAATGGCATGGTCCATATAAAGAGTCGTTGACGGGTAATATCTTGATTGTCCCTAAATAGCGTTGTTTCATACTTGTACCGATGGAGGGAATTTGATGTTGTACAGAAAGCGTTGATCAGAACGTGACTCGACTCTTAATATTATCCCTTCCTGTTGTTTCATACGTAACTTTTGCTTATAATTAGGAACTTGTCAAAAACATGATCGTGTTCTACGCGCACTGATTCACCAACTGCTTTAGATTTAGAATCTATTAACTGTCTTACATCATTCACTAATGAGAGCAGAGTACATATAAATGTACATTAATGTATGAGTAAGAGTTATATGAATCCCCAAGCGCTGTTTCCAGCAAAAATATGATATACAGAATGAAGTCGGCAAGTATGTGATGACTTGCTTTTACACAATTTGCCAAGAACAATGATATTCTTCTCTATGCTAAACCTCCCCAGAACTTGCTCAAAGTAACGACATAATTAAAATCTGCCGGGATTCCGTCAACAATATAAATATCTGCTATACAGCAAAATCTGTAGATAGTGAACGCCCATGGAGCTACAAAAGTGGAGGTAGGTATGTAGGTGTCTACTACAAAGAGAGGATTTCACAGGAGTCAATGTAAAGTGTGACTTGAAGTGGTGTTCATTTAACTCAGGTGTTCGCTTGAGAGAGGTGTTCACTAAGTCAGGTAACTACAAAAATAATTAATTGGAACAAAAACTCTAGCCAGACTTTTTCTTCCCAAAATATATCCCCAAATAATCCTTAATGTGCCCATTTTTGTGAGGTCGTGAGCATGGTTCAGATTCAAATATGGGAACTAGCCTCTAAGTGGTGAATACAATAGGAATCCTAAAATCAAGTTGCCAAGGATATTTCAAACCTTGAACAGTCACAATCAAGCAACATGGGGTCTAGGAGATATGAGAGACATCCCTTTAACATTTTCTCTTTAAGCCTGACTAATGTCAGACAACTCTTGATTACGTAAGACCGTGTGATTGGGTCAAACATAACAGAAACAACAAGAGAAGATAGACAACGTGAATCACCCTCCTAAAGTGAACATTGTCCGGTAACAGAAGTTGATATCATATTGCTCTCTAGTTGTACAGTTTCATTAGAGAAAAGTAATATATTTATAGAGAGAGCACTTGCTGATATAATTTGACTTATTGGACTGGTTTATCTACGAGACCCCGGGGAGAACGGTTTTAGTGTCTGCGAACAAAGATGCGCCCAATTCAAGATGTTCCTTTCATCAGATTCTGTGATAACTCGAGATGAATCTTTCCTCATAAAACAACCAATCGCCACTTTCTAGTAATTGAAGCTTTTTACAAGTCGTGTGAAATCACAACTCTATATGAGATGAAGGAGATCCCAGTGGAGTATGTCTCTCCCACTAGAAGTATTCAGATCATCCAACATATAGAGGGTGAAATCTCACTTTTTGCTTTTGATTTTGGCCTGTATATTTTATAGGGACGTGAACTGTTTTTCTTTTCAAATGATGCCCTTTACAGCTTTTTATAGAAGATAGAGTTTGGTCTTTAATTATGAATACTCGGGATATAAAGATAATATACATCATCATTGTTATGTAACGTAGATTACAGTATCATACGTTACATTTTCAGACACAAACATCCATAATTGTTCTTTTATTTTTTAGAATAATCATACAATGCGGCGTTTCGTAATATGCCCTTGTCCACGTGGATAATGAAGTAAATGTTGTTCAATGAAGCTAGATAGGAAAACACACAAATAACAATGCTTTAAAAATAATTAAGCTCAAATCCAATAATGGCCTCACAGTGAACAACGCAACAAAATGAGTGACAACAATCACTTTGCTCTAACAAGTCGCATCACTTTGACTCATCCTTTCCCTCATTTCACAGTTGGTAAATGGAATGATAGGACATAATGAAAACAAACAGAGATTTACTGCGCCATAAACTTACAGCCGTGCCCTTCCAATGAACAATACGTCCGTGTAAGATAACACCCTGTGTCCATATGATAGTGCTTGGCATATCTGTAACAGCTTGAAGAAGCTGAAATATCACGATGTATAAAATGTCTGTTGTACAATTTTTCCGGTTATTGTTTTAGAAATAAGTTATTGCCATGAGTTAACCTAGAAGAGTGGATCTCGCTATCACCGGCCACCATGGCTATAAAGTTGATTAGCTAGAAATTGTTCACTGTTATATTGTTTCATACGTCTGTTTATTTATGTCTTAATTACAATAAAAGATGTTAGCTAAACGCCTCTACGGTGATTTAACTTGCTTTGTTCATGTCGTATCTTGCTTATTGCATTTCGAGTTGTTTGAACAGCATCGATGCGTGCGGTAAGACAAAATTTGACCACAATGTAGAATCTAAAATTCCAGGCGTATCATTAAATACTCCAATGCGCAAACAATTCATAGAAAAAACATATGAACTAACAAAGTAGAACATTAATAGAATTTATATTTACTCGTCATCAGATTATTTGATTAAAACTTCAAAAGCTGCAGACCATTATAAATATAAAAAGGTAAACGAAGTCATGTTTAAAAATATCCAAGTAAATTGAACAAATGATATATTTCCTAAAAATATAATCGTAAATTATCATTATAAGAATTTCCATGATACCATTATACTGTAGAAGCCTAATAGAATTATGCGAAGCATAGTTCACGATCCTTTTGGCGAATGAACTCAAAACCTATCATCCCCGCACAAATGGTTTAGTCGAATGCATTAATGGAAGTGACCCATCCCACATTCACAGAAAAGCAACAGCAACAATGTATGAGATTGCGGTAAGTTGAATATCAATGGAAACTATATGTTTCTGTTTCGCAACAATGTTCCAACTGATGAGCTAATTTGGTCATTTTTATTCATACACTTATGTTTTTAGGTGATAGAATGGAAAGAACCATCGGAAATGCTGGACTATGAAGATGTCTCTCTTAGAACGTTAGATCATTGTTTGGGGCACCTTAACTCGAAGACAACCCCAAGTTCAGGTTTCATAAGCTTACCAGTATATCACCCCCCTTCTGAATAATACCGTGTTTCCTTAAAAACGATGGTCTATGACCCCATCCACATCATTTGAGGGAAAACTCAGAGTCATATATTTCAATTACTAGAGGAAGGAGTGCAAATCTAGACACATTAGAACACCGATCCTCGCATGATCCATCGCCGTAGATTCTCAATAGAATCACAGTTGGTACATCAACTCATTTAACGGAGAAAATTAAATGTATGTCATCCAATATTTTTATATTAAGCGACGTAGTTGTTTCCTTTTTGCCATTTACACCCTATGCAGACAGAGCCTGTGGGAAATATTGGGTGCGGCGCAAATGAGCGGAGGGTGCGGAGCTAACGGTCATTTTTGAATTTAAAATTGGGATATTTCTGAAACTAAGCCGTTTTGGGACTTCAAATATACCAAGATATGTGTATTTGACACCAAATATCAATAAAATTGTGAAAATAGTAGTGCAATTCATTTTATAGCGACGCAGCATGCCTTAAACATTTCCCAGACCTATATATTTTGAGACTATCCTTTTAATACTGCGTCCCCAGCATTCATAAAAAATGATGTTCAAGATACACTACCCATGCAAATTATTTTTGCATCTTGGAAGCCAGGCAGTATCTGTGTGATTTTATAAAAATTCGGAAATGTTCTTCAGATATGAGCCCCTCTAAATATTGGGTGCGGAGCTACGTTTATGGAGTTGCTCCGCACCCAATATTTAGAGGGGGCTCATATCTGAAAAAATTTCCGAATTTTTATAAAATCACACAGATACTGCCTGGCTTCCAAGATGCAAAAATAATTTGTATGGATAGTGCACCTTGAACACCATTTTTTATGAATGCTGGGGACTCAGTATTAAAAGGATAGTCTCAAAATATATAGGTCTGGGAAAGGTTTAAGGCACACTGCGTCGCTATAGAATGAATTGCGCTACTATTTTCACAATTGTATAGATATTTTGTGTCAAATACACATATCTTGGTATATTTGAAGTCCCAAAACGGCTTAGTTTCAGAAATATCCCAAATTTAAATTCAAAAATAACCGTTAGCTCCGC
Source organism: Owenia fusiformis (assembly GCA_903813345.2). Taxonomy (NCBI): domain Eukaryota; kingdom Metazoa; phylum Annelida; class Polychaeta; order Sabellida; family Oweniidae; genus Owenia; species Owenia fusiformis. Next base: position 17,408,930 of record CAIIXF020000011.1, on the reverse strand, counting down.
ACCCTCCGCTCATTTGCTCCGCACCCAATATTTCCCACAGGCTCTGTCTGCATAGGGTGATTTAGCGAAAGAGCAGTCTCGCGGGACAAGCCGTATTGAAGTTTTTCCCTCGATGACAATTGAACCAGTTTTATATTATTCACGATTGCAAACGTTTTCCAAGCTTTTGATCATACATTTCCTTGTCTTTTCTTTATGAAAGATTGGTACATTTATGGCGATATATGTTTGCGCAAATTGCGGAAATGTCCTATAATGACGCACAAAAGGCAACATTTGTGCTTGATTCACTATTATGGAAGATTGCCATAGAATGGAAACGAGTGAAATACAGACCCTCATACATTTATATTTCATCAAGAGAACTAACACATGCACTACAGATAACCAGACCTGTATTACATATACTCACAACTAAGTCGAACATGACATGTCCCAGGTTATATTTTAAGCATAGTCTTTAAAACATATATTTTACAAGCTGATTTTATGATCATAACAGGGTGCTAAATTCTGGATATACTTTTGAGTGGTATCCTATGGGAATATCCTTTTTTGGATAATGCATATTTTATTTTTCCCACTTTGGAGTCTCAGTGTGAAAAAAATTAAAAAATGTAACACAATGTTCGAATTTCCGTTTTGAAATTAGGTGTATATTTCTAAAAAGTAATTGTTTGAATTGAATTGCTAAGTACAAAATATGACTTCATATGCAAATACGATTTATCTAAAATAAAATATTAAAAATCGTATAATATTCATGGATGTCGAGAGCTGCATCAATGTCGGTCAGAACTCCCTAACCTCGAGGTAACACATTACACTGGACACCCGTGATATGCGGCTAATCCCACAAGCTGTAGGAATTGACAGATAAGTGTTCCGTGTTCAAAGTTGACATGACACATATGCAATGATATATCAGCTAAAACAAAAACAGTAATGATAAAGCTATCGAATATTAACAAAACAATCGTTATCTCAGGCAACATCAAAGAGGTATGGCTATTGTTATGCAAATTCGCTGAAAGTTTAAAACACTCGCTAAATTTGAAAATTGCAACGGGGATGATAAAGATTGACAGTACGTTTTCCCGTAATACTTCTTTATCAGTAAGATAAATATAAAGTGTCATTTCCAAAGACAATTCCCATCACCATTACTGTTTGCTACTCAATTCTCCTTTGCGCAAATAACGTATTTGATTATTTTCTGCTATTGCTTACTCGCATATTTTGCTTGATGGCCCGGACCCTGGGGAGAGCCTAATATTGCCCGTATGCAAATTTACACTGTTTTAGTGTTCAAGAATAATGGGTGCATCATTTATACAGAGCTTCATGACAATCCTGATAACAAGCTAAATTACACTGACGATCATTGGCCATTAGGAGTTATAATAAGTTTTGAGTTCGTCACACTTTCCCCGCTCTTTAAAATATACGTCCCCGAACATCAATAACGAAAAACAAAAAATCTATAGAAAGCAGATTTATGTCAGAGCAGTGGGTGCGATATATCAACTCAAACCAAAAACTAAGGAAGGAAATTAAGAAGTAAAGTGAAGATAACTCATTTTTATATTCATTCTTAATTAATGTTTTGTTAGAAATGGCGCAGCGTAGTTCATAACGTGAAACACCATCCATTGCCTCGAATGACAGGTAATACCCTTGATAATGTTTGTCTTCTGTAATTCTAAGCTAAATCTAAAATATTCGATAATGTATTTTATTGAGAAGTTGTCATTTCTTTTGTTTATTAAGCCTTTGATGGTAGTTTTGATGAACTAGACGGAGTTGTGACCAAGCATTTCCGAGTTGTAATTTTAGACAGACCCTGTCGCCAACCAATGAAACGAAACAATCTCTGCAGAAAAACAAACATCATAATCTTAAGATATAACTTCAAATACCAATTAATAGCTCTGTAACAAAAGCCCTACCCGTCTTATGATAGTACAATCTAATAGGTCAGAAAAGGAGAATAAATATACTCATGTGACAAAACGTGATTGTGTTTTAGATTTACGTCATTAACAAGCGGATCACCATTACGTAATTGTATAGAGGATCCATGATTTGCATCATAAATATATTCCGCGGATAGGCTCTTGTGGTTTAATTTAATATTCTCCAGTAGTCGTTGAGGAAATAATCTATTCTCAATGTCTTTAAATGTTTTCCCAGATACATTTGAACAAGCCCGAAAACGTTCTATATGTATGTATCGTTTTCCCAGATACATTTGAACAAGATCGAGAACGTTCTATATGTACGTATGAACGTTTTACTTTCAAATGGACGGTTTCTCTTTCCATTTTCTTTTTAGGTGTACTTTGTAATCATGCCCGTAGCCAACTTTTCCCAAGCAAGGGGGTTTACTTTTCAAAGGTTGGCCCAGAATCACCTCAAAAGTGCTCAGAATTGTGAAAACTGCATGATTTTGAAATAATTTTTGGCAATTTCGATACACACACTAAGAAGAATAAAAGGAACGAAGAGTAACAATTTGAGACTGGGGAGTTAATCTAGTTTTTCTCGTTATGGTCATTTTATGAAAATTAAAAATTGTTTCAATGGAAATTGAATAGCTGGAAAAGATCAGCTTCGTAGCAGAAGCCATAATACTTGATATTATTTTGTAAAGCATAACTTATACTTTCTGTAAATACCTCAGATAGATGTTTTATGGCATGACTGTGATGTTCTGTACCTTGGAAACCAGAAGTAAGAGTGAATCAAGATACTAGTCGTTCTTCAATATCGTCTCGAAGAAGAAATGCAATACGGACAAACATACTTGAGAGAATTTTCCCTATGTTCTCTTAAATAAAACACGACTAGCTCACAATAAGAACTATGCAAATCAGCCCGACTCTCTGACCCAACTATATAGAAGTCTATGGAAAAAAAGAATAAATTCGATTCAGTTAATTTATGACTCCACTTAAGGGGTCTTTTCTCTGACCTCACAAATGACATAACCTCTTTATTAATTGCACTTTGCAATGCTGGCTTAATGAAACTTCATGCTTCGGAGACTGATTATGTAGATAAGTCTTTATAGTGCTGATTCCATATCTTTTGGGATGGGTTACATTGGCTTCGAGAGGCTACAGTGTGGTTCCGTGACTCCTCTATTGTTTCCCGATTTCATTATTTGTTCATTTCATTACGCAGCTGAAGTCAAAATTTACATCTGATCTTATCTGTAAAAGCTTTGAAAAATGCCTTGCGGATTTTTACATTAAAGCCAATACAATTGGACTTAATTAAAACAATGGATTTAATGAAGTCAGTGAGCTTTATTTGTCATCCCCGGGGATGATTAATGATGGCCTTACCCCCAGGGCTACGTTAAAGAGAAGAGCAATCAGAAACTATCCTGTTGTCATACCAAATCAGACCCGGGTTGACTAAAAAGTCCTGGGGATCCTGCGTCGGTACCCCTGAGAGTTGTTAATGGAGAACCAATTTTAGTAAGCATCATTATCTCGTTTCAACATCAAACACAATGATGTCTAATACCGTCGATGTTTTACGTCTCGATTTCTAAAAAATATTTATCTGTCACATTCGATTATTCCATATATTTGATCTCCTAATCACGTTTAGAAGTCAAAATTAATATCACCAAGTACGGTCTAGGACGCAATTTAAGATATTTAAAACCGTAAAGCTGTTGCAGATTTTCATACAAAACCTATGGGAAAAATATCTAGAGTATAATCCTGAGTTTATATAAATTCTTATATGATTAATTTGCATAAGTAGCTCGAACCAATGTGTAATGACGTCATGCGCAAACACATACAAAATCGCCCACCTTGACCCACCTTAATATAGCACGTAATTGCAAGTATATTCTGCGGAGCACGCCGTCTATGAAATAAAATAATACGAAATACGTGACATTATTTAATTGCATATGACATGACATATGATATTTACCGTCTTATACTTGAGCAATCAGTTTCTAATGCAGCCGAATGAAATATTCATGTATTGGCCCTAAGAGGGTTCCAATGACCACTTAGAAGACATAAGACAACATTTCTTCTATTGACTTAGTTAGAGGTACTCTGTCGCAGTTAATGTAAGACACTGCAATGATAGCTTGAACATTGTGGATTTATTGGAATCTAATATGATTGTTAGTATTTTGTCAAAGGCTAAGTATATATGGTTTTCTTAGGCTACATGGTCTTCTGTGTAGCTGATTTTAGATATCCATTCTACCTCACTGTATTACGTAACAAAGAGACTATATGAGAGAGCGGTCAGCTGTTGGTTAATCACTTGTGGTTAAGCTTGTTAGTTACACAGAGCTAATAGCATGGCTACTCCAATGGATAATTCAGACTATGAAGACAAATTGTTAGATGATGAAACCTCAGAAGAAAGTGAAGTAGTTACCATGGGGACTTTAAAAAAGTTTTTCCAGTCATTCAAGGAAGACATTGTTCTGTCTTTCGATAATAAGAGAAAACAAGATGTTGTGGATATAGAAGACTCTACGTCTAATAAGAAACAAAAAATGGACTGTTCGACAGTTTCAGAAAAAGATGAATCGGGAAATGAAGAAGAGGACGTAAACGACGATAAGGAAGATGATTCGTATTTCGCGGCTCTGGAACGACAATTCGGAGATGAAGAGCCAACTGGTTCCAAGATTAAGGAACAATGGGCTAACTTTGTAGACAACAGGTTCTCAAAGCCCCTATCACATGATGTGGTGAAGGAAAAGGCAGCCACCCTCTTAAGGCCTGAAAACGTTAATAAAATAGTACCTCTAAAAATCAATCCTGAAGTTAAAAGGAAGGTCCCTAGATCTAAGGCTGGGGAAGATGTGAGGCTCGCTAATATGCAGTCTAATATTGGCAAGGTGGCAGTTGGAATCATCCAACTACTCAACAACAAAGGGAGTTCCTCCCAAAATGAAATAGGTTCAAACCTTATTGCCCTCCTGGGGCATGTTTTCAGCTCACTGAATAATACCAGGAAAGAGGCATTGCGACCATACATGGCCCAGATGTACAAGCCTCTTTGTACCTCTACTAATCCTGTAGGGGAAAATATGCTGTTTGGGGATGATCTCCCTAAGGCACTGCGAGACTGCAGAGATGCCGACCGTCTCGGTCGTAACTTTGAGGCTAAGAACTACTCAAAAAACTGGAAGACCCAGGGTCGGGGCAGTCACAGCTCGGGACAACATGCCTGGGGGAAAAAGAAGTGGCTGCCAAGGGAGGAATACCTCAAAAAGCAGAAAGAGTCCAGCAAGAAGTACAACAAAGACTAAAGGTGAGCTCTACTTTTTTAGATAATAACTGTCCAGAAATTTCAAACAATGAATCATCATTGTCAGCATTGGTTCATGAGAGTAACACAAGTGTAAACTCTTTTCATGCGGGTCAAATTAAAAATCATTTGCATGAATGGCAGAAATTGACATCTGATCCAGATATTATCAACTTGGTAACCGGGGCAAAAGTAGACGTTACTGAAATTCCTGTTCAATCAAAGGCTCCAAACCAACTTTGTTTTTCAAAATCAGAAAATCAGGCCTTAACATCAGAAATAACAACACTTTTGGAAAAAGGTGTGATAAAACCAAGTGTACATGAACCTGGAGAATTCATTTCAACAATCTTCCCAAGGGTAAAGAAAAATGGGTCAATAAGGTTGATTCTTAATCTGAAAAAATTGAATAAGAATATTGAATACAATAAATTCAAAATGGATACTTTACAAACAGCAATTAGCCTTATGAGGAAGGATTGTTACATGGCCTCCTTAGACCTCAAAGATGCTTACTATAGTGTAGGTATTCATGTTCCTGATAGAAAGCTTCTGAAATTCACGTGGAATGGTCAACTTTTTGAATTCACTTGCTTTGCAAATGGGTTAGCTTTTTGTCCTAGGAAATTCACAAAGCTCTTGAAACCAGTGTTCTCTCATTTACATTTACAAGGTCTTGTATCTATGTATTATATGGATGACAGTTATCTACAAGGAGATACATATGCAGAATGTCTTAATAATGTGGTTTGCTCACACAGGTTGTTGACAGATCTAGGTTTTGTAGTACACCCAGAGAAATCATCTTTTGTTCCAACCCAGACAGTCAATTTCTTGGGCCATATTCTTAATTCAGTAACTATGACAGTCTCATTAACTGATGAGAAATCTCTCAAGATTAAAGCGGCCTGCTACAACCTATTGCATAAGACTAATCCCTCTATCAGAGAAGTTGCAAGGGTTATTGGGTTAATGGTGTCATCATTCAGTGCAGTCACATATGGGCCTCTTCACTTTCGGCAACTTGAATTAGATAAAAGTAAAGCCGTGAAACATCACAAAGGCAATTATGAAGCTATCATGTCATTATCTAATGGTGCTAAGGAGGAGCTTAACTGGTGGACAATGAATGTTTGTAAATCCAGTAAACCAATCAGTCATGGTGACCCAGACATGACCCTCTTCACTGATGCATCAGGGAGGGGGTGGGGGTGTGCATGGAATGGCAATAAAGAGGGTGGCCCCTGGTCGGCCCTTGAAGAGAAAATGCATATCAATTGCCTTGAATTGCTTGCAATTTTATTCAGCCTTCAAATAACAGATCCAAAAGATAATACTCACATAAGAATAATGTGTGACAATATGACTGCAGTGCAAACCCTTACAAAAATGGGAACAAGTCACTCAATTGAGTGCAATGATATTGTCAAACAAATCTGGTCTTGGGCCTTACCTAGGAACATTTGGCTAAGCATAGCACATATTCCTGGTGTTCTAAATGTAGAAGCTGACTCAGAATCTCGTAAAGAACATTTTTGGGACAAAGAATGGAAACTCAATCATGAAATTTTCCTGGAAATTTGTCAATTTTTCAAGTACTCACCAGACATTGATCTCTTTGCTTCTCGATTGAATACTCAAATAGAAAAATTTGTGTCCTTTAAACCAGAACCTGGTGCATATGCCACTGATGCATTCACATTGAATTGGAGTAATTTATACTCTTATGCTTTTCCTCCTTTCAGCATCTTAACCCGGGTACTTCAAAAATTGGAGTTAGAAAGGGGGGAAATGTTAATAGTGTTCCCAGCTTGGCCGACACAACCCTGGTACCCAAAACTGAACAAACTAATAAGAAGTCCTGTTTTGCCTCTTCCAGTACACAACCACGTTCTACAACTCCCGAACTTTCCAAAGAAAAAGCACAAATTCAAAAACCTCAAACTAATGGCAGCAATTATATCCGGGAAGGCCTGAAAGAAAAACATGGACTATCTACAGATACCTTGGATATTCTAATGAAATCATGGAGAGACTCTTCTATGAAGCAATATGCAACTTACATTCGAAAGTGGAAAGTGTTTTGTGAAGAAAAGCAATTAGATACTTTTTCGCCTCATATTAATGAGATACTTGACTTTATGACAATTATTTTCAAGTCAGGTGTTGGGTATAGTGCCATGAACACATGCAGATCAGCTCTTGCTACAGTCATCACATCTATAGATGGACATGCTTTGGGTTCCCATCCACTTATTAAACGGTTTCTGAAAGGAACTTTTGAAATAAGACCAATCATGGTCAAAAATATAGAAACATGGGATGTCAACATTGTTTTGAAATATTTACAATCTTTCCCTGACAATAGATCTCTGCACCTTAAATCTTTAACTCATAAGATCATTATGCTAATGGCCCTTATAACAGGGCAAAGGAGACAAACACTCCATGTATTGAAAGTTTCTGATATTGTATGGACAAATTCAGGGTGCAGAATTAATATCACAGAAAAACTTAAAACTACTAGGCCAGGTTTTCACCAAAAGCCACTTAACTTAGAAAAGAACAGTTTGCAGACAAAATTATGTGTCATTAGCTGTCTTCAGGCTTATTTGGAAAAGACTAGTTCATTAAGAGGGGATTGCCAGTCCCTGTTTATAACTTGTCAAAGACCCTTTCATAAAATGAGTTTAGATACCATATCTAGATACTTAAAAGATGTACTTTCCTCCTCAGGGGTGGACACTTCAATTTTCACTCCTCATTCCACGAGGTGTGCATCAATGTCTAATGAACATCAAAGAGGAACTCAAATTAGTGTAATAATGAACAAAGCTGGCTGGTCAAAAGCCAGTACTTTTTACAGATTCTATTGTAAGGATGTAGTTTAACTACATGTTAAGATTTATGATCAATGAAGATCTTGAAATATAACTGTTTCATTCAGAAATTGAAATTTTGAGTTATGAATAATTAATGAGTGATCACATGCTTTTAAATCTCATATAGTCTCTTTGTTACGTAATACAGTGAGGTAGAATTGAAAGTTAAACGAGACTTACCTTGGTAAGTTGAAGTTTGACTGTAGTTCTACCGAACTGTATGCAGGAACAAAGAGATTATATCCCACCCTATCCCTCCCAAATTGTTCCTGCATCATGACAATGTGATCACTCAATGCTCTAAATAGTGATTAACCAACAGCTGACCGCTCTCTCATATAATCTCTTTGTTCCTGCATACAGTTCGGTAGAACTACAGTCAAACTTCAACTTACCAAGGTAAGTCTCGTTTAACTTTCAATTAAAAAGCAAGAAGTCAACATTAAATATATCAATCCCAGCAATTGGTAAAATGTAAAAAAAAATTCCATACACAACTTAATTATAATCGAGAAAGCAAAAATAGAGGATATATTATTATGGTACAGCCTAAGACGATCACATTAATGTTTATTTTGAACAAAATTCTCGGAATAATTTTAATAAAATTATTTCAATGAGTTTGTCTTATGATTGGTGTTTTTATTGTTGCAGTGCTTTTTGGAGCAAAATTCTGCACTGATCGTCCTAAGAGGTTGTTTATTTGACATGCCTTGTATATTTTTTAAATGTATAGGTTTCTTGTCATTTTCGCGAACCACAAATGAAGATAGAGACAAAAGGATCATAATTACCATTGTTTACCACACTAATTGTTCCTTCTTTGAATTCCCACATAAATATTACGCCGCCGATCGAATGTTAATACCTTATAGATCCCATGATAAATCAGTTTTAGAATTCTAAAATCGCCCCTTTCATTGGTCCAATCAGGTCACGTGATTAAATTGTATCACCTGGTTGACGGTCTCTGTTTGTAAATTGTGTGTGATTAATTACACGTAGAGATCAAATTGCAATTTTTACCCCCAATGTACGCAGGGGCGCAAATTGCGGAATGCTTTGAACATGACCCGTAAGCTTGATGCCATTCATACCCCATGCTGACTTCTGACCCCTAAAACTGCCGGTAATTTCCTTGTGAGTAAAACAGGGGTTTGGAATTATCGTCTAATTACGGACACAATAGCCTAAGCACAAACAAATATCGCATGGATCTCTTTTTCGCCTTCCAAATAGTTACTTCATGAACTGATCAAAGAGCTATGATATGTAGATTTGAAGTTGACTTTTTGAAACTTCATTCCTCGCTGTATTTAGAAAGCAAGTGTTAATTCGACCACTCTTGTACAGTTTAGATTTTGATATCAGGCACGCTTGAGATATTCTTCTTAAGTTTCCCCACACGTGTTCTTTCAATTTTTCAAACATCAAAGGGAACAATTGTACGAGGAGAGTAAGTATGGTAGTAAGTGAAACATAATGTTAGAGTTGCTGCATTTTCTCGTTTTATAACAAGAGTAGAAATTAGACACTGAGCGTTAACATCCAAAATTTCACCACCTGCCATTATTTACAGACGTCGAAGTCCGACCGCCAACCGTCGAACGCCGAATACCGCCCCCCCCCCCAAAAAAAAGTTGGAGACTACAATATGTCACCACTCCTGGTAGTGATATAAAAACCAGTCATGCATAGTTGAATATCAGCGGTCAAAGCGACATCTTTTTGAATCGACAATGTCTGTACGATTACATAATTTTAACTAACAGCAATAACTGATCATCGATGCTCTTTAACAACAATACAATTAATGAAATTGTATGTTGTTTCCAAAGATCTTTTACAACCGCAAACAGGACCTGCTACCTTTAACTAAAAGATCAAACATCTTTGGTATGAGTTTACAAAAATAAGAAATTCAAATATTGACATGAAGTGTCAAACACAAAGAATTGAGGTCTTTGAACAGGTTTTTTATTGTCAAAACTAATTTGACTACAGAAAGTCAAAATCATTGAAAGAGACCCATAGATGTCGTTTGCGATACAAAATTTCAATACACAAATTTTTTGATGGCAATCAAGCAATTGTCTATAAGATGTTGATCACGTCGATGTACAATGTACAGACTTGACCGTACCAAAACCTATACGGAAGGATGTGTTGTTTGAAGAATGGGGTTATTCGGGGAGTTAGGGATTACTCGATACCAAAAGGTTAGTAGCAAATACTAGATTAGGATCTGTTTCGAAGACATGAATTCAATTGGCTGAAGTTGTGATCATATGCCGTTCCAAATCTATTTTAGGGTAAGCATGGGGGGGGGGGGTGTTCAGTATCCTACCCACATGTAACGTCTTTTGTCTACCTCCTTTATTGTATGCATCACATGGTACCATGGTCATGATTTACTGACCTTATGATTGATGTATGGTACTAACGTGGGAAACCAAGGGTACCACCGTGGGATAACATATAGCACTAGCGCGTAACATATAGCACCAACGGGGTGGGGTGTCTCTGCTACAATCAATAGATAACCTATGGTGAACGACCAATAAAAAAGATGAAGATACTTTCAAAATGAATCCTCCATGGATTTAAACGCTTTACTGATTGCTGTACACTTTGGTTAAAAATGACTTCTACCAATTATGAGTAATTGACTTGGGAGAGTAAAGCAAGAAGATCGCGTGAAGCGCTTAATAAACTTAATTTGGACCTTGTTTCCAAGCATGTCTGCAGATATGGCCATATTCTACAGTGTTAACCATGTTCTCATGAATCTATACGTCTCAAGAACACCTTCCGAAATCTAGGATTGATGTAAGAGTTGTATTTGCATTTGCATTTGTAAGATTTCTTATTTTATCTTTTATGTGCATTTTTGAAACAAAATGCTTTGTATTCCGCGAGTAGTTTTAGGAGGGATTTGTCTTTAATTGGAGAATGTTTCGGGTATTTCAAACCACAGTATTTTATGATTTCTGATTAAAAAGAGAAAGGCAGTGAGTATATAATTTGTAGGATTTAGTATTTGCAGATTGAATCACGTAAATAAGATATAGTTCACCGTTCAGCTCCATTGTCAAGCTCAGAAAACACATTTATCAATTCACCATGTGAATGAACGTAAATTGGTTACATCACTCCCGTAACAAAACGTTAAGAATTGTTCTTTTACTTAATTTCCACAGCCTTTGTAAAGCCGTCTCTAATAGGAGGTCATTAGGAGGAGAGATGTCACTGCAGGCATCCACCATATTGTGTAGCATCAGATACATATAATCTCGGAATTAGGCATATAAAGAAATATGGCGATAAAATGAGATGACATATCGTTTGATCTTGTGCTCTGTTCAACCAGGCAATTTTTCAAAGTTATGGGTTCCTCCTAGACATATTCACATCCGATTCATTTAATCCATCTTTATTTTCGAATTAAGTCGATAGGGGACACCATGTTTAAATATTGTGCAATATAAAAGTTAAATGTAAAACTCAAAGTGAGAAGTAGAGATCGAATTAAGTCGATAGGGAACACCATGTTTAAATATTGTGCAATATAAAAGTTTAATGTTAAACTTAAAGTGAGAAGTAGAGATCGAACCAGCTGATGTGGTGACGTTTACAATACTCAGACCTTGAGAGTAGTAGAGAAATAGCTAATGGAATCATGAAGACGTTTACAAGTTAACAGTAAGATCCAAAGAGTAGTAGAGAAACAGCTGATGTGAAGGCGTATACACGTTTACAGTAAGACCTAGTGAGTGGTAAACAGCTGATGTGAAGACGTATACAAGTTTACAGTAAGATCTAGTGGGTGGTAAACAGCTGATGTGAAGACATATACAAGTTTACAGTACTATACCTAGTGAGTTTTAAATAGTTGATGTGAAGAAATATACAGGTTTACAGTAAGTATTAGTGAGTGGTAAACAGCTGATGTGAAGACGTATACAAGTTTAACGTAAGACCCACTGAGTGGTAAACAACTAATAAGAAGACGTACACAAGTTTACAGTAAGATCTAGTGAGTGGTAAACAGCTAATGTGAAGACATATACAAGTTTACAGTAAGATCTAGTGAGTGGTAAATAGCTGATGTGAAGACGTACACACGTTTACAGTAATATCTAGTGAGTGTTTAACAGCTGATGTGAAGACATATACAAGTTTACAGTAAGATCTAGTGAGTGGTAAACAGATGATGTGAAGACATACACAGGTTTACAGTAAGATCTAGTGAGTGGTAAACAGCTGATGTGAAGACATATACAAGTTTACCGCCAGACCCAGTGAATGGTAAACAGCTGATGTGAAGACGTACACAAGTTTTCAGTAAGATCTAGTGAGTGGTAAACAGCTGATGTGAAGATATATACAAGTTAACAGTAAGATCTAATGAGTGGTAAACAGCTGATGTGAAGACGTATACAAGTTTACCGTAACACCCAGTCAGTGGTAAACAACTGATGTGAAGACATACACAAGTTTTCAGTAAGATCTAGTGAGTGGTAAACAGCTGATGTGAAGACATATGCAAGTTTACAGTAAGATCTAGTGGTTGGTAAACAGCTGATGTGAAGACATATACAAGTTCACAGTAAGATCTAGTGAGTGGTAAACAGCTGATGTGAAGATATATACAAGTTAACAGTAAGATCTAATGAGTGGTAAACAGCTGATGTGAAGACGTATGAAAGTTCACAGTAAGACCTAGTGAGTGGTAAACAGCTGATGTGAAGACATATACAAGTTCACAGTAAGATCTAATGAGTGGTAAACAGCTGATGTGAAGACATATACAAGTTTACAGTAAGATTTAGTAAGTGGTAAACAGCTGATGTGAAGACGTGCACAAGTTTACAATAATGTCTAGTGAGTAGTAAACAGCTGATGCGAAGACATATGAAAGTTCACAGTAAGACCTAGTGAGTGGTAAACAGCTGATGTGAAGACGTATGAAAGTTCACAGTAAGATCTAATGAGTGGTAAACAGCTGATGTGAAGACATATACAAGTTTACAGTAAGATTTAGTAAGTGGTAAACAGCTGATGTGAAGACGTGCACAAGTTTACAATAATGTCTAGTGAGTAGTAAACAGCTGATGTGAAGACGTATACAAGTTTTCAGTAAGATCTAGTAAGTGGTAAACAGCTGATGGGAAGACCTACACAACTTTACAATAATATCTCGTGGGTAGTAAACAGCTGATGTGAAGACGTATACAAGTTTTCAGTAAGATCTAGTAAGTGGTAAACAGCTGATGTGAAGACCTGCACAACTTTACAATAATATCTCGTGGGTAGTAAACAGCTGATGTGAAGACATATACAAGTTCACAGTAAGATCAACTGAGTGGTAAACAGCTGATGTGAAGATATATACAAGTTAACAGTAAGATCTAATGAGTGGTAAACAGCTGATGTGAAGACGTATACAAGTTTACCGTAACACCCAGTCAGTGGTAAACAGCTGATGTGAAGACATACACAAGTTTTCAGTAAGATCTAGTAAGTGGTAAACAGCTGATGTGAAGACGTACACAACTTTACAATAATATCTCGTGGGTAGTAAACAGCTGATGTGAAGACGTACACACGTTTTCAGCAAGATCTAGTGAGTGGTAAACAGCTGATGTGAAGACATATACAAGTTTACAGTAAGATCTAGTAAGTGGTAAACAGCTGATGTGAAGACGTACACAACTTTACAATAATATCTCGTGGGTAGTAAACAGCTGATGTGAAGACATATGAAAGTTCACAGTAAGATCTAATGAGTGGTAAACAGCTGATGTGAACACATTTACAAGTTTACAGCGTTTAGAGTAAGATCTAATGAGTGGTAAACAGCTGATGTGAAGACGTACACAAGTTTTCAATAAGAGCTAGTGAGTGGTAAACAGCTGATGGGAAAACATATACAAGTTTACAGTAAGATCTAGTAAGTGGTAGTGTACCGTAAGACCCGGTGAGTGGTAAACAGCTGATGTGAAGACGTACACAAGTTTACAGTAAGACCTTGTCAGTGATAAAGAAACAGTTTGCAATAAGATAAATTGTGAGTAGTAGAGAAACAGCTGGTGTAAAAACGTATACATGTTTGCAATAAGACGTTACGAGTAGTGAATAAACAACCGATGTCAGGCTATAGAAGACCCTCATAGTAGGAGACCAAACAGCTGCTTCAAGAATGACGTACTGTAAACGCGTTACGATAATTTTTCTGACTAAACAAGTTGGGTTGACAATGTACAATATGATAATCTTATCAGTGAACGTCTTTTCTGATGAAACATGAAATATAACTCCAAATTACAAGGAGACTCACACGTATACGCTTGACATGTTCGAATGTTTAGTCTTCTTTGAATGAAGCGACTCGACACTAAAAGACAAGCGAGATAAGGAGGCGATCCCCGGGGATTTGTTTTCCTTCAAATATCTATGGCAAAGCAAAGCGAGCTGACACTCTTTCCACTCCAGTGATATTCGTGAGAGTCTGGAGGAAATTTGCTGTAATTAAAAATGGTTGACAGATTAGTAGCGTCGCGTATAGCCAAGAAAAGCCATTTTCCCGCGCATTCAACCGGAAGTTCTTCCGAATGAGTTATATAGCGGATTATCCCACCGGAAAGTCACCAATCATGTACGGAGAAAATTACCCCGGAAATATCCGCATGGCTATTCTAACGTAATGTAAGAATTTTAATCAGTTTTGATTACCCCGAGCTCGACATTTCACGTTAATTTCACTAAATGAGTGAATCAGTGCGGTTTCGATATCACTACGCCGTGTGCAATTGGTTTAGAAACCCACTCATCATTTCTAAAGACGTTCATCAAAGACATGGGACCATTCACTTACAGATAGCTTTTTCAAACGGATCCTTCTAAATTGGTACTTCAGGAAAGCATTTAATCAAATTGCCCCATGTACTTGGCGCTAGAGACTTGGTGTGAGTTACAAAGAAACGTGGTTAGAAATGTCAATATTTCATTACATTACTCCTATTCCCCGCTAAAAATAAAGTTGACAAAGGTGAATCTTTGGAACATAAAATTTTATCAATTTAACGAGACACACGCACATGCTCGTTCATTTAACCATGATGAGAGCCAGCGTTCATTCTTGGAATAACATCGCCAGTCTCGGATATACCACTATCGGCCCAGCTCTAAGACGAGGCTTAAAAGCTTAGGGCACAATCGCGTCAAGAAGATCCACAGAAAAGATTTGGCGTTATGATCGAGGGATATATCACCGCGTTGTAATCTTAGTTTTGACATCCCTAGTCTTAGAGGCCATTAAGAAAGGCTACGTCTAAAGACAAATGGTAAAACTATAAAGCAAATAAGCCGCGTTGTTATTAAAGACGCTGCTATTTAGGTTGATATCTTTATCCATTGGAACATTTAGGGATAATAGCGTCTGACATCAAGTCATTATGGTGACAAATACACAGATCTGTGAATATCTTTATATCCCCTAAGTTCCCAATATTCTCCAAATGACCTTGACCTCTAAGATGGCAGATTTGGGATTGCCAGACGGCAAAATCAGAGACATATAAAACTGTTTTATGTCTCTGGTAAAATGTAGTGTACTAATAATGAATATATTTTAACTTGAAATTCAATTGCAAAGATCTGGGCTTCTAGATCCAAGCCCAAATGAATTAAAAACGTATTCAATTTTCTTAAGATGAGGAAAATCAATTTCTTCTCGATTTTGTAAAGTCTATTTCTTGACTTTTTTGACTGATGATTCAGTTGCTTGACGAACTCTTTAGTAAACGTTCAAAACACCAGAATTATATTTTCAGACACCGTGTCCCGGCAGCCTCAGACTATCACAAAAGTACAATGTAAACGTACATCATAAAGAACAATTGTACAGAAAGACGTCTTCACTTTTTTATTTTTATTTATGGACCAGGGTTTATCAAGCTCAACCATATGAAACAGGTGATATAGAGAATTTGGTCCGAACAAAGGAAAGTGAGAAATAATTTGCAAAACAATACCATGAAACCACAAGGGGCACTATATTTTTGTCTTCAAATTATGTCCGCATGATGCCTTAGTTGCAAACAACCCAGTAAGACCCATCACTACTATTGAAAAACGAGGATTGATATAATGAATCGTCAGGGAATAGACATAGCTCATAGAGTAATTGACAATTCAAAGAAATGTTTGAACATGTCAAAATTACAACTTCTCCAATTAGTGCATTTCAGGCGGAATTTCAGCATGATTTTCTGTGTGTGAGTTTTGCAAGTGTATCAATATGAATAAAAGTTAACCTAATAATTAATATGTTTTATTTACCCGATCATACAATAAAAATGTTATCAACTCAACATTGCGCGCATACATGACCCTCAGTCAAATGTGCATCTTGTGATATAAGAGCCGTTATAGTCTGTATGTTAGTCCCCGTGTATTATCCAAGTGTTTTGGTCTAAAATCATAAAGAAACAATTAGGTAGACTAGACGTGTAGCTTATTGGATCTTACATGATTGATAAAGGGTTGCAAAAGACGTGACCAGCGTAACAATGGCACCATCGTACCGTGTACCATATCCCAGTAGAGTGTCTCAGCTTTTTCTTGCTCTTTTCCAGATATTAACGACCATACGAAAGGTCACGTGGTCAAGAAACAACGAATTAGATAACTGGAAATAGTCTCAAAACAGTCATAGAAATCATGGACTTCCTTGGTACCCATTGGTGATGATTATATAGAACATCAAGTAAATGAGATATTTCCACTCGGTGGTTGTTGTAATGGTCCGTTTAGTGTTGGGTTTTGGTCTCTTGCATCAAGATCAAAATCAAGATATTATCGTTTATGTTTTGTAAAGGTTCAATAGCATCCATTGAGATAACTTGAACATCGGGATAATAAGATCGAGTAAGAGATACGGAAATTATATTTGTATATTGCACCCGGGTTACAATAGCAAGGTCATTGTATCACACAAGAAGAATTGTAATTAATTGATGTTTGAATTTGCCTGAATCCTGAGAGACTATAACAACAATAACAACTCTAAAAATGAATTCCGTACGATATCGCAACAACTATTCCAGTAGAGCATGTACTGATAACGAGACTGTAGAAATCATGGGGAAAGGTCAAGGTCAAACAATCACAAGCAAACTCTCGATATTTTATAATACATGTTGTGTCATATCAAACTTTTATATATGAGGGGCGTTTCAAAGAAAACAGCTTATCAGTCATGGTTTGAACAATTATCTGGAATGATATACTTGATTGCATGTTTACACATAGCAGGAGTGCATTAACACTTTCTATTCAATCAGAACGCAGTATAACCATGCTTTAGCTCAGACAACTAAGTCAAAGCATGGGCCTAGTTGAAAGCCCATGGTCAAAGACAGTACGCAGTTTGACTTGGGCAAGCCAAACATTGCCCAAATCAAACTGCACTACTGACTGTGACCTAAGTAGGGTCTAGGATGAAGGCTTCATCCTCATCGAGGTAAGCCACACCCTCTCCATCTCTATCCTTCTGGATCTGCGATGCAACAGAGAGAGATGCTATGAGTATCAGAATGCTTCATCCTAGGTAGGGTTAATAACGGAAAACGCAAATAAAACCATTGAATACTTGGATTAAATCCTAAATAGTAATAAGTCAGATTATTATTAAATGCAGTGTCATAGCTTGACACAGTTACGTCAAATGTGTGGAAATTTTGAAAATGACATTAACGTCGGTTTGAACAATCGGAAGGGGATATCTACGTTTAGAACAGCTTGTAACACAAATGGTTGTGCTAGCTTATTTCTATGAACATAACACACCCCATAACCATGGTAACAGTCTGATGGCATGCTCTATGTAACCTGCATATATTTCTTAAACAGGACGGGTAGATATAATTTTCATATCAGAATCGGACTATTATGTATGCGGGACTCCGTTGAAAAATTTAATGACAAACGAACCATTTGTATTTTTCTATATGGGCATCCAATACGAGATTGATCAGTGTGATAGCATTTTTAGATCTCGATAATAGTATCATTAGTACCGTAGTTGTTAGTTTTAATAATTTATTGCGCGACATATGTTTTAATTGTTTTATGATTAAATCCCAAGATGGTACAGGTGACATTGTCTGCTTGATTACAGGTGAACTTAGCAGGTGGAACAAGGTCAGAGGTCGGTCTAAAGGTCATCACAAGGTCAACTTAATGACCAACACATATGCTATAACAGTTAATAGGTACTATTTGATTCTAATTGATAATAAACATCGACAATCAGATGGCTCCTAATTAGTCATAGACTTTATTAGACAATAGTTCAAAGACCATGTGGTATTTTGTTTGTAAATTGTACTTCAATCTTGAAATTAAGAATATCCTCGATTTGACAGACAGTTTTGGAAATTGAATGTCTTGAATTTCTTGTACTGCTGCTCATTTCTGCAGTAACAGATCGGCAGATTGAGGAATTAATTATCTATTAGCCGGTATCAAAAGCTGTGGGCAGTTATCCTTGGTCTAGGGGGACAAGAAATTGACATTTACCCTAAGGCGTTCTGCAAGTTGTGACTTAGTGGTCAATCGGGATTATTTCAAGAATTGGACATTTGTCTCGTGCTGTTAAAATCGGAAGACAGTGTGACTTACACATGTCTCGATTCAGAGTCCACTAATTATGACTCAATTTTATTGTTAATTCATTCAAATATGTCAACTGCATACAACCCATCGGAAACAGGTTTATCTATATAGCTATCAGGGTTAGCTAGGTCTTGTATCATGTCCCTGTGGTGTCTAGCTACAATCCCCTATGACCCCGCCCCCATTACACACACCCCACAAGTCTGTGTGTAGTGGTGCTGGTGAAGTAGTGGTTAAGTAGTAGTGGTGTTGATGGACTAGATACATTCTGATACTCAGACCATCTCTGCAATGCACAAGAATTCTAGAGAGTTCAAGAGTTCTAGAAAGGAAACTGAGAGAAGGCTGTGATATCTCACGATGGAGTAGATAGGCGGGGGAGGGTGTCCAGAGACTATAAGCTAAACTATCACTGTTGTCTCCTCAATCTATATGTAGAAGGCAGGCCCGAAGGCAGCCCCCCCCCGCTTGCCGAAAATTCTTTCAAAACCATGATGCTTCCTCTTTTTAAGTTTTCAAGTGGTTGGGGCCTAAATCATCAAATGTGACCCCCTGGAATTTTTGGTAGTACCCCCTTGGCAAAAGCTGGCTACGGGCCTGGAAGATTTGTATGCAAGTGGGAAGGGATGGGGATACTCGGGATTATCTTTCAACTTGACTTGGAGAGTGATACGTGTACCAGTTTGATTTCTAATCATATGAAAACGTCATACATATGAATGAAACATATTAGAGAAACCATTTGTAAACTTTTACAGTCACTTTTTAATAAAAGGAATCACTTTAGTTGGACAACATTGCGAATCATTAATGAGGATCACCGTCCATTTTGTTTTATTTTAGAAAGAAAGATGATGTCATTGTTACAGTATCGTGCACATACCCAATAAACATATAATTGATACAACCCAAGTATATGCACTGAAGGATTCCTCCCATTGAGAAAGTTCTAGGAGCTGTGCGAGAGACTTACTTATGATTATTAAATAATATTATCAGATTGTCCACTGATGTTCTACCCTTGCAAGTCAAGTCCATCGTCCCATGCCAAAAATACAAAATATTACTAATGTGTTGAAGGAAAAGTTTGGAGCAATCGTGATTCGTGAATGCCCAAGAAACCTGTATTTCTAGGTAGGTAGCTCCATAACATCTAATATAGTATCAATATATCCAAAGATTAATTTTTCGCTCAACTAAGGGTTATTTTATTTTCGTTCTGGTAGAATTTCATATGCGTTTTCGTCATTGAATATGTTTGATTGACTTCATAAAACGACGCTTCATCGAACAATATTTTTTCAAAGGAGGACGAGGCAATTAGTTCTGCAAGAGCTATCGTGCATATTGCAATAATCGACATTTCAAGAAATCTTAGAAGGCTTATGATTCTATTGAAAAACAACCATGAATGGAGACTAGTTCTAGACAGTTGACTTGCTTCCAGTCTCAGTTTATCTCGAGTTTTGGATTGGAGCATTAACCCCTGGTGGGGGTGGGGGAGTGGGGTGTAGGGGTGGGGGTTGGACATATTTCTTATTTCTATGATTTGTATTCATGCTCTTTGGTGTTTCTCATTTTGTCTCTTGTAATTGCATATCTTCATTTTTAATTGTTGTAATTAAATCATTCGGTCAATTGTATGTTTTATAAAGATCAAAGAAAAGAAATGTTACTTTATATGACTGATTGATTCTTTCAGAGAATGAAAACGTTTCCCTGCCCGCATCTTCCTTTGTCGCGCAGTGTTCACAATAACAGTGTTTTTGAATTCGTTATCGTTGAATAGAGATATCATATTTATTATAATATTTCTAAATCTTTCGCCATCAATTTTTGCCATTTTGCCATTTACCATTGTAACGTTCATTGGTGCTCGTTTTTATGATTGTTATTTGTTCATATGTTCATTATATTTGGCTTATTGACCACCCCTCGTATTTTCATTATATTTCGCTTACACACCCCTCGTACCATGCTGGTCGGTAACTGGTCAACTCGTACCCAAGACAGACAAGTCGTACCCAAGACAACTGGTACCCAAGACAACTCGTACCCAAGACAACTCGTATCCAAGTATATATTTTGTTTCGAATCAAGCGTTGGAGTGGGAATGTGAATAGATATGTATACAAATTACATATTATAATTGAAACATACTGCTCAGAATAGTTTAAAGTTTAAAGAAGAATTTTCGGAAGAAATTGATTCAATTTTGTGACATTTTGAGCTGAGTGTCAATTTATATTGACTATTATTTTATATTGGTCACAGCTTCAGGATGTTCGAGTAAAGAGACACATGTTTATTCCACATATTCATAATCATTTTTCAAAATATTGTATGTTTATGAGTGTTTGGAACAAGTGTCAGATCTAATGTTGTAATTATATTTATTTATATATTTATATGTTTGACAAAAACGTGTTGAGAACAAGCGTTTCGAGCACTTCTTTTATTTAATAAAAAATGCTTTACTGATCCATTGAGAAAAAATGTATTTTAAATTCAAAAAAATATTGAGACTTGTTTGATTCAGATTATAACATAAAAGCATTGCAAACTCAATTTTTTCCTAATATGCACCCATAATACTGAAAATAATCTTGGGTACGAGTTGTCTTGGGTACCAGTTGTCTTGGGTACGAGTTGACTAGGAAGCATGCTGGTCTACTCGTGCTATATAGACTAATGTTCCATGAATTCAACCCTTCTTGATGGGAGCCAAATGTCATATTTTTGTTTATGGATGTGCACTATTTCTAATTTCTTATTTCTATTAACGGTTTAAATGTTGACATGTGGTTAACGCGTACCGCATCCTCTGGCATCAAAATACCATTATGGCCAAATTTTATACACCTTTCATAATCACATATCAAAAAATCAAACCCCCTTTGACATTTTGGGATCGTTTCTTTTCATAGAAAGTAAATTGAGTGACACCATAATTTTAAGGCACCTAAACGCTCTCATTTGTGGTATATCTCCTTAATTGATTCCATGATTTATAGGTTCCAAAACTACGGATTAACTCTGACGGTTTACCACTATTTTGAAAAAGCCATATTTTAAATTATTTAAGCTGATTTTATAGTATCGTGCATTCAATAGATATTGTAGCAAAAAAACTATGAAACAGCGATTGTGGAAAACTGATGTAGATCTGACATATCATATTCAAATCCGTATTTCGATGTGATGAAATGTTATATGAATACCTATACCTACTCAAATGTCATCATAACAGTAGATTTGAAAATAAAGAACAATTGGGCAAAGAGCTGAGTAAATATCAATGCATATCAACAAATAAAACCAGATCAAAACCTTTATCATTACTCAGCTGATTGCTGGAAACAAATACGTAAATGTATATATTATATTTATTCAGCTCTGTTGATAAATATGAAATTAATTGCCGCACAGGTTTTTGATAATGATAAATTAACAATATTTTTTTCGATGTATGTTATCAAGTATATGATAAACCGCACTATGTTTTATGTTTGTAGTTTAATGATGTAAAATAATTTACCTATTGACTTATGGTTACGGTACTGGTTGTTTTTATCTTTTTATACATGATTAAAATTCGAAAATATTGGCAAAACAAATAAAATAGACAACCATGAATATTTGTGACAGTTGAAAAAATAATATATGATGAGCGAAGGTAGATTTTATTTCATACGAGCTCATGTGTAATATGAGCGTGTTTCATCTTTTTTGAACACGCGTTGGTGTACATGCAACACACATAATATTGATATACACTCCCCTCCATGAGTTTGGCAACCTTTTTCCCCATTGAACTACGTATTAAAGCCTCTTTGCGTTTGAATTTTTATTTACTTAACCGGCGATGAAATAACTTATAATATTGATGGAAACGTAACTTGACTTTATTTCCAATACTTCCAAATTTTCTCAATTTTTTTTCCTCAATTACAATAGCTCGAAAATTGATGATAAATTTGATGAACTTTTGAAACTCGTCATTCCCATGTAATCCAATGGGAAATGGAGGGTTCGGGGCAAATCAGAAATCAGGATATCTTTTCAGTAAAAGATTCAGCAAAAAATATTTTTATATAGAAAATTGAATTGTCTAACTTTTTTAACACTAAGTGTTTAGTTTATTTGATGAATATTAAAGTTACAGCGCTTCAAAGTCATGTTTGAAAATAATTGTTCGCCTCCTGTGTTATTTCAATTGGAGAGTTTTTTTGAGAAACAATTTTGACTTTAAAGCCCTATAACTTTGTTAAACCTGAAGAAACATATCAATTTTTTGTTAAATAAAGTTAGCAAATTCAATTGCCTGCCTAACTCGTATTTTTTGCAAGGACTCAGATGGATGGATATTCTGTCATATGACCTGCGGCAAACCTACCATTTCCCATTGGTTAACATGGGAATGTCAATTTTCAAAAATTCCTCAAATTCATCATCAATTTTCGACCTCTTTTAATTGAGGAAAAAAATTGAGAAAATTTGGAGGTATTGGAATTAAAGTCAAATTACGTTTCCATCAATAGTATAAGTATTTTCATCGCAGGTTAAGTAAATAAAAATTCAAAGGTAAAGAGGCTTTAACACGTAGTTCAATGGGGGAAAAAAGGTTGCCAAACTTATGGAGGGGAGTGTACTACCTACATGTATAAGATCCAAAATAATCATTTATGTTTTAATTGTTGCATGCACTCTTATTACAACTAAATGATCGCTGTACGCTTTTGTTTAACTGACCAATTAATAATACGCGATTTGAACGTTGAACGGTCAGAAAAATGCTACCCTGCGTGCAGAGTCTAGATAAACTACAAGAAGACGAAGCTCTCTTTTAAGAAGTGAAGTCAAACGAATGCAAAGGGTAGAAAAATGCTAATGATATTTTGTAATCTGCGTCGAGTCAAAGTCAATCCCAGATAAAGGTTCTATCCCATCTGTTTTTTGGTTTATTTTACATGTAGTAACATCAGATGTAGGTTGTCAGTCTCTGATAGCCCTAGGAAATGACAATTCTTTGTTTTAGAACGTTGGTTGGGCAATTTTCATTTTCACTTTCAAAATTTTGAAAAGATTAGCATAATTCATCCTGGGAAGAAATTCCCGGATTAAAGTAACACGTGACCAGTGAAATGATGAGATCTATAAGATATTTCTTAATTTAATTAATTAACACGTGCCTTCAATGCATTTACGTCTTCGAAGAAGACCATCCAATTATTGCTTTAAATGAATATTGCTAGAAAGGTGATGATATCGCGCTAATAGTGTTCAATTTGGTTTAAATAAATTATTCCAAAATTATCATACGTGAATTGAAATGTCTCAGAAGTGTGCAAGACGAATGTTTCTTTCGCCATTCCCCGTACCTCAGTCCCTATATCATCACAATTCCTTTGTCTATGACCAATGGTCAACAATTACTATTGAATATTTTTATTGACATATCCCTTTAAGTTCTATAAACATTTATTTTAATTCAACCCCTGTTTTCATTAATATAATAGACGTACGATCTTTAAGAAAACGCTGTGTGTTTGTAATACAATGCGCTTTTCAATTAGTGCAAAATCCTCAATACAAAAGATTTTAATATAGCATATAAGGTGAAAAGAGCACAGCCGACTGGTGGGACTATCTAGATAATACTTTCTACCAATATTCTCTGTTCATATTTGGTTATGGATACCCTTAAAATACTAAGAGGTTTTTAATTCAAATTGAAAGTGATTGACTTTTATGAAATAAGAAACTTTAAGAAAACACCGCCACATGCCTGGCAGTGTACAGATTTTGACTTTCAATTGTGCTTTTTTATTTCTATCAATGAGCAGATATAGGGGAATTAAAAGAATTAATTTGGGAATGAAATCAACTAAATTTTAAAAATGCTTACATTTTATAGTGGAACCGCACATAGGGTAACATTTTGAAACACAAAACATGCAATTTTCACTTCTGAGTGAATATAATTTTGTGTTTTCAAACACAGCTCATTGTGTTTTTAATTCCTAAATAAACCAACTCGTAAAATAGTTCTCAATTTGAGATATATCATTATATTATGACCAACTCGGGGGTCATAAGTCATGCTCCCTGACTCAGCATCGATTCCAAATATAGCCCCTCTTACTGTCAAATTGTGGTCTGACATATGGTGGAAAATGACGATACCACAAACAGCCTGTAGTATACACTAAACCCTAAATTGCTAGTTTCATATGGAATCACAGGTCCAGGGTGACACCAGCGTTTATGGTTCAGTGATCACTAGGAAATACATACATCTACGGGCAATGGTATATTTGGTGGCCACCTAAGGGATTCGCCAAGGGGTGGATCATGGACAATAATTTAACAATCAAAATCAACTATCCTTGCCACATATTAAGTAAAGTTTAGTCTATATATCAAAAGGTGAAATGAGACACGTTGTGACAATGGAGACAACCTGCAGTAAGAATACGTTATTTTTGTTTATAAATTGGTGTTTTGGTCGAAACTTAGTACTTTAACCAAGAATGACGAGGATTTTAAATTTCTGGATTGGGCTCCTGCTTTCGACTTTTTTTGGCCTGTATGAAAGAAAACTTTAAGCCATATTTCTAGTTAGAAAATAAAAAGATCTGATCAGTATTAGAATGGTTTTGAGCAATCTAACTCGACTTCCTTGAAGTTTATTTATTTGTGGGAATATTTTTTAACATTTTCACAAAAGCCACATAATTCCCATATCGCACAGCTCAAAGTGTATTTTTGTCACTATCTTACCATTAAATCATATACATTCTCAAAATGACATATAGTTCTATTCTCACCATTGTCGATTTTTTTCACAACGCCTTGGGTAAGGAAGTACATTTTTACCTTATGAGAGTCTTAAGATGATATCTCAGTTCTCACACTTAGGGCCACAAGCATATAGATATATACAAATGTATCTAACATACACTAGGAGCCATCATTTGCTTTAAAAATCATCATCTCATGGAAAAGTGATATTTACTCAGTTTTTATGTCAAAACCATTTTGCTTCAAGTTAGTCATAGTCTGTTTCCTTGTAAATGGCATTATAGTTTGTACATTGATGTGAACACTGAGGTATGAGAATTGCACTTTGGAGGTTAATTCAAGTATTTCAAAGGTACGTCATGACCGTCCTGAATAGGATTTCTCATCCACTTACAAATATCTTTTCTAAAAACGCTATTGATACGAAAATTCAATATAAGAACTACTTGAAGCTGACTTTTATAATAACAAAGTTGTCCATCTAGTACGAGGTAGTTTCTTTGAAGTAGACCCTGATAGGTTTTACTGTGTCTTATTACAAATAACAACTAGGATTGTATTAAGTTGACGGAATCAACGGGTCAGAAAATTAAACATCAAGGAAGAGGCCCGAATAACTAGAAAATTACACGTCTTAAGTGCACTCCGTTGCAAAAGAAAGTAGTCCTTCATTCCTCTATTGTATTGAATTTTTTCTTTGCCACAATCTCGAGTGTTTAGTCACAAAATCAAATCTGTATTCTAGAGATGAAATAGCTAAGTCATCCATCATGCAAAAAAAGAAACCCATTTTCTGTGGCCCTAAAGTGACAATTATCTAAACAAATAGATGCAGTGCATTTGAAATGTCAAAAATTGTACTTGGCAAAATATACAATTTACAGTCATTAAACATAAACGTACAATGATAAAGTTAAGATTCCAAGTTACAACCAAGAGATGTCTGCATTTCCAAGCTCTGCGCATGAACAAATAAGAGCTGTTACATAACCCCCGATTTAAGATGATGTTTGCCCTCGAGCATAACAGATAATTACAGTATAACTTTTTTTTATCAAAGATCATATATTTCGTTCAAAACATAAGAAACACGTGCACAGAAGCCCTTGGATTAACCAAGGAGCAATGTCAAGGGGGTATTTTACAGCATTATTGCATTGAACATCAAACGGGGACTCTGCCCCAGTAAATTGATTAGATAATCTAATTAACGCATTTATTTATGCTCGTCTCACTAAATAATTTCCGCATCATTTGATATCTCTAGAGGTTTCAGTAATTATATGAAATTTCACGTAGATTAATGAAAGAATATTCCTTACACTAGCTGATATGAAGAATTTCCCCTTTCCATGATACAAGGCATGAAAAAATTGAAAAGTTACAAATAGGCCCTTAAAGTTGGACGTAAAGTAATAATATTTATGTTTAAAATTTATATGATGGTTGCACTTCAATTTAAATTTATAACTACGCTTTTCAATACTTGCTGCGAGTTTACTTAGAGTCATTATATAGACAGCTCGAGTTTTTAATAAAGATGAATTGTCGGTAAACAATATTGAGAAGTTCCTTTTTAACATGATGACATTAGATTCTTTTCATTTAATTCTATAGAGTTGTGTCTAACCTTGAAAATCATAACAGATTGATCTACGGACTGCATCCGTGTTTTCAATGAATACCTTCATTCATTCCTCTTTCTTTCATTCGCTCATTCATACAAACTTTCAACCAGTATTCAACTGACTTAAATGTAATTTACCAATTTACGTTCACACACAGACTTTTCTGTATGTAATATTTTATCAACTGATACTAAATATGACTTGATCGTTGCTATGACAAAAGAGATATGGGATTTGGGAGGCTCAATCGTAGACTAGTGACATCAACTTTAACAACCCAGTAAGTAACATAAAAGCCTCATATATTTCCCATAACAATTTCATTGCTGATAATGTTTTCTGTTTAAAAATATAACAAAGGGTTAGGCACTACCCTATCTATAATATTTGACAAGTTCCACTCTCATGAGAGCTAACTTAATTGCGCATGCGCAGATATTTCTTGATTACGCCATATTTTTCCCGATGGTTCCTCTACGCATCTGTCTATATGATCCAAGTCTACAATTTGAACTCATCTAATTGGAGTACATGAGTTTTATTAACTTTAATGTTGATTAACATTGGTTGGTTTAAACCCATAGCCTAAAAACATAGCGTCTAAGTAATTTAACAAAAAGCCAAAGGCAAATTTATTTAATTATATGAAACTTGTCCTTCTGACATTAGGGAAGTAGACGGAATATAGTTTGCCAGCGTGAACACTGAGCAGTGTTACCTACCTGGAATTTGACGATCCTAAACGGCCTATGGAGATTAATTAAATCAACACGTTTGATGTTGTATTCGTTTGCATTGTGTTGGATCATCCAAGTAGGCATTGTCTGTAAGACGGTTGGCTAATCATGAGCCCCTATAGACATAACGTTGCAGTTGTCGGGATACTAAATCCGCCATTTTATTTGAAACGCCGCCATATAGAATATCCTAGTGCGCTACCCGCATAACATCCTGCGTTCACAGATTTGCCCATTCCTCCGTTTTTTGACGGTTTTAGGGTCGGGGTAGAGATAGAAAGACTATACACGACCATCCTCGACAAGTTGAAGCTTATTATGGGGAATATGGAAATAGGGCGAGTGAAATATAGTAGTAAATTGCCAAGTGCCCGTATTTGCAATTGTAATGAGATCGAGCTGGGAATGTTAAGCAAGCGATCTCCATGAGCTAGCATTAATATTTGAACGATCATTTAATTCAAAGACTATAAGACCTCATAACCCCTTTTGCTTTCTTTCCAATGAATCCATACGTAGACAATTGACAGGCAATACACAATAGCGTATGAATTCAGAATTCATAATGTCCCCTTTTCTGACAGTGTAGAACAAAGGAGAAGCATTACGCTCAAAGTGTCTGCTCATTTGGAAAATCAAGTATTCAATGCGGATGCCTCACTTGTCAAATACGTTTTTATATTTTCAGTATTTTTTCAAAGCAATCTCACTTTTAAAACATCGTTCAAATTTCATTTGAAAAATAATCAGTCGGTCGCCATTTTTTTTAATATCGCAGACGACTTTTCGGTCGTAAAACTTTAGCCAGCCGATCAACGATTAATCATTTTGCTTGGGACTTGTTCCTAGGCGTGATAACAGTTGATCTATGTGTTTGGCCTGGACTAATTAGAACAATGGAGCTAGTTCCATAATCCCCTCATCAATTATATCTATACGTTAATGAACGATATCTTGAAGAAATAACATCTTATAAATTGCGTTAACTACACTTCTGGTAGTTTTACTTTGAGTGCCAAAAATTATTCAAATAAAAATTACATAGTTATGTTTTAACATTGTACAAAAAATACTGATAGATTATCACATGTGGTATAGGAGGGTGTACGCGGTCTGGTTGATAATTTTTAATATTCTACAGTCCTTAGTATTTTTATTTCTCATTCTGGATATTTTACATTCCTTTACCTCTCGTATTCAATTTTATAGAGCACTTAAACCTGGACACCCCAAAAATAGTTGAGGATGTTACTAAAGTTACAATCAAGGCAATTGACTGAATTATATTTACTCTAATCCCCGGGAAGAATTTGGAAAAGCTATGGTTGATTAGATTCTGTCATAGTTCGTATCACGAGGGGGTCCATCCAAACAAAATGATCGTGTCACGTCTCCCCCAAATAAATTAATAATGGGGCATAATGTACCACATTTAAAAATACTGACGGGTATCGTTCAACAGAATATATATAACCTACTATAATATTTTTAATATCCCAAAAATATTTTTGATATTGCAAAATTATTTACTAATTTATCTATATTCCATGCCTTTTCCATTCGTTTCCACTCGGTTTCATCTCAAAACACGAGCACCTTGAGATCGGGAGTGCCTCGTGGCAGTTCCCCATGGACAGATGTGATATCATATTGTGCCTCGTATCCCACCCCAGAGAGTTAATGCAGTGGAAATAAACTCCAACTAAATGTGACTCTATTGTTTTAACTATGCACAATAACAGATGTGTTAATTAATACTAGGAATTGTCTCTCGTTTTTCCAGAACGCAATTGAATTTTACTGTTATAGTATTTCCTTCATCTTAAAATTAACCGGCGGTTCAGCCTTGGTGTCAGAGCCTAGAAAATTAAATTTTACCCTAAGTGTCTCGGTGTCTTATTCTTTAATCCATGATATGACAACTGAATTTTTCAAGAGAATAAAATATAAAAGAAATAGCAGTAAGTAACGGCTATGCTAGGTGAAGTATAAATCAATTTTCTAAGTAATAACTTAGAAGGTTTTCTAGGATCTCAGTGATGCAAGCAATTAAACTTTGGGCTTCAGAATTTTTATTATTACGATTAATTTATAATAGTAATTGTTAGGTAATCATTTTCTGTTTACAAACAACATTAAAATGTAAAATGGAATTATGTCACTCATTGCGATCATATTTTCCCCATGTCTCATACTTTGATAAAGGTAATTAGCAAACGTTATCGGAACATAAATAATCATATTAAATAGTATGATTCTAATTTAAATCTAAATACAAAAGATTGGCTAATACAACCGATGCCATTAAATCTACAATAAGAAATATTGGGATTTAATTGGCGATTTCCCTGCTGCAGAAACGTGCACAATGAACGTGTGGTAGAAACAGGTAATCATTACACACCTGTTTATGAAGCAATTATGCAAATTAGAAAAACAAGGAACCGGTAAAAGATAAATTAAAGATAGCGGAGGTTAGATAAGGGAGGTACACAGGATACAAGGAAATAGCTGGTAAGGTCTGGAGTGACACTAGCACTGACACAAGCCTACGATATTTTCTTTAGCATTGTTTATTTGTTGGTCGTCATTCATGCACGACATTTTCTTTGACAGATTTTCTGCATCTTTGCCTTTGAAAAACTAGCCCGATACATCGTAATTTCTGGCTAGAGTCACTCATCTAAATCGACAAAGATATTGCTGTTCAAATTCAGCCAAGCATGAAAATTAATTTAAAACAAAATGTCTGAAAAATAAAATATGTTTCTGTAATTTTGACTAGTTATTATAAATTTCCACAAACGGAATGAATAGTTTCACCGTTTCATACATACAAAAACTATGAAAGGCATGGTGGTACAAATTCTGTACCAGTCTCTTTATCATGCTTAAAGGGTCAATAAACTAGATTCCAACCTCTTGGCTTGGACAGTTAATGATCTACGTCGAGATTTTTATAAACAAAGATTTTAGTGCTTTGCAATTAAATAAAAACATGGCTGCTAGCTTTAATACCAACCATAATAAAGCTACTTTTATAAACATAATGACCTTAGTATGAGAAAGTTATCAATTTCTAAAATGCCTCAGTACTACACTCATTTCAATATTTTTCTGAAACGTGTATTTGTTGCGTTCGTAAATTTATTGCATTTTTCAATTTGCAAAAAAACGCTCTCCGTTATTCCTAATTTGATATTCTCGGTAAATTTTATAACACTCTATTATTTCATGGTGACCTATTCCCAGATTGTGTATTTTATGTAATGGTTGAGTTGGTTAAGAGCATTCATCTAATAGATATTGTTATTACTTGATTCGATTCCGTGTCCTCCTCTCGGTTATTGGGATTAGTCTTTCTGTATCGGCTTTAATCTCTCTTACCCAAGGAACGTTGCAAACTCGATTGATGCCGTAAGAAAATAGCATTTTATAGTTTTCCATTTTCATAGAATGGTATTTATTGACAAAAGGAAATCGTTATAAGTTCACCTTTTCGGTTGGCGTAATCTGGGGATCAGTTCTTTATTGGTTTAAAAAATTACATTTAATATCACTGTACATGCCTCGGAAAATAATGAAACAAAAACTGAGACCATGGTTATTTCCGCAAAAAATCATTTCTAAAAATAGTAAATTTTCAATCTGAAGGAGTCTCGCTAACTCATCTACAAGGGAAGTTATAATTAAAGTTAATGCCAAAGGCCATTCATAAATCAGAAATAATCAATCCCTGTTTGAAAACTTTTGTTTCAAGACATATCTTTTGGCTAAATTGGTCTAATTGTCATAATATTTACAAATTAAAACAAAGCTCGTAGCGATTGTATTTGAGAAAACTCCCTCGAATGTTTCACTTGAATGTATTTGACAATACAAAACTTTCCCATGATTAAAAGTACATATTTAAATAATATGACGCGAGACTTAGATTGCAACTTTTGGCTGTCGGCTACCGGATTAATCTACTATTTCATGACCAACTCATTTGAATATAAATAATACCTACCACTATTCCATTCATATTTAAATGAGTTGGTCATGAAATAGTAGATTAATCCTGTAACCGACAGTCGAAAGTTGCATTCGCTAACACAAGTCTAAATTTCATATCAGAATGTTTTGTTTATTCGAGGGAGATTTACCCGGAAAGAATAGGCCGTTTATTGTTCGAAGCCTTTTTTCAAAAAATCAGGCCACTCTTTCACTTACAATCCTAATCGTTCATATATTTTGGTAAATACATGGAGAGTTGCGAGCAAAAAATATGCAAAATTGATAATTTACTCGTTGCATCTAGAGCAATAGGTGTTAAGGTATTAGCGTCACTGCATATATTTTCTAGATGACAATTCAAATAAAGCCATCTTCATTCACACAATTATGTATGCATTTACTACACAGAGACAGGTGAATCTTTTTTTAATCTCCAAACAGGTTACACAACCTATTGAAAAAATGAAAGTATGTCAGATGAAACTGGCATGCTACCTAATGCATTTTTTGTTATAATACCAGCATAAGACAACTTTTTTCAATGAAGTTTTCATTTAGAAATCATAAACAGTGTCAGAAAACAATGACGTCAACTCTCGCCCATATAAGAATCTGATTAAATTAAAAAACAACATGTTGCTTTTACAAACCGGGAGAAGTCCCTCCGGATATAAAATCAGCACTCTACGACTATCTCCATGCGTGTTGTCGTTTTTTATCACACGTGTGACAAGAGCAAAATTGTATACATGAAGTACAATCGAGAATTTTCTTGCACGATACAGCGAAACATGCCACAAACCCTTATAATAACACAATAACTTCACCGCTATTAGGGATTACGACAGAGCTCTGGGCAACAATATAACCGATTTTCTAATTAAACGCCGGGGTAATTGGTAAAATAACAGGCCATTGTCAGTTTCCAATGGCATAATACATTTAACCTTCTCAAGTAATACTGCAGCCGGGCGATTAATGCTCTTAGACAAACAACATTGAGACAATAACGCCAATTTACCAAGTTGACTCAGTTTGTAAACTTTACGAAAAATAGCAAATTGAATTAGAGGACGAAAAAACAATAAAGGGGGTTGTGTTACAGTTATTGTGCAGATAGCAGTTTGACAGTACAGTGTTTATAAATCGAAGCCAGTATAAATCAATGACTCTTCCTTGATAACGGTTCTCATTTTTCTCAGTCTTAACTGATCACAAATCAGTCCAAGTTGCGAAACAATGAGGAGAATACTAATTACGACTTTAACACATTTCTCCGGATTGCAATGGTCGCCGTGATATTACTCTAACATGGTGTTTCAACTATTCACCAACAACGCACTAAGTACTACCACAAACACATTTCGACATGGAATTCTCAATTTGGCAGGTGAATGAGCTCGCGTGGCTTTATGTAACTTGATAATTATCATTTGGACTAAATGAATGCTTGCCAAAATATGTTTACAGTAATCTAACGGTAATCCACGGGTAAATCGAATCATACTCAATCGTTAATCCCTGGCACTATATAGATATAACAAGGGATTACACAATCAACGAACCACTTATGAGTTTTAAAGTGCAATTATGATGTGGAATAGGTTGTCATTTCAGCTGTTCCTGCAATCAAGTACCTCTGCGAATCGTTTGGAAAACATCACCTGTCAAATGCATTATGGGTCACAAAATCATTGATTGTTGTGATGTCACTTCCGTTATAAAAAACCTAAAATTTCAAGACCAAAATGCTCAACTTACATCAAGTAAGCAATAATATCTATGAAATGCAGATGTAAAATAAGAACCTGTCATTAGCGGTAGTTATAAATCTATTTTCTAGTTCTTATAAATGACGTCATGGGTCAGATGATCAAGTTGACCTTATATGGTATTTGACTTAAAGATTACCTCTTGTTCAAATGGGATTATCGCCAGACAGAGCCAGGGAGGGGAGTGTTAACTGCTCTAAGTTTACAGATTTAAGGTTTGACTACCTGAATAAACATAGGTACCTTACACACGAGCCTTTCCGTAAACTAAAAGTTAACCCTAAGACCGAATATTCACTGCTCTCTTAGACTAGTATACACAATGAGTACAAACACTGGCAAACATTAACAACAAAACATCGTTGACTTAACGGGATTTTAGTAAAAGACTTTAAAGCGATCAAATCACTTTACAATAGCGGCACAATGCCATATAGACTTCTCAGGTTTCCCCCAAGACGTGGAAGCAAACTATCAGTAACTAGTAAATCTGGTCTTTAACTCTATAAG
Organism: Owenia fusiformis; assembly: GCA_903813345.2. Lineage (NCBI taxonomy): Eukaryota > Metazoa > Annelida > Polychaeta > Sabellida > Oweniidae > Owenia > Owenia fusiformis. The sequence goes on along the minus strand of CAIIXF020000011.1, from coordinate 17,374,614 downwards.
GTTAAACCAGCTGCCTTTCGAACCACTATGTCAAATGATTATTCCTAATGAAACACCTAGATGAAAATACATAGTTGCAAAATCTTAATTCTAGAATTGTCACCTCTTTCATTCAAGAATAACGATTGTCCGTGTTTATACCAAAGTCTTACAACCAATGCTTTCATGGTTATGTACATCACTGTTTGCTTCGCTAACGATACATCAGGACCAGTTTGGGACAGATGTACATATGCAGTCGACGTTTGGTTTGGCAATTGCTCTGACCGAAGTCACAATAATTAAAACGTCTGCTAGTAATGATAGCCATTCAAGTAGCACACTGGCTACCTCTAGGCTTAAATATCATTGCATCCCAAGGGTTGAAATCCACAGATGCCAGCACGTAGGGTAATATGATTATTTTTGGCATTATTTTAGGGATCAGATGATAGTGATAGTATGTCCCGGAGTTGTAGAAACAATGTTTGATTCACATCATGAGAATTGGCAGCTACGACAACCTATGAAAGCTTGACTAGATATAGCTTTCAATTTCTTCTTATTCACTTTTATGTCTTTGTCAAGTCTGACAGGAGAATAGCTTTATCCTAGCTTTATCAATATCAAGTCCCAAAACAAATCCTCAAAATTCCGCGTTCAAACAGACAAGCTGCCAGTTTTATACGCAGTATTATTCCCCTAATTGAAAGATTGAGGTATCTACAATGGACTATATCTACTTGGTACTATAAAAACCTGATGGGGTCGCAGAAGTCATCAGTTTTTGGTAGCCTGAGTACACATATGCTATAGTGTTTGTGGATCTTACCGTAGAGTCAATATAACATAAAACCTTGTCACAGATTCCCAAGATTTAGCATGTACTGAATACAGAAGGCACGCGCTGTATCTGTTTTAGTCAGATTTAGTGTCCCACGATGTCATAGGGGTAGCTAACCTTACCCACACCATTCGAGTTTTAAACCACACATAACCGAATCCAACATTTGATTACCCCAGTCAACAATTTTGAATCAAATTTCCAATTTTTGGTTCAATTTTTAGTTCAAATAACTAACATGCATGAGTTCTCTATTATGATAAAAAACTAATGCTTACGTAGAGAATGTACCTAGAAGTTTATCTGTGTATTTTAGATGGATTTAATGTTAGATGATTGGCGTCAGTGGCATATCATCCCAAATGGAATGGGTTTGGAGATAGACACAGACAAAATCGCGAGGTTCCCTGTTAACATCGAGAGGTTATATTTCCATTAACTAATGATGATATGATCCTAGTAAGAAATGATACCTCTAATTTCATGATAACTCGAAATCATCCTAAAATTCATTCATATAATAGGTTGTATATGGATTGATCATTGTTTTACGATGTTATAGGTCTTGATCACCTAACCATCAATACCTGTTAGGTGATACATTAAAAAGTGTCAAATGCCATTGATAGTATCAATACACCTGGGCCTTGTATTTTGAACAGTCACTTCACAAAGTTTGACATCTTCAACATTTACACGATAGTGGCGACTGCTGAACACAATTACACAGACCACGACATAGTATAGCTATTTTACAACATAGATGCCAAATACCGATCCATTTTACTCTTCGAAAGGTCATTCGGTGCAAACATTGACACTTTTCTAAAGAAGGAAGCTTGGTGTAAATAATGTAGTAATCCTGGACTTTGCTCGAGTATCCCTCGGATTTATGTGACATATCTCTGTAGTCTTTGTCGTCCATTTTCTCACGGTCTATTTAAATGGTTAATCTACGGGAGAGCTGGTAATGCCTAGAGAAACACAGCTCGGATACTATTGTGCAGATCTAGGATAAAGTGATTGGTAAATTGTGTTTAAAACAATGCACTAGAAGTTGCGATAATCCCTGGATATATAACATAGAAACCATTCAACATGACATTAACAGTGACCCACACTTAAATGAGCTGGTCTTGATTTTTTGTAATAAATTCAACATCTTGCAAGATCATCAAAAAGGGAATTGAGTTGCAAGAGAAAGATATATCAAATACATTGAATTATTACATAAGTAAATCAAATGTTTATTGCCAGATTATTATATACCAGTATGATATATTAATGCAAATTTAGAAAAAAACGAATCTTGAAAAAGCACTTCGAGTGGGCAGAACTGAGCAATGACGGACGATTTTGTATTTTATGATAATCGTATGTGATTTCCTAAATGGGATGATCGAGAGAATTGTCCTGCCAACTTGCAGAGCTACTAACTACACTGCTTGCCAAATTACTCTTTTTTACTCATCTGAGCTAGAAAATGCTTTTTATTGTTCCTCATACCCCAGTGTAACTTTACGAAACAAATAACTAAACAACAAATCACAACAAATGTTGGGATTTGGATGTACTCTTTGGCGCAATTCCACAAGAAAACACAGTTATAAGGATGTCCCGGTCCCGGCTCCTGGTATAAGGCCAGTTCTACAGTTCTTGGGGCCGTGCATCAGATTGCATTTGGAATCAAAACCAACAACATGATGGTCATTGTAGGCTATGGTCATTGTGAAGGTATAGTGTATGACGTTAGACTGATACTACATACTATTAGACACCATATTTATCCCATACAATGTAATCGGAGATAATAAAATACACATTTTAAAACTGCCAAATATCCAAACGGAGGAACTTTTGATGAGAGCAGAAAATCTGATAAACTGTGAATTCTTACAAACTAAAAAACTACAAATGATACCTACACTTATATTGAAAAGATTTCAATTGGTCCTGAGTATGTAGTAATTTATCCAGGTGTCGAAGTGATGACTAACTTCAAAGGGATACAGAATTAAATGAAAGTGTAGGCTGCCCTTAAGGATATAATAATGGCCCTTAGAAACTGAGGTCGAGAGATTCAATGTGATTCCTCTGTAAATTAACTAAACTTATGTTGTTACTCCACCTAAAATGAGTTTTTTCAATTTGGAAGTAATTTTGAAAGTTATGATTTTGCACTGTTCACAGTATATGCGAGTTGTTGAGAAATTATGATTTATATTAGAAGTAACAAACTAACCATAAAATATCACCACCACCTGTCAGTTGTTACAGACGCCGAACGCCGAACACTATCCTCAAAAAGTTGGATACTATAACAATATGTCACCACTTCTGGTGGTGACATAACAAGGAAGAGATGGGATCCATCTGATGTGTAACGAGGAAAACTCTAATAGTACAATATTGAAATATAAATCACAATTTTGATGGATCTGTCTCTAGTCGATTTTGACGCAAAACCGTAATTACACTCAAACATTACATTCACCTGCTTTCCGTAACCCAAATAGCACCCTAACCCAAATCCATTATCTAATGAGAAATGAGTGATGGTTGTATGTATTGTATACATCATGAAGAGTCGATGTTTTTTAATTTTGTTTTTGCATTACACTAATCAAAAACTACTGACAGGATTGATGACTTTTAGAACTTTTTAGGTATGTTGTACTGGTTCTAGTTTGTATGACATATAATGTCCAATTCTCATTTGAGTATAGAATAATAAAGAAATCTGTTCTCCTCGAAATATTTCACTTTGAAATGTTTTTTGAAGATTTCACCTGATATGTTGAAAGAATACTTGACATCCTGTCAAAATACAGACTCATGTGGGCCTATCAGATGTAAAGCCTGTCAATAATGCAACAATCTGCTCAAAGACAGCAAAGTCAGCCCAATAGAGACATCGATAGATCCATGTAAAGATACCCCAAATTCCAATCTCCGACCTTCGTACCAATCTGATCATTTTGAGACATAACTTGCATGAAATCACTGCTACCCCTTGCAATTTTTAACAGGAATGTTGAATCAACTTTTACATTTTTTTCCCAAATCAACGTTTTTATTTCAATATACAAAATATGAGGATGGATTATCTAGAATTCTCCGTTTTCTTCCTGTATGGAAAGAAAAGGAAAATGACTACGGATCCGAAGAACTGCAAATGACTAAGAAAATGTGAGTGACAAGTCAGCCGAATGAATGCGTTGTTACTTTGAGTGTAACACCACCAAATTAATTTAACTGGGAGATAATCAATTAGGTCAAATTTATCCACAACTAAAATCGATGAAGATGCCTGTCTTTATAAATGCGACCTGTACAAAAATAACCACGATTATTTTGCCATTCAGTAACTAAATGTAGACGTTTTGTTATGTCAGTGATACAAGGCTCGAAACTTATACTACAAAGTCTTATAGAATGAAATATTTATTTCAAAAATTCCACAAAAATGACTCAAAATGTCAATACTCCCGGATTGTTTGGGCGGGACCAATGAGCCACTATCAATATGTTGTAGTATCTGATCTATCAAACATAGTGAGGAATACTCAGTTACTTAGAATTATTAGGCAGATCAGAAGATTGATCAAAAAGTGGCAAACAATATAACACCACCCAAGAATAAAATTCTGGGAAATACAATCGATTTAATTGATAATATGAATTACCCTTTTTGGGTGCGCAACCCGACGAGTCAAGTACCCCAGAGGAACATGGATCGAACCCCGCATCCGGCATTCCGTTTAAAAGTAAATTTGAATACAATCGAAACAGTTCTCAATTTGCAAGGTAGAATTAAACTGTGTTGACAAAAAACCTTATATTTACTCCAAATATTTGCTAGAAATCGCAAATCACTAGTCATAATAGACCTTGATCTACGAGATTCCAGTTGTTCCAAACAGGAAAGTTGAAGATTAGTCACATTAAATGCACATTTAGAAATAGTTGATAATACCGACACTCTATCTCGCAGTGTTATTAGTCTTATATGAGGTTACCCTTTGTGATGCGTAAACTTAAGCTATATACGACAACCATTTTGGGCTGCCACCTTTGCACTGACATAACGAAGGGTTGTAACTAGCCATAATAAGGGGTTGTAACTAGCCATAATAAAGGGTTGTAACTAGCCATAATAAGGGGTGTGGTCCACAAATGCCTTGAATTCTCCCAAACAACCTCCAGGTCCAAACGTCAACGTATGACCCGAAGTATAAAGATCGTGAAATGCCCATTTCTTTTGAAGTGTGAATTGTCAAGTTGAGCATAAATCTGATAAATACCATGTATCGATAATCCATTATAGTTAAGGTTTCAGGGAAACCCAACGACTTCGTTATTCTTGGCTGCTTAAAATGAGACTTAGACTAGGGTATTACAAGGGGTCTAAATTCAATGTCATAATATTGATAAATTGGCCAGATCCGGATTTTTGAATTCTCCAGATTCTAACTCTGAAACTTATTATTCATATGTATTCATTCTTTGTTTCTGTTTTTCTAAGTTTCTGTCAGAAACAAGTCTAAATGCAGTTACCAGAAGTTGTTTTTCTGGTTGCATCATCTAACCCCGCTCTTTACTGGACCATATAATTCCTTTCAGTCGTTTTTATCATCTGCATTAGAAGTTTTACAATATTGATACTCTAATTAAGATCATTGTTTTCATAATTTAATCTAAATAATACATTCAGTAATAAATAGGCATCATAAATTGAGTCCATTTTACAGGGTTATAAATTGGCATGTTCTAATCAGTGGACTGGCCCCAAGAAAAGATGGACTGGACTCTTGGCCATCTTTTAGACATTGCTTCACAAAATTACTAAAAAGTGGACTTAACCCTCTATACTCCATTATGGGCCACACTTTAGGTTTTCTATAAGTATTTTGACTAAAAGATGGCCTCAAGCAATACATATCTAAAATTGAATTTAACTTATCAATATCATTATCCCAGCAAATGAAGTTCGATAGGGATGTCATGAAGCCCTCCATTTATCAAGTCCTTTTCCCAAGCACAATAAAAGATATGTGGATTTTTAAATATATTCCTTTCAAATTAAAAATATGGAATTTAGAAGGTTTGACCACCAAGGGTCGGGCACAGACACACATAACATGAGTAGCGGGATAAGTAGACGGTGTTTTTCTAAAATATAGCTTTGTTACATGCAAGAGGAAGGCATTTTAGTGTAGATTGGAGAGCAGGGGCGTAGTCAGCTCTCAGTCAGTGGGGTACAATCACCAAATTTTCGGGTTGCAGTCAAGTGGGTGGATAATCGTGGCATAAGCAAGGCAAAACAAAAAAATAAGATCTGTTTTGAGCTAGAAGCTTAAAAAAGCATTTTAAAGCTATTTTCTTCCACTATCTAATGGTTCTATTTTTATTGGTTATGGAGGGGATGCGACCCATTACATTCCCCTCTGACTATGGAGAGATTGTGTTACCCGTAAGCAATTCACTCACAAGGAATAGAATATTGTTACAAATAATATATTTGTTCTCTCATTAATATGCTACTGATCTCCAGATGGCAGGTATTTAAATTAATCCAGTTGTTTCTTCCATTCTAACTTATTAACAAGAACACAAACGTGTACAATATGTCCATACCGATGGGTGGTCCTTGAGTTTTTATCCCCAATGCCCAATTCTTTAATCAGTTGAAAATACAAGATTTTAGGTAAAAAAAATCAAAATGGCAACATCAGCCACAAATGCCCCAAAACTAATCAGTTTGAGATTTTCATACAAAGAATCACATCTGAAAAGTTGAATTCGATCTTTCAAATGGTTCATCTATAAATGTGTAGATAAGTCTCTGCACACAAGATTCAGGATGGAAGATCCAAAATGATCGCCTTATCATTTACCCAGAATGCTTAAAATCATCCCTGAAAATTTTAAAGTTGACATGGCAGATTGATATTAAGTTAAAGTTCAGCATGTATCCAAATTTCAGTGTGATAATTTGGATCACTAGTCGAATTATGAAGCAAACAAGTGAATGTCTATGATCCCTGTATGTTCATGTATAACTCAGTAATACTATGTATGCCAGATAATCCATTTGAGCATCGCTATATCAAAAAACTTCATTAAATCCAGCAGCAGAAAAGACATGCTAACTTCTGAACTATATTCATCATGTCCATGTACCCATTGTGTGAATTCAATATCAAGCGTGGTCATTTCCATAAAGATTATGAAGCATGTAAATTTGAGATTTTAGAGATAAAGTATGTAAAGGTATTAACCACAATCCAATTTAGCACTTATGGATTTTCATTTAGGTGCGGAAACCGACTTTTATCAACAAGTGATACTATGTAATTTCATTGTTACCAGCCAGCCCGAAAAAATATATAATAAATAAAAGTGATAGTTTTGATAAAAGTTAAATTACCAAAATTAGCAATAGATTTGATAATTATCAATTGTTTTTATAAATTATCAGATAATGCTAATTTCACACGGGCCCTTTTCTATGAAACATTTGCTAGAAATAGTTATCAATAAAAGTGATAGTTTTGATGTAACTAAAATTATAACTGTTAGCAATAGTTTTGATAATTATCAATATTATCTGATAAACTTAGATAATTATCAAAACTCTTGCTAATCATCATATTTTTACTAAATCAAGAAAGTTAGGACAAATGTTCATATGATAATATCAGAGACCACAAAAAATGTTAGTGATAAAAAAGTGCTGGAGGAATAATTGCCATTAACGATAATACTCAAATCACAAGGGCTTTAGCATGTTCAAGGAAAACAGTTTTTCAGATTTAGTCTTTATAAGAATAAGCGAAACTTGTGGCAATTTTTGATAAAAGCTACCATTCAAATGACATGGGGCTGGAAAAATTAGCAAATAAAAGTGACTTTCCGCACCTACCTCCATATTTCCCTGCCATTAAGAGTCGACCCTTTTAATGGAATGATAAATAATTCTGATATAGTTACAAAACAAAAAAATGAATGGTTTTATATTGGTCATTTTACAAAAATATAATTCAACACTACGCCATATGTTTTTTTCATTTTCATAAAATATATACTGAAGGATTTAAACTACTGACTGCAAACTTCTATGATATTTTCAGTAAGGGAACTTTTTATATCAATTGGAATTCACATCTGTCCTTACAAATTGATAGTTGTGGAAAAAGTAAGTAAATTTAATCAATTGTTTTACCATTACCCCCCCCCCCTCTCCAAATTAAATTGAGTTAAGGTTGGTTGTCCAGCCCCGGGGTTCAACATTATAACATGAGGAGCTTCACTTTTCAAAATATACAGTCAACATTTGTAAGGGAAACAACAAAGATATTTAGTCCCCATTGAAAAGAATGTGAAGGATAATTCAAGTTTGACAAATTATGCAAATATTATACAAGTGTGGTCATACTAAAATTATAAAGCATGTCAATTTTAGATTTTAGAGATAAAGTATGAGAGCCTTGTAATTCAGCTCTTCCAGATTTACTCTGCATTAAACTTACAATGGAATGCTATTGATTCTGATATATTTACAAAAAATGACGTAACTTCATAATTTTCATCAACAATAGAATTCAACTATATCTAGTTTTTTTATTTTTTTGCAAATCACAGCTTAAAACTAATGATTGCAAACTCCTCCAACATAATCATTTAATAGGGAAAATTCTATATCAATTGGGATACACATATACCCTTACCAACTGCAAGTTGTGGAAAAGTTTGTAATTAATTTGTTTAGCATTGTTTACCCCCACCTTTCAACATTAAGCTGTCTCGAGGCTGTTTTGGGTCATGTAAAGTTATGAAATCAGAGCTTCATTGTTTGTGATAATTGTTACTTTGACAAAATTATATAAAATTTTAAAGGAATACAAAGATACAATAGTTGATGGTGTCAGGTACAGATTGTATCACTTGATAAGGTTTTATGATTCTATTAGGCATGCATCTTGGGTGGGTTGGATCACTCAGTACCATCCTTTTACTTAACCCTTTATACTCCAGTTTGAAGCCACTTTTTAGTCATTCTTCTATCAAAATACCTAAACAGTGGCCTTTGTATCAGTCCACCTTTTAGTCATTTTAACCACACAATGACTAAACAATGGATAAGGCCACAGAGTCCACTAAATTGGAGCCAGCACACCTTTTAGAACATGCCTTATAAATTAGTATTTACACCTTGTGTTTTCCTACAACATAAAGCAGACAAAGGGTAGCTGCTATTGAACTATATAGGGGTGTTGTCCTTAATGTCATTAACCTTCACGAAAACAGTATGAAAGCAGTTAAAATATGATAAGCACCTTTATATTTTGTTTATAGATCATATATCAGATTGAGCCGAACTGTTGACCTTGGGCAAGTTGTAAGGAAGGGTGGTGTTTCCCTATGACCATAGGCAAGGGTGATATTTTTCGGATACCATCACCAAGTGTTTTAACAGCAATATCCATTTATATGGATAGAGGGAAGCTATTTTGCAAGGGTAATATTTCCCGGTGACCATAAGGAAATATTTTGGAAGGGAGAACATCAGTCAGAGTTATTGAAATAAAGTCTGATTAATTTAATATCCTAGGAAGATTATGACAGTCTGAGATGTTTTTATTTGGAGTGGCTGAAACATATATAAAGTTATTAGCTCTTCATGTTCGACGTTCATGCTTCCAGAACATTGATGGGTTTATTACAAGATAATGGTACCATTAGAAAAACGGATCTCAATCATACTTGATAACTTGATATGTCACCAGTATGTGTAATATACGTGCAACTTCCATTTGAATAAACGTACTCGTACAACTTCCATTTATTGTTGTAAAAACAGATTGGATTAGGATAGCGACCTATTGAATAAGATGATGATGAAATGACGTTATGATCTCAAAATGGCGGTGGGAGTTCAATTTAAAGATACACAGTTGCTTATGTATGTGAAATTCCGGGATGAAATATTGGCTATGTCAAGAAATACCGGGAGAAATACATGTAGTATCTTTTCTTAACTGTATTAATTCTTAAAATAATTCAATTTGTCTTGGAGCAATTAGAAATGAATCTATTCTTGAAAATATGAGTTTGAAGTATATGTAGTCTATATGGCACTTTAAAAGAAAAACGAGAAAATGTTAAAGAAATTCTGGCAATAGTTGAATATTTTGAATCGCTTTATTTATTAACATGTCAGAGCAGATCTATCGAATTGAAATCATATTCCATAATAATGATCAACAGTGTACAAGATGAAGCAATAATGAGGGTAGAGCGAACGTTCAATGACACATTTTTACTGTGTAATATGCAGTAAGTGTGTCATTTGCTTGCATGTACAATCAAATCCCATCGGTATTCCCGGGTAGGTATTATGCTAAAACCTCACTGTTAACAAATGTTTCTCTATGTTAAAAGAGATTCTGGGCAAATGTTGACAAATGTTTCTCTATGTTGAAAGAGATTCTGAGCAAATGTTAACAAAAGTTTCTCTATGTTGAAAGAGATTCTGAGCAAATGTTAACAAAAGTTTCTCTATGTTGAAAGAGATTCTGGGCAAATGTTAACAAATGATTCTCTATGTTGAAAGAGATTCTGGGCAAATGTTAACAAATGTTTCTGTTTGTTGAAAGAGATTCTGAGCAAATGTTAACAAATGTTTCTCTATGTTGAAAGAGATTCTGGGCAAATGTTAACAAATGTTTCTATATGTTGAAAGAGATTCTGGGCAAATCTTGCTTAAATCTGAATGACAACCAAGTCAATATTATATGTCTCTATTCTACATATTAAGTTATGGCAAGGATGAAGAAAATGATACTATGTGATTTGGGTGTAACTTTTCTTCCAGGTTGTCTTCACAACTCTATTCTTCCTGCCTGCATGCATCTTAGGAGCAACGTTAGATACGGCATATCTTCTTTGTTCACATAACCCTGGGGATAATTGAAAGATATTTCAAAGGAAACCTACCTGGTTTTATGGGCATTTACTCCTGCATTGTCAACCACTTGACTTCAGCAGGCTCTGGTGGTTCCTAAAGACATACACACAAAGCCAAGAGTTCTAGAAGACAATGAGGCCTCATGGACCTTCCAAGTATTATGTTCTCTTGTTTGAATCGCTGAATAGAGCACCATCAGATAGTATCCTCTTGTTTTCTCTGTGAACTTCAGCTGTGTGACTCCCGACCTGGGAATTGAAACAGAAATTCAAATTTGTTTATTGCAATAGTTTATTTATTTAGAATGTCAGTTTTATCATTAAGTATGTCGTTTTCAGCAATTAAACAAAAACACATTGGTTTAAAGAGACAAATGTGGTTTTAAATGTGATTATCATTTTATGTTTTCTTTTATATGTAAAATAGCACTTCATTTAAAATTGATCAATATTCATTTGATGCTGGTTGACAATGATTAAAGCGATCATTTAGTATGATAAAAATTGTTATCTAATGAAATGATTCTCATAAGTAGTAAATTTACCTTTTACTTTACTACGTTGCCACCTGTTTCTCCAGGTACATTAACAAAGAATTAGTTGATGGTCTTGGCAGAAAGCACAAGTGACAACACATGGAAAACAAACATATGAAATAAGAGATGAATTTATTGTTGAACGTATAACGTTGTACTTGTACAATGTACATGTAAGCATGTCGCAACATACACACACCAACGTGATCATAGTTCGTCTTTCTAGGGAACGGTAAGGACTCAATATGCTTTTTCGTCGGTTACATTTGTTTCGCCTATGTAAATAGTAATAAACAGCTTGATCTTCAGCACAATGAGTTGATCATGCCTTGAGATGTTAGAGATCATCAAGAAATGAAAATAATAGATCGATCAAGACTTGTATATAACGTATTTACAATATTGTTTAATTACATAATTTACATACACATGTATCATGTATTGGCTTTTAATTTCTTAATCCAGTTCTTATTGTTTCTGAGCAAATTATTAATTATAAGTCATTAATTAAAAGATGGGCATTTTTCCTCACTGTACAATGATGCAGCAAACAATAACAAATGTTTTCTGCGTCAGTGGAATAAAGAATATATACTCACTTCAGCTGGTTTTTTGAAGTAGCCCCTGTACCTTCTGTATCGGACTGAAGATACCTACATGTTATTATAAATTTTGAAAAAAACATTTTACCTTTATCAAGATTACAATTAAAAAAGCACAAGCAATACTAACCTCGTATGCAAGAATCATAAAATGCTAAAAGAAATGATTATTAGTATAATTATATACATAAGCCATCCTCTTTCAGATACTAACGGCAAACACTGTTGCAATCCCTTTTGATGATAAATATGACCAGCATCTTGAATATTTTATATATATATCTTTTTTGACAAAATGTCATGAAATGATATACGAGTATGTAAAACATATATCTTATAAAATTTACTTCACTCCACTACGCTAAGCTACAACCTGGTATACATCCAGAAAGAATCTACCTATTGAAGAAATTAAGTTAATGAAAAAAAATTTCAGGGTGAATATTTTCAATATTAACCTCATTGGTGATGTTCTAAATAGTGTTTTTATATTTTCTTTATATATTTGGCGATTTATCATAAATGATAGTACTTACAAATGGAAATAGATAAAATGATGGTGCAGTTAGTTGTAAGAAATGTGTACTGACAAATAGTGTAATAAATACGATGCACATGTGTTTACCAGCAAAATCTAGAAATAGAAAATATAGTAAAAGAACGACATTTAATCGATTGAGATACTGTATGCATTTGACGTGCTGGTCCCGATGACGAAACACGCAAAAGGAAAAGGATATCTTCAAGAAAAACTTCCATAATCTCATTCTGTCTAGCGACTTACACGTGTAAACTGTGTAGCACAAACAAATGTCTAAGTTTTAAAGTTAATATTGTCACTCTCTATGTAATATTGTACTTACAAAGTTAGGGAGCGATGCAAAGGTTTAAGCTAATATTGACGCAAGTAATATTTGATTATCTACAGCATTAAATGCCCCTGAAATTTTAAGTCTCTCAACAGAAAATGAACAACACGATGAAAACGTGGTTGAATAATATTATTGTTTGTTGTAATAGTTTGGACGATTTCTAGAGTTGGCTGTTGATGTTTTAACTTATAAGTCCCTTATGTCTGAGTGTACATCCACACTGGGGGTCACTTCTTGAAACATTTCGGTTAATTTACCAAATAATAATATTGAATTTAGTACTGTATGTGTCTTGTCATGGGGTAAAAGGTTCATTGATAAAATGTTTAAAACAGACAGTATACTCTTGTCAATGATCATCTATTGTACAATCTGGCTAGAGGGTTATGTTCATCAATTTTTAATTGGGATGTAGAAGCAATATTACGCAATCGTAATGAACTTATCATGACACGATCATTTACCTGTTATTTAACAATCTGAGTGTTTGAATTAATTGAGATGTTTTTTATTTGAGAAACTACAAGTTGTGTAATTCTTTGGTTTCCTTATTATTAGGAGCTGAATGAACAGTCAAACTGAAAGATAAATTAATTTATAATTTTGAATATAAGAAGAATTCTTTAAACTACATTCAATTTTTCATTCGGACAACAAAAAATATAAAATGTAAACACCTACCAGAGGTAGCTGAAAACGTAGTATAACTAATAGGCAGGTATCTAATATGCGGATATAAACATTTTCAAAATTATCAGAGCGTTATGTTTAACGCCTCAAATATTTTTTAATTTGAGAAGTTTGTGTACATCACGTGTGGTCCTTACTACCACAATATCACGTCACCTGTATTTTTGTAGAGATCTTATAAACTTTAGAAAAATTTCTCTTATGATGTAAGGGTTGTCTTCTATGATATCTCTGAGCTTGTACTGCCGGTGTCCAGGTGGTACCCTCGAATCCAGCCTATCGCCCAGGTATTTTAGGCTTTTCTTTCTGTATGAAGATTTGTATCTTCTTGAGAGAAGCCTTGACGATTTGTGTGTATTGTCTTGTCAAGTCAGGCCCGTAGCCAGGATTTGCCAATGGGGGTTCAGTTTTCAAAAATTTCCAGGGGGGTTCACATTTGACAATTTTGATTCTATAACTTAATTTAGGCCATGAACTATACCTCGGTATGAGAGCGACATTGGAGTAACATCACAACTCTAACAAGTTAAGCCTTGCACCCACATTTTTGTGTATAGCCAAAAATATGAAAACAGAATTTCAAGGTGCAATGTTATGATAAAGGAACAGAAGACACGCGATAATTATAGACTGAAAACTGGTGGTTGTAAACTGAAAGGACATTCAGAACGACTATTAGCACATCCGTAGTATATATCTCACAGTACTATATACCCTATATTTATTCAGTCATATGACATCCCGTATGGTATAGCTTGATATATCAAGATGTTACCATCCGAGTCTTAAGAGACGCTGAAACTCATCTCCAGTTCAAAGGTACCATTACTCTTTGGAGAATAGCAAAAAATGAGACAGTATTGGAATCATATCCAAGCCCATTACAAGGGAATATCCACGGATTATAAGAGATTTAATATCAGATTTTCAGTAAATCCTCTGTATGATTTCCCGTGGTTTATTAGTGGGGTACTCTGTACATACAGCGTTTAATATCAGTGCCATTGTAGATGAAGGCAAATGTATTTAATATTCCAATTGACAATATAAAAGGTTAAGTGTAAAACCAGGAAAAGAGCGATTTTCCAATTATCTGGATACGTCTCAATGAAAGAGGAAGCGAGGATGATGTGAGGAATAGAAGAGGGTCTGAGGGTGTTCATCGGGGTTGCATTTTAGGTGGTGTTTGTTTCTGAAATATAGATGAAAGATTTGTTCTATTTTTTTCGTTTCCAGGTTTTGAAATAGCTCGTACTGTGACTGTGGAATTGGGTCAAATATGTCAAAGAGTCCCAGGCAAAACACATAGGACTTGAAAAGATAATTGAAAATATCACATTTTTCTAAAAACCAAAGGGAATAATGGGTAAATATATCAATACACCTATTTCGGTAACATATCGACTTCATTAGTTATTGTGACTTATATTTGTAATAAATCCAAACACAATGGCAAGGGGATTTGGATATTTTGGCACAACCCCATGAAGTTCTGTTCATAAATACATTTCTCCAATAATAGTTTTTTCATCATTCGAACGTAAAGCCGACGGATCGTTGACTCACATAAGTTCCCCTTATTCCTTGTAGTGAGGGGGGGGGGGGTGGTCACAAGGGCCTGTAGCTAGTCTATACCAGATTATGTTGAGAAATATTCTTCAGAAAACTACCCATATGACATAGTACTATACCATCCTACAGCATTGTATTCATTCAGTCATTTAACTACCCTGCTGGATTAAGATGGTATAATACACAGATGTGACGTCTACAGACAGTATCACATGGAACGATCATTTCAGAAAAACTCAACAATTCTCAATACGTGTGCAGGCTGTGGCAACTCAACAAAAGCAATTGATATCATGGGGTGGTATAAAGGTGTACCAACTCAGTTGGAAATGAAATAAAAACCCAGTAAAATTGTTTACGACGACACCCTACACATTTTGCTCTTTGGAGAATTTCATCTTTAGTTTCGAGTTCATTTCTCGCATTATTTTATTTCTATCTTAAGACATTGATATGACATGGTTTTCATTCTTGGGACTTAATTGCCATATACTGTGTGTAATTTTTAATGTATAATCATATTCAAAAATTAACTAAAAATATCTTGGCTAAATTTACAAAACACATTTGTACTTTATTTTCATAACTTATCGACAATATTGCGTAATGGACATTTACTGATTCTGTACATCTTTAAACATGGCGTATCGGCCGGAATTATCGTATAGCTAGAATAGTAATCACATAGAAATCAGGTTTGAAAAAGAAAACTACATGAATAATTTTAAACTAATATAATAATCATAGATTTATAGAAAATATATTACATAATATGGTTCATGACTATGTTCACGTGGAAGCACCCATCGGTTTGTGTAGTGGTTGGTACCATTACATACAATAAAAACTTTTGAACTTGAAATGATAAAACAATATTGAAGAAAATAATCTGGGAAATTAGTGCCAGTAGATCGTTTATAAATATATGATGGTACCAACTCTACAATTTTTTGAACTTTAATAATGTTTACAAATCTTGATAACAAACGAACCACAATTTCGACACCCGAAACACTTAAAATTTACACAATAATTTAAATAGTATATTTACAGCAAGTGGTTTATACACATTAGTCTCTGCTACCACTTTGGCATTCATGATCCCTTTGATTACACTGATATTATATGACAGAATTCTAATCTTGTAGCCAAAATATGGATTTTGGTAATAATAGTACACTGTTCTGAACTTTTATGCTGATAAACATCCCAAAATACAATAAAATCTATTTTGGGTGAACACCTCTCTAAAGCGATCATCTCTTAAGTTAACATCTATCTCTTTCTTCTAGTGTGAATTCATTTTTGGTACACATCTGGACATTCAGCTCTTGCATCAATATTTTATCCCCCGAGTGCAGGAATAAACGGGTGGAGTGTATTTCCCCCTGCCATGAACACTAGAAAAACGAACGTATTCAACGGTGTTCACACAAAAAATACGAACGTCCCTGATTGGTGTTCACACAAAATAAATCTGACAGTACATGCAATGCCTCAATAATGACTGTATGTACAAATGAGATGGTAGCTCTTATATACAATAGTTCAATAAATGTCACTCTCGTTAGACACCAGTCATTCTCAGACCCTAACTAATGGTCTAGAACTAAACAAAACCCAACGTGCTATATTTGACAGTAATATTACAACAACATTCAGTCTGAGAAAAATCTCTCTGTATGATAGTACTATTGATGAATGCCAAAATTGACCATGGAAATGGGTGCATTAGCTCCGACAATTTGTAAAGCCATGTGTTTCAATTATAGTCGCAAAAACCAATGGTTCATACTCGTGTATCTTATGAGTCTGAACGACTTTCCCATGGGAGATAGTGACCTCATAATATAATACTCATCGCTGAATCTTAGCTCTGTGACAGATTGTCCATACTAGATTAGATACAAATTCAGAAACATTTTACTACAAAATGTATTCATAATAAATACAAGTTTATGATTGATTATCAAAAGTTTACACCGATAATGAATTATTTTGTTTTCAACTAAAATATATGATACGATAAATACTTAAATTGATATAGAATAGCTAAAATTAATTTGAGAATTATGGAATGATAAATTCATAGCCATTATATCTTTTCTTTGGAATGTAGAGCTATAAATGGAACGTTTTATGGAATGTAAAACATATTACAAAGATTACAATGATATGAAATATACGTAAATATAAACATAATATGCAAATTGAATACATTTAACATCATAAAGTGGGAGAAACTTAAAAATAGATAGTACACCTGAAATTACAAATTTGTTTAGAATATATAATTTATGTACTTATCGATATAATCTTGCAATAAATTATGCAAATCAGGAGTTATGAATTATGAACTTGGAATATGAATTATGAACTTGGAATATGAATTATGAAATTTGGAACATGATGACGAGAGCATTTTAGCACCAAGAAATTGTCAAAAATTCTCTAATTTTCAAAATTTCTCTGCGGAGAACGGAATATGCCCAATTTCGAAGAGTGGTACCTTAAAAGCAGTGATATGTTCCAGTTGATATTATATCCCAAGTTTCTAATAACTTCTCAGAAGGACCAGAATATCCATACTGATTCTACATCAATCTTAACTGTAAACTGAAATTGAAATGACATTTAGCAAGACGAATGATTTTTCTATGCCAGAAGTTTCTATCTATCCCATGCATGTATTTGTTTTTGAGATTTATCCTCAAAGAGCTTAAGGGGCAATCTCTAAGCATCATGACACCCTTGCTATATCCCCAAATAGAATATGGACATGACTAACGGTATGTGACAAAATCATTGATGTCTAGAGTGATGGAACTGAACACATTTTGCTTGTTAGAAGACCATGATTTCCGCAGATCGGGAAAACTCGGTTTTTGAGAAACCTTGCTTGCCCATTTTTGAAAATACACTTGTATAAAAATAGTCTTACTTTCTATAAGATAAAAAAAACATTCACAAATATGAAGTTGCTAGCTCCGAAAGTCTAAAAGGCAAAGAAAACAAACAGAGCTAGGGAAATAACAAAGCGATTGAATTCGAAACTGATTGCGTAAGGGTATACCCCTCTGATGCAATGTGTGATGCTCGTAGACATTGACAGTAAACTAAGAAGAGACTTACAACGACAAAACATCCAAAACTTGTTAGAAATTGTCTATCTCGCAATTAACGTCAATTATAATGTTCTGTATGAGCAACTATAAGGTTTTCCAGATACAAATTAAGGCCAATTTCCAATATTGAGTTGCTTTAGATAGCAGCAAATATGCCCCTTTTATTGGGGCAAATTTAATTAGGAAAGCTTGGCTCGAACCTCCTGTTAGTATAATTTACTTTAGAATTGTCTATAGTTACTCCAAGAATATACAAATGCTACCTTTCCCACTTTATAGTTGTCATCCCCGCGTACCCTTTATTAAAGTATCTCAAAATGACGGTACAACGAGGGGTTTGGGTACTAATCTAACGCAGGGTTATTTCCCATAGTTACTTAAATCAAGGAGGAAAGAATATTTAAACTAGAGCAAAACCAGAGGAAAATAGAAAACATAAAATACATATATAAAATACGAGGGTCATTCAACTTTATGAAATGAAGTCAAGATGCCGATATTTTAGTTTTAAGAGTATGTTTGAAGGCATTAAAAAGCTGCTGTAAGTTACACATGCTTTATTGGAAGTTATAATTAAATGATATTTTAGTTTAATGTTCAGGATTCATTAAGATTTAATTATTAAGTACAAGTGAACGTGTAATAAAGTAAAATATGATGTTGAAATAATTATTATGTTAAGCCAGAGGGGACCCTTGCAATATGAAATAGATGACAAAAGTTCAACGTGGGTTATAAAAACAAAAATACCAGCTTTTTAATAAACAATTATTATCAAATAGATCGCGAGAAGTTATAGTTCAAAAATCAATTTAGCAATTTGCAATAGATTTACAAAGTCAAAGAAAATTACAGAAAACGGGGATGGAAAATGGAGAAATTACAAATGAGAAAGACATGTTTTGGTATTTCAGCGGATGGGTGTAAAAGATACGATATTGCGGGTCAGTTTCGCTTGCTTTGGTGAAGATGTTCAAACATATAAAATTCTACAACGTTACAACACCAGTCAATAGTATTTTTTAATAGGTTATTGAACAGAATCCAAGGCACCAGTTTGTTACTTTTGAAAGGTGATTTTAATTTTAATTGAAATATCGTCAGAGGCAATTTAAAAATACCATCATTTTCATATGATTTTCTATTGACAATTCACTTCATAAGAATAACACAACCTAAAAAACAAAATGATGGTTTTGTTTTTTAGAAAATAGTTGAGCGCATATTGACCTACGATGAATGCATGAGCTGATATTGTAGGATAACGAAATAAAGAAACTAGACGTAGATATATAGGAAGACCCAGCTGCTGCTGTGGTGTGAATAGCGATTTGAAAGCATCACATATGAATAGGATTTTTCAGCAAATATTCCTCCATTGAAGGCCTACACACTTTCCTGTGCTTTTTAGACGTTATAATAAATGTGTTTTTTAAAACATGTTCCACTATTAAAATTTTACAACCATGATTTTTTAGATAAAACACGACATAAATGGGATTAAATTTGACATTAAAATGTATATCATATCGGAACAGCTTAAATGTTTCAGGAGTGAATTAATCGGTTTTGAATTATGTCAAAATCAAATTTAGGATTTTATCAAATTAGCTGTATTTTGAAAACATCATTAATTTTCATTTAAGTTCGAAAATAAATATGGCGTATTATTGCAGACCGAAAATAAATGTTTAATTTGCATGTTTCTCTAAAATCTGTGTAAAGTGATGGGTATTAAACGGCATTATCAAATTAACACTTCTCTAATAACTAAGATGTCTGCAGTATTAGCGCTTATAAAAAGGGCTGCCTCGGGGGAAGGATATTATTGCTCAAAATGGGTATAATCTTTTTCAATTTGTTCGAGTCTGTCATAAAATATCATCCAAGCTATTGGTAACTCTTTAGATCAATGATATCAAAACAAAATTTGATATTGAAACAGACAGTCATTGATATTTATTCCACAATTCTTTACGATTCTTTTGACCCACATAAACCAACAAAGGTGTAAAAATCTTAACACAGGAGCTCATTCAGCGTTGCTTTCATTTAACAGGTGAATTTTCGATTTTTTAAATTCAAGTGTATTTTCAAAAATGAGCAAAAGGTTACAAAATATGAATATAGGTTGATTCAGAGGGTTTTGTGTTTTTAACACGAGATGTACCCTGTTCAGAACCAAGTGAAGTGCAATTTTGTGTCAATAAATCTTTTAGGGCAACGTATCATGAATACCAATAAGCTTTTATTTGCAGTGTACTATATACCCAATTCACCTATCATGAGATCTAGGCATATATTATTAATATAATTACTAATGTCAATATATACACTATTTATATATATTATACTTTTCTGATTGCTGACTTGATTTTAGGAGAACGTCCCTAAGTTCAAAATGAGTAGATTTGGATCGTTCAAGTAATGTCACTGTTCATTTTTGCTGAGGGATCAACAAAATACAATACTCATCTGATTCCATGTGATTCACTGAATGTCACTAGAGCTTGTGCAGTCGTTGTTGTTATTGTCGTCTGCTTCAACGTCCCGGTGACGTAACAGGGATATATTCCGACAGGTGTCGCTTCAGGCTTCAAGCCCGTGACATGTCCATCGCGCTTGGAATGTCCAAGTTGTTCCTGGTTGCGGATCAATGCTCGGTTTGACACGAGTTTCATGAACAAGGCTTCCTATTAGAGAAGTCCATGCATAATGCTGAGGTTTGGGGATTCTACGAATGGCTCGTATGGGTTGTGTATGAGTGATACCCTGTAGAAGTCATTGTAGGTGACGTTGAAGATTGTGGTGGCACGGAATATGGGGATGGGATTGACGTATGTTGCATCAACGGTGACCCTCCCCCGTGTTGGTGCATACTCCCGGGGGAACCATGATTCACGTGAAGCGGGGATTCATGCTGGGATTGCGGCGAATTTTGCATGGAATCTGGCAACAAAATCTCACCATTTGGGCCCATTACTGGCGGAGTCATTCTCTTTTCTTTCTGTCGTCTGTTACAGAACCAAACTCGCACGACTTCTTTCTCGAGTTGTAACGAGTCTGCTAGGTGTTGAATCTCTTGGGCGGCCGGCTTGGGCACTTTTAGAAAATGATTCTCGAGCGCTCCTTTTACTGTCACTTCGATACTTGTGCGCTTTTTCCTCTTACGCCCCTGAGCTGCTATTTTGTCAATACTAGTAGGATTGCCAGTGGTAGAGTCTGCTTCCTCGAGCCATTTTTGCAAGAGGGGTTTCAATTTGCACATATTTTTAAAACTGAGTTGTAATGCCTCGAATCTACAAATGGTAGTTTGACTAAATACGTTACCATAGAGTGTGCCCAAAGCAAGTCCAACGTCGGCTTGTGTGAATCCTAATTTTATTCTCCTCTGTTTGAACTGTTTTGCAAACGCTTCTAAATCGTCCGATGTTGGTGCGTCTTCGTCAGACGCTAGATCGTGATGGTCCGCGTATTCGGAACCATCGCTTTCACGTATGTCTCTAAGATGATGTAGCCCCTGGCTCGGGGACATCATTCCATTCATGCCGTACCCAGGGTGCTGAAGAGGGGGTGCCCCTAGTCCCCCATTACTCAGATTCATGTTCATACCGAGATGTGTCTGCATTGACGTTACAGGTGTAGCCCAACCGTGAGCCGGGTGTATTTGTTGTCCCCCGGGCCCCCGGTGATGCAGGGGAGCTTCTGCTTGTGGTTTAATGTCCTGCTCGGCGCGGCCGTACATGTGGTGAGCCTGGGCCATAGTTTGGCCCCAGTGACTAGTATCAGTGTGTTGTAAAACACCCCATTGATGAGACAGGTGATGTCCATTCTGTTGTGCTGACATATATTTCATATCGTCTCTGTGTATATAACCAGTGTTTTGCATTGTGTCCCGTTCTATGTCCAAGCCTTGTACTAGGCTAGTTGGTATGCCACCCGTGTTATTCACGACGTATGGATTCGCAGTCGTCGTGGCCATCATTTGTATACACTGTCCTTCTTAACAATCCAATATATGCGTTATGTCCTGACTTTTAAAACAGCTAACTCTACTAAACTTGTATATGATATGCATGCGCACTCTCTCTATTGAATAGCTAACATCTACAATGAGTTTCAAGCTGACGGTTCTCCTTACAAATGCGCAGGTCAATGAAGACGAGCGTCGCTGATTGGCTAAGCGCAGAAGATTGACAGAATCCGCGGAGCAAATTTTCAGATATCACTACATCCCTGTGTTCTGATTGGTTGACGCTAATGAAAGTGTATGTACACAAATATGGATCACTCGCACTAAAAGCGGTAATTTATTGTTTCGGTAAATGAATGTATTGTTTGTATCAACGGATCCTGTAAGTATATCTGTCCTATTATACTGGTGTACCTCCCTATGTACCGTCACCCGTCAGTATCTTGACTATCGCAGATTTAATCACACTGATGTAGCGATCAGAAAATGTGAAATAAATTGAGAAATAATCCTCATATAATATATAAACATACACCATTTTTCATGACATTCTCGGCACATAACAGATATTATTGCCAGCATTTTAAGGCCTCGTCGTCAGCTTAGATGTAGACCTCGCAGATTCTTGGAATTCTCTACATACATTGAGACAGGGTGGGTCTCAATAACAGATATCATTTCAAAATAAGTAAAACTATTGGGTAAATCACATGGAAAATTGCATATACAGCACGAAATCTCACAACCACTGTGAAACATGAGAGAACTGTCGGACAATGCGCAAACAAGTTAATGAATTTAGGGGTCTCTACTCGCTTGAATTTGTCAATAAAAAGCTTTCATAAAGCGCAGAGGCTCAAAGCGGAAGACACGGAGTCATATTTTTATTATTTTATGCCCGTTTCCTTATGTTGACAGTTTCTCACTGTACAGACATAAAGTCTAGCATGGTATTTTCAACGCTAGAACAGTGGCTAAACATTTATTTAAGGGATAACATTTTTATCCAAACAATTTAATTCACTCCGCAAGCTTAATGGGATAATAATTCAACAATAAGAATTGGATAATCCCTTGCTTTCTAAATAACATGTTCGTTGTACGTTGACCCTCCCTTGTATGAAACTGTTTTGATGTTAAAAGATCAGCAACTGGTCGATCAACAAATTAGCAGATTAAATACTAATTCCAATTCAAAAAATCGAGGAATCCCAAATTGATAACAATTAAAGCATTTCTAAATGTCAGCCAAATACTGTCAGAAATTTAGCATGAAATTGAACTTGAGATTGGTTCTTGTGAGAAGATTTTATCAGCAATTAGCAGTTGAGTTGACACTATTATTGCCATAATGACAAAACTAGATAGTATCTTGTGCAATGTGACAGTAAGGGATGTTCTATTTGACCAAGATTCAATCAGCTGATAAGGCTACCAGGAATGAAAAACTGATCTACGTGAACAAAATAACTGGACTAGACCCAAGTATTTATTATATCATGGGACATCTACAGAGTCAATGGTAATGCGAACAAAACTTTCTGATACTCCAGCCAATTCTCAATTCACAAACCACCTTGCAAATCGAAGATACTGATGCTCATCCCACTGTTAAACCAGAGTATTCCTTCAGTCGTGAAATACCTTTATGGATCAAAATGTGTACTCATCACATCTTTCTGTTTTTTTTTGGGGGGGGGGAAGGAACTAATAGAAGGACATGATTTCTCATGGTGTCAGCAAAATGCCACTTCTTCAGCGGATATATACATTTCTTTCCGATGATGATGATCAAAGAAAAACATTTAGCTAGACAGTGTCATCGTGTAAACAAATTGTTACGGAATGCAAAATGTACTTCCTTCAATATTCTATAAAAGGTAGATTACGTCAGACTTGATGGCACCGTAATGACAACAATTTACTTGTTCCAGTTTCAGCCAGAATCAACAACAATCAAGCGATAACCATCTACAAAGTGACCATACGGATATCCTGTAAAAACCCTGAAATTGAAGTGTTCAAATTTTCTGTGATCTTCAGAATAAAAACGACCCGTAAAATTGGTGAATTTTTCATGGTCTAAACCTGTAAAAGAACAAAGTGTCTAAATGTTTGTGTTTCTCTTTCAACTTGCAACACTTGGGTTCGAAAATACCGAGCTATAATAGTTTTTATCTTAATGTTCTAATTAGTGCTAGTCCACAACACTGGCAGCTTATGGGTTGATCAAAAATAATTCAAAATATTAAAAATCTGGCTCTTTTCCTAGAGTAGACTAATCCGTTAATCTCTAGTTAATCCCTTTTAATTGGGTGCTCAAATCAAGGCCATTTAGGATCATTTCACACTCAGTTTGACAAACAATTTGCTAGATAAACTTCGGTGATAAAAAGGCTATCGAGTTTCTACCAGATCGTGGTCAGTAAGACCTCCTCTAACACCAGCAATCTAAGTAGGTGGATGTGGAGGGGGGGGGGGGCGATTTGTAGGTGGCCAAGTCCGTTGGTAATTAAGATACGTATTTGTTTTGCTTTTATTATATCCGATTCACACAGATGGATGAAATAAACATCAATTGTTTCAAATGAATACTTGACATGCCAAAAACCTCATAAATAGAAATCAGTGTCATCCCACGGAACAGAGGAATTTGCTTTATGCCTATCTACGTTCACGCAATCGTTCCACCTGCCGGGACACGGCCGGGCACAGGTGGCTTAACCAATACCATAATCCCTCGCCCTTTCTCTAATCTGGAGCGTGAAAGTCTTCATAAACCAAAGGGACAAAAGAGGCTCAATGCTCAATATAAATACTTCACAACAAACCTACATCAACAGATCATATGTAGTTCTATCGGGTATTTTGTGTTCCATTCATGAATGAAATATCTCATGAAATATTCATGAAGTGCTACTTGATACCATTTTGTAGAGATATTTTCATTGCTAAATAATAAACAAAAGTTAAAATGTGATGATATTTTTCTACGTCTTGGATTCTTGATGTGAGACCAATTTGTGGCAATAGATCATCGCTGGTCAGAAATCTCACCAATCGTACATTAACGGTCTTTATTTCTTATTCCAAATATGAGTTGGCAAAATAGAGATCCAAGGTGAATAAGTCCATTACTAGTCTACTATTACTCAATAAACCTTTCTGCCATTTCTGACACTGGGGGGGGGGGGGGGGGTAGTATTTATTGTAATTTCTGTGATTAATCCAATTCCTCCTAAAGTACGTTGAATCCCCGAGATTGAATCCGATAAAAACGTGGGGGACGAGGGAGTTCAGATGGCTGTGCATTCACGCAATAAACCAGAAAAACACAGTACGAGGAACACATGTACACATATAGGAACACATATACTCTGGGAAGAGACGGGAAATAAACCCGGGCAATAAATGAGCTAGGTACTTGAGAATCATGGAAAGGATGAAATGAAAAGAAAGTCAACACATTATTATTGCACTTTATTTGAAATACATAGCTTGGAATCATGATTGAAAACAATAAATCCCGTAGCTAAGATTGGCGATATCTTTGTCAAATTAAGCCACAAATCATTTTGATATGACATTCCGAATATTGTATTCAAAGCGCAATTGGTGTGGCCAGGAAAATAGGTTGGTCCTAACAGATCACCACGTCACTTTGAAAAAGTCATTCAGGGTCCTATTGTATAGAAAAGGCATCCGATTCAACTGCGAAGGTAAAGGGGTATCAAAACATCCATATTGTTCTCATCTCCCACAAACCACGTCCAATTGTTCGTCTAGTCTGTTGATATAGACACGGTCGAATTAAAGATATTACGACGAATGAAATAAAATCCTTCCTATAGCGATTCAGACTCGAAGACTTTGAACCTTTTCAATGATACCGACTTTTTATTAAACATAACCTTTGCCTTTATTCCCTTGATTGGTATCCATATAAGCGGTCGTGAAAGGTAGCTATTTTTAGAGACAACTTTGACATATGAATATTCAAGACTGATTGAAGAAATTACATAGTTGGTCATAGAGTTTAGGTTTCCATGGAGAAAAGACAAAGGATGAGTTTTTGCTCTGTTTGTTCCGAACTATAGGACGTGTCTGATGCTGTCAAACACCGAACGCTCGTATGTTGTAACATCTGACATAATACACAGCTATCGAGTCATCCAGCCGTCGCAATATCTTCCCAACGTATCATTACAATTAAGACGTATCGCGCTTCTTGAAATGTTATCTTATCCAACACATCAATTACAAGAGTAAAATAATTGAAAATCGACAATATTTTCAAACTACAGTTAGAAATATTAGAAAATGTAATTTAAAAAAGACATCTAATTATCTTAGGTTCTGTCAATGTTCCCACAATTCATCCATCCACGTGTATCACGAGGACTGACTAATTTCTTTTTACCAATTTAAAGAGATATTGTGACTGTCCTAACCTGAAATGCACCAAATGCGTCGGCGGGACTTCAAATGGCCCCTCAATCATTGCTTTATTGTCCTAATATACCTACTTTACCTTTGAAATGTAACACACATTAGTATTTCGACAATTAAGCTTGTTACAATTGTACCCTAACATTGATACTTTATTGATGATAATTGTACCAACACTTGTAAAGAATTTATTTGGAGGGCAATAGGGGCAATAAAATACTTATGAGTTGTAAATTTTTTCAACTATCTCCGTTTAAATATATGCGATATTACAGAAGTGTTTTGAGAATTTTATTAATCATTTTTAGTATGAGTCGGGATAATGATAAGAGGTTCTTTGTCTTGGGTTAGGATTTTATCTGTGAAGGATTTTAAACGATTTTCAAACAATTATAGGCGTAACCAGGCAGGAGAGGCGACTATCTCTTCAAAATTTTACAAAAATTTAATTCATATTTCTTCAATTGACTAGGACTGCTGTGAAATAACCTAATTATAACATATTATGTTTCCTTTGACTCAAATACCTCGCTTGTTTTTTTAACCTGCTACGCCCCTGTACTATTCTATTATATTGTTCCCATTATTGCTTTGTTTATTTTAAATATCTTTTCAACCATTTATAAAATTGTGTATATGGCAACTATAAATACAACCGGCAAAATTCAAGACTGTATTTTGCAATTTTTCAATGATATTTTTATGTGATTAGCCGTTGCCCATGTATCATCCAAAAATAAATTTGGAAATTATTACAGAAATTGAAAGTTACAGTCAATGTTTAGAAACAATTATTATTAATGGAAGAAAAATTATATCATTAATGTTGTATTTTTAAAAATTGTCTCTGCCTTTGATCCATTGGTTAACCCTTCAAAATACTTCATTATAGATAGTCTTTGGTTTTGAAAAAACATCATTTCAAAGTATAACGGCATACCATGATAAATATTAAACTTTTTATTAATATCTGCACACACGTGAAACTGTTTGCATAGCGGAGAAATTATTTCTATAATTTAATTTGTTTATTGTTAAAGTTAATTATAAGTTTAAGCATCATTTCTTTTAAACGTTTCAACACGGATTTACTTTTTGTGCTCATTTCAAATCTGACGTTTTAGAATTCATAAAATGACAAACTGTCATCATCGCTATGCACTTATGATTTCAATATTTCATAAAAAATGTGCCGTACAAACTGAATTTCGAATTTCTATATTCATACCAGATATTCAGACGTTAGGTCCATTCAGAGCTATCAAGATTATACATTTCTCTACTTTGCAAAATAGGCCGAAGACAAGTTCGATGTTTTATCAGATCTTAAAGAATTGAGAAAAATGTAATGCGCACGTCATATGTAGTACTACAGTATATTAATTTTGATTGAAAAAATAGAAAATTGCGAAATGTATATCATCAAATTTAGTAATAGTTTGCTTATCAAGCGGGTGCCGATTACTCGAATGGGAGTAACAAAAAGGATCTTGGAAAACTAAGGTATGAAGTTGAGATTGAAAATCACTGTCGGTGAGCGAGTACACGGTGGAGTATGAACGAGAAGAACGTAAAATATTATCACCCAGCGTTTCGATTTACTAAATAACCTAATCAGAGCGAAGCTGGAAAAAATTAAACAATATATCGAGCAAGAATTTAAGAGCCGTAATGAAAAGTTAGGCCCATTTAGAAATAAGACTTTCGAATGGAGCTTCTTATCAAGTGTTTGAAGTTTTTAGTAGATAAAAGGAATTGTGAGGAAAGTTTAAATGCACGAGTAGACAAAGGCAAAAAGAGGAATATAACTACCTCTAGACTTCATTTTCACAGATTTTGTTGTAACAATTTCATAAATATGTTTTTTTTGAAATTTTAGTGGGGCAGTTGCTTCGCCTATCCATGAGCTTTCAACAGACTACAAAGCCCGTGGTCTGTCTCATGCCTTAGGGCGCCCATTCTTTAGGCCCAAATATGTTTTAGACTATCCTCATTGTGATGTCAGTACTTCTTCCCACGGTAAACGCAGTGAATGACTAAGTATATATATTTTTGGTCTTATTGAGGAGCTATATGAAGGACGACTATAATTACAGGTGGGAGATGATAATTCCTTGCACACATAAAGACGCTGCAACAAGACGACGCTCAGTTCAGGTTCATTTACGCAGACGCCATCTTTTAATAAAAATCGAATCAAATGTGAAAATTCATAAAATTATGACCGCTTCTGTTTATATTCAATATAATCAAGAATATTTTTACAAATAAGTGTTACATCTATCCATAGCCTTAGTTAAAGAAACCCACCTAGAATTAAATTGAAATTTGATCAAGACGAAGGTGATAGTATGCCAAACTTTCGTCGATAGCTGATTGGGATGGATCAGGCGGACAATTGATACCCTTGTTCTATGTAACCCTATTCTCCTAGCCATGACAACCCAACCACCGCTCCCCCTTGCAGAGGCATATTGAATTCCGCACTCTTGGATTACTCAAGGGAGAATGGACATCTGCAAGGGGAATGTTCTGTTGTTGGTAACTCTAGCTCTAACATGGCAACCCTACCACAGGTATGCGGCACACCTTTACCAAGGTGCAACTCAATCAGAACAGGAGAATGACGAACGATTTATTAAATTAACGCTGAATGTAATTAAAACGTTCTCTTTATCCAGTTAACATGTCACCCAATAGTCCAATACTCTATAAGTTAAGATATTCAATTTGAAATGTATTACTAATTTTCCAAACGTGGATTCTAACTCGAGGAATCTTGGATGAATTATAAATCACCTTTCAAAATCCAATTACAATTATGATTAAAATATCTAAATTTAGAAATACACATTTTATTAGAAAAATTCCTACATTCCCAACCACTGTGTTTGGAACTGAGTTGGAAGCGAATACAAAACAGTAAACATATCCAAATGTTAAGACAGATACCAAGATAAAAAACTTTAATTCATCTTCCTTTCCTAATCTTAGATTGATACAATGTCCAAATGATAGAAACATGACGTCCAGACCTTGCTCCATATTTTCTTAATTATCTTTCCAGTTTCGGGACTTTTGTTTCACGCTTAATAAATCTAATCTTCGCCCAGGTTAAAGGTGTCTTGCATCGCGAACAACTTCATTAACAGTATTACCATTTGGATTGGCCCAATAAAATATTCCAATAATTTCATTAAATCAACCTTGGGGCTAAGAATGGTTAATTTGACACTTTGACTCCCCTGATCTTCTTCATTGGTTTTCATTAGGACTTCCTAATGCCGGGTAACCTCATTAGCGGAAAAAGAAAATTAATCCTTAGATTTTTCGGGATCTTCTGGTCTAAAAAGTCCACTCTTTTGCCAAATTGAGTCCTATTGTCTGACTTTGACTTGTAGATTCCGCCCTTTGGAAGTAGATAGGTCAAAGTTTCGGACCACGTTGATTAAACCAAGAACTTTTATATCGACGTTCATCAGAAGATCACGACTTATTCATCCTTCTTTATTGAATATTTGATCTTGGATAACACTTCAAAAATTAGTTAATTTTTTTTATTCCCTCGATTGTGCATTATTACAAAACTGGTCCCTCTTCGGCCTTATTTAAATAGCTCTTTTGTTTCTGTGTGATTAATGACACAGATGTGGTGATACATGAGATCAACCATTTGATCCTGGACCCCCACCCCTTCCTACTTCAACAAGCAATACTACAGGGAACATCTTTTTGGCGTAATCTTGCTTGGGTTCAGAAAACGTGTTTGGTACGGTTTTTGTGACATCGAAAAGTAATTTGAGCTTCAAAATGATGCAAGATTTTGAAACATACGAGGGTGAAGACTAGAGGGCCTAGGTCTAGATGGAATAAGGTATAGATGGGATAAAATAAGTCCCTTTCAGAAGAGACATAAGATCCCCTTTAGGCTAAAAAGAGCAAGGAAGTCCATTGTAAGGTAATGAGAGAAGATCTCCTGCTGTATACTGAGGGGGCCTTGTTGAATGGAAGAGCGAGAGGGTGCCTTCGATAGAGCTAGAAAGTAAGGTCCCAAGGTAAAGGTCTCTCAAATATCCAAAGATTCTCTAAAATTATATCACACGAGGAACGGGATATTTCCTTAATTTCCCGGGGAATATAATCAAAACAGCAATAATAGTAATCTTGCATCTAACCTTTACCCCTAAACAGTCTAATTTGATTGATTCGGAAGGCAAAACGATAGTAAAGTGTTTAAATCTGTTTTCAAATGTTGGTTACACCGGGGCGTCACAGTGATGGTTTAATAATCCCTCGGACACTACCTGGGATGATGGCCATTCATTAATTAGCCGGAAACTACAATCAAAATAAAAACAAACGAAAACGATTGTTTTGCGGATGTAAGAGCACATCAAAGGCTTACCTGAGAATACCTGTGACTGTCTCTTTGATGTTCTCCAATGAGTATTTAGCGCGACATTTATGAATTTTCATCGAGGACCAGTATTCTTTAATCTATGACCTATGTCGTAGTTCACCTTTGTTTTAGCAAAATCGCCTCGGGGTATGGTAAGAATATGGTATAGTGTATCCTAGGTGGCCTCGGTACCATTGCGATCGACGGGATGAGAAAATGAAGAAGAATGCATGTACCTTTAGGCCTAATTTTGGCGATAATTAAAGTTCCCACGCTAAAAAAAACTTTAAGAGGCTTACAACGTGTTAAGTTAAAAACATAGGAGATGTTTACGTAGGCTATCTAAAGCATCTTAATGATGTTTATAATGACTACATTTGTCGCATCTTTTGACCCGTCATCTTGGTCGCTCTACATGAGAATCGCAAATCAATATATTTCAAATCAATATATTTTGTAGAGAAAATTGAATCTTCACATTCTATCACTTTTTTATTTCAAAAATATCAACTGTACTCTGAGTTATGATTTATTGATTCGATTTTTTAACTTGAATAAGAGAATGTTAAAGGATGGTTTGATAGTGCAAGGATGTAGGAAGGTTACGCAAGCAGAATTTTCAAAACTATTCTTCATTTTGATTCCCCCGAATCGATGAAGATTTCACCATTGCCAAAATAGACTAAGAATTTAAAAATAAGAAATCGATACTTGGGCGTTGGTCTCAGAACTTGTTCAATAACTTTTGAATATTTAATTCAGTTAGCGTGAATTACAATTAATTATAATGAAATTGAAATATTATAGATATAAGAATGTTCTCTCAAAAGTTCATTTAAGATTAATGCAGATTTCTAAATGGCATCATAACTGTCTTTTACGTTTCATAGTTTGATAGACATCGAGTAATTGATTTGCACACAAGTGACACAAACTAGACGTGGCCTGCAGTTCAGACAATCATTCTTCAAAGGACTTCATTGATGCTTAAATTCAGTAAGAAGGGAAATACCTCCAGGGAAATACCCTTGGACCAAGGATGGTCCAGACAACACCCTAAGTTTTTACCATAGGTTTTGGCCCGATATAAAGGTGGCAGCAGCAGAATCCTATTAATCTTTTTTTCTCAACAAGGCTCGAACTCCGTGGCAGTGCTAGTCGTCATATTTCTCTTTAGACACTGCATGGAAGTTTGAAGCAGTCTTTAAAGAGAAATATTAATGAACACAGATTGATTACCAAGTGCCATCTTTATTTTAAAATTATATCTAGTGCCCTTAGCCTATGTTCTTTGCAGTCCGACACAAAGTTAGCCACTCAAGAAATGTAAAGATAACGTTACATCCAAAACGAATGTTGTGCTTTTTATAAATGAGCCTGGCCATAGGAAAACCGGTCTTATCACAAAAAATAAAATTGTGCTACAGAGCCAAAAATGTGCTCAACATTAAGAGGAAAATGTGCTGAATTCAAAGCTGTCTTTTGGTCTATATCTGCAAGAAAAATTGTTAAGACATAAGCGATGGCTTATTTGAAAGGTCTCTTAATGCTTTTTAAGATACTAGTAAACAAAAAATCAAAATATTGAAAAAATCTGTGATAAGACCCCCTTTCCTGTGGCCTGGCTCAAATGTAACCAAGTAAGAGCAAGCAACAATCACGTCGACGTACGTTGTATATACATACAAACAACAGAAGCAAAAATGTTTCATGTAAACAAATAGTAATACCCTTATGTAGTTGCAGCCAAATGACATCAAGTAACGTCAAATATTCATTGGCAAATGAACAATATCATCTTCTTTTCAAACAAACAACAGTGATGTCAATGTGCCATCCTTGGCCCAAGCGTAATTAATTGCATTACATGATCTGCTATGAAAGCAGTGAAGGACCGATCTTGAAGGATGTCATGCAATGTACCACACAAGCAACAGTATTTCAAGCAACAACTACATCGTAGTTCATATATCATACCTGGGAATGCTGGTGATTTTATTCCAAGATCATACAAGCTAGAGCATTCAAGAATCGGTTATGTCGTTGTGTCATACATCGACGTCTTAATTTCTCGAAACAACAGAAACATCGTTTTTCATACAAGCATCAGTCAATAGTTTTATAACCTACAAACAACAGAAAAATGTCTCAGCGCCATCAAGTCATATTCCAATAGGCTAAAGGGCGATAGAAAAAATGTTTAAATAAAGAGGGCATGACGATCAATCTTTGTTTATTCTCTTTCTGAGAGAGTAGGATTCTACTGCTGCTGCCATCTTTATATCAGCCCAAAACCATTATTTCTATTCATCATCATTCTGATCCTCATAGAATTTTTCTGTTTCACCTGAAACATCTTTGGACGGAGTCCTAATATGTAGGATCAGTAAAACGTTCACCCAAGCAACAGAGATCACATACATTTCAATAAGTAATTGAAGTCAGAAGGGTTGACAGAATTGATAGCTACATGTACAATTGGCCTACCAATCTATTCCTTATTCTAATTTATGTACTTACTAATAATAGTTGAACCAAATCAGTCAACCTGCATTTTATTATTACCTGGACAAATAAATGGATGGATGAAAGGACAAATAGACAGCTTCTCTATATCCAAACTTGAAATTTGTTTTGAAGGATAAAAATGGATTTTATCATTTTACCTTTAAACCCTTTATTTGACCTCACTTGATTATGATAATAATAAATGTTCATTACCAAAACCACACAAAATGAGGTGCTTTATTTCAGATATTAATCACTTTATTCTTAATTCGTTTTTTTCTGGTGTAACACATTGATGCACATAATTACAACATACTTGGTATGGATAACACATTTTACCCAACAAATGCTTATATCATTGTAATAAGAATAAATATGGCAATTAAATCCAATATTTTGTACACTTCAATTATTTAGATTGTTTCTTGCCCTTTGACATAGCTCTGATCTCCCTTTTGTCAATGACTTGTACTCCACTTCTGTATCTGCCAATTTGCCCATCAAGATATCCAATGTCATCTTTACTTTTCTTCTTTGTTTCTTTCTTCTTAGCCTTTGTGACACGTAATCCAAGCTTTCTATCCATTTCACGCTTCTCTTCCTCTTTGATTTTCTTTTCCTTGTTGATAACAAGGAGGTCTTTATAGTTCACATACTCATTTTTTGGAGGTTTTGCACCTAGCTTGAGTGCGAGTTCCCGCTTAGCGTCTTCTTTTTTGGTCCCATCAAGCCCTGTTATGACAAGTTGCAGAATCTCAGCTCTTGCACGTCCCATGTTTATTCCCTTTGGCTCTAAAATATCATCCTCTGAAGATGCTGACATAATTTTTTTCTTCTTTCCAAAATTTCGTTTCGCTGGATCATCAAAAACAATAACGTCAACGGCTGGTGCAGGTTTCACAACTGTTTTTTGTGACAGTACATTATTAGAGTCATTCGAAGTAGAGTCAACCTTTTTCTTATTTTTCTTTGCCTTTTTGCTGCTTTTCTTGCGAAGAGCTAAGTTCTTGTAGTATTCAGATATTTCATCTTTAGTTGTGCTGTCAATACCAAGTGACGCCTGTAATTCATTTAGATATTTTTGCTCTGTCTTCTTTGGGTCACTTTTTTGTACAGGCTTAGCAAGTTTCTGTTTGATAAGCTTATCAAATCTACTATTAGGTTTTGAATGTTTGGTTACTTTCCCTTTTGAAAAACTTGTCTTTTTGTCCACTTTTGACTTTACTTTCTGCTTTGCCTTTGGTTTTGATTTTTCAATTTTTTCTTCAGAAAAGTTATTCCCTTTTTGGGCACTCACAAAGTCTTCTAATCCTGGTTTCATATTTGCGATTGTTGTAGTAATGTATACTTTGAAGCTATAACTGAGTCACTGTGTGTTATTATAGTTTAGTTATGTGTTTATTTACCTAAAAAACTGGAAATGAGCGAAATGTTTTTCAACTCGACATTTTCATGTGTTTTCCATCATGACAAAATTTAACTTTCGGTTATAAAATAACTTGCTTATTAGAATGATTCGACCAATAATAACTTTTCACATGCAACTAGAAATATACATATTTGATATTATTTCTCATCAAGTAGTATCAAGTAGTTTGTTTCAGTGTACTGCTCTCTGTAATATATATACTTTTCCTTGTCAAAAAAATTCTAACGAGTGTCAGCTTTAGAACAAAATGAGACAAAAAAGATTGATAAATATCTAATTTTATTGCTAAATACCTGTTGATATACGCGATCATCGATGTTCAGCATTTGCAAGCATTTGAATTAGTCTACCAGAAATAAAGGGAACCGACTGGTGAATATGGTTGGCTTCTCCATAGGCCATCATACTGTAAGTTATGATTCGATTTTTGTCATGTTTTTTAATTTTTTCTTCAGCTTCATCCTTTTAGTTTAGTAGGCCTAGACTCGTTTCAGCTTTGTTCCTAGCTTCTATTGCTGTGGTCAACAGCTCAGTTGTTTGTGGGTTTTCAGCGTAACTCTGTAACGCAATTAGAAGATGAGTACTTTTCTTCTGTTTTTGCATTAATGTTGCAGTTTGTAGTACGGTAAGATTTGAATGAAAGTGTTGAAAGTCAAATGAAGTTATTCTTTCCAATATGGCGACTAGTCAACTGATCACGTGACCTTTTCTTCCGGAATATTTTCTCACTTTTCAATCATCGTTTTCACCACACGATGAATCAAAACAATGAAAAAAAATCTGTTATATTAAGATTAATAGGAGATCAATCGTTTCTGATAATTTTTTCTGTACTCCCGTACGGGAATATGAACGAATATATTGATTGAAAAATAGGTGTGAAAATCCCCTGTTAAACCTATGGGGGAAAACAAGGAAGTATGAATTTCTTCATTCGCGAGCTGCATCATGGGGAATATTTTGACCCTATTAAGAAAAATCTTTTGCGTCTCCTCTTTTGAAGAGGGAACAACGAATATGACAATTGGCAACTTTCAATTTCTAATGTGGTATGTAGTTTCAAACATAGATGTCAGTCTGATATTTTAAATGCAGCTTATATTCTAATATTTCAATTTCCAGGAAATTCTTCCAGATTACATAATGTTTAATCATGACAGTTTCAATTTCGGTGTCACTCCATAGTTTCAACATGGAATGAAGAGGGGTCAGTTATTGCAGTTATGTCTTGGGTTCTTGTTTTGGAATCCCAATCTTGTAAACAAACTGTGGGAAAAGGTCATATTATTGAAAAAGTTTAAGTATTTTTGATGTTTTAGCCAAAAATTGCACGAGAAGGGAAATATTGCTGGCGATTTTCTATGAGTGTTCTGTCGTGTACTGGTAACTTACCACATTTGTTAGAATCAATACATTTTGCAATGTTGTCTTGTAAAATATCAAATTCTGGTTTTCTCCAGATTTTGAGAAAATTAGACTCAGTCAAAGTAGACTATTATTGGGATTTGATAACATTAGATATTGTGATCAATACAAGTATCATAATATGCAAGGATTGCTTGCATTAATTTGTTAGTTACATTTTAACATGATATGATGAGGTTTAATTAAAGGAGCTGTGCAAATGAATCACATATTTGGACTTTGTCAATTTTTTAATTTTTACTTCCTTGTCAGCCATGTATTGTTCTTTTAAGGGTAACCAATCAAATCAAACAACATTACACAAACTACATTTATACAGTTACATTTATACAGTCACATTAATCTACAAAGATATTGTGTTTTGATGGTTGCGATGTTATAGATTTCTTTTCTTAAAGCACATTTCAATGAAATGCAGGACTTCCTCCATATTTGAACATTATATTGCTGCCATATTTTTAAGTCCATTATTGATAAACATAGTTGTTTGTTTAAGCAGTTAATGGAAAGGAGTATGTATAGACACCAGTTTTAGACCATTAAGAAGGCCTCTTTACATAACATGTGTTTTTTGATTTTTCAGATTAAACAATCGGCATCATCAGTTCAGATTGTTGGGTTTTAAAGGCTCTGTAGATTGAAGAGAGTAATTATAAGCCCAATGGTTCCCCTCTTGGAAACTACACAGAAAAAGAAGCTGCATTGAGACCAACTTGAGAAAATTGGTTTAAAATGTAAGGAAAAAGCTGTAATAGCCAAAAATAGATGGTGCCACAAAACATAATTAAGCCTCAATTGATTAGTCATAAGAAAAACTATGTTCGAGAAATGGTGCATATAAGGCTTTAAAAATCTAATAAGGTCATTGGCTCAAAATGTGCATCAAGCCCTCAACATTTTAAATATACATGTACATGAGTTTGTAATTAAAACTTTTGAAATGTGTTGTCGATATTTCCATTGATAAAGTGAAGATCGATTTTCGATTTATTAATTGATAAATCCAAATTTAGTGATCTTTTGTCAAGAATATTAAAATGTTGATATAAAATTGAAATATTTTTCAGAACCAGCAGAGTAACCTGTCTTATTGAGAGGACTTCAATAGATGTGTATATTGACTCTCTAGCTGGCAGAGTGCTGGTCTGTACTAACCCGCCTTTGACTTGTTTTCTTCTGGAGACATAGTTGCGTAAGTATGTTATGATTTAACTTGAAATTGTTATCCCATCGAACGGGTAGTTGGCTAGTAGGCGGCCATTTATCAAAATGGCCGCCTACATCTACATGTAGGTGTGTGAAATTTTGTTGAAATTTTATTTGTGTCTACTAAGAAGCATATTACCCTTTTTGATGATGATTTGGGTCTTGAGCAACCATTTTTAAAATGGTGGCCAGTTTATGTGTGTTCTTTTATGATTTTTGCTATACTTTGTTTGTAAAAATGCCAGCCATGGCTGTTCGATGGGATTTGCTACGCTTTTTGGTTTTATGTTGTCTAGTTTATTCTTAGAGCTGTGGGATGTCTATTTGAAATGTCAAATCACTTTTAATTTACACAAATTCTACAATTTTGATAACAGTACCATATTAACCAGAAATGATTGTCTGATTGATCATCAAAAACATTGATTGCTTTTTGACCAATCAGAATTAAAGATTATAACTGAAGTATTTGAGAATAATAATCTTGCAACTGGTGTAGGAAATTGTACAAACAGTATGATTAGATAGAGAGCAACTCCATTTCATATTTTTCAGATGTGACAGAAATGAATTTTCATTCTAAGCATATATACAATCTCAACAAATTGATATAGTTGCTGTATATCTTGGTTTGGAGTATAACTTCAGTAAGTATTCAGTTCAACTAATTAAGAAATATAGACTGAAGAGCAGGGGTAATATTGTTGAATACATCCCGCAGGGCTAGGCACAAACGTTTTCTGTACCCTAAGGGGTGTATTAGAGGATATTACACCTGCTCTGAGGTTTATATTACGATTCAAACATGAAAACTCACCAAAATGTTTCGAATATTCATTATGGTCCGCGATTACTACGGTCCGCCATTATGACGTCACACATTACACATATTACCAGGGGCATTGTTCACGAATATACCCCGGGTGAAATGTTGACTTTGTTCACAGTTTATAGAAGGCGTGAATACAGTCATGTTCGAATCCATGATTATAAACTTTTAAAAGTTCCTTGAACTATATGTTTATTGTGTTAGCTGTTCCAATGTTTAAACATTACTTCAATAGATGTATCTGTTTTAAAACTATCTGTTCTTTGAAATATTATAAAATACTCTTTAAATATGTGTTAAGTTCTTATCTTTCTCGTGAGAGAACACTGGTAAAGGAATATCATCTCTGTATACATTTTTATTCAGCTTCCTTCCCATATGCAGTATTGTCGGACTGTTGCAAGGCTTCAACTGCTGTCTGCTGCAAAAATATCTTGGGTAAGTGTTCTGATAATTTGGAATTATTTCATCAAAAATTCGAAATCTGGAATGTATGTTGAATTGTTTCGGAGGTATGAGTTTCTGAATTCTGTGAAAATGAGAGAAATAACAATTTTGGGGTATTTTGATATGGGGTGTTAAGCCATAGGGTTCTTTTGAAGAATGAATACAAACTTTTTCTAATTTTTATGAAAATCTCAAAATTTTGTTGAAACCTACAAATTTTTTGCTATGTTTTAAGATTTTATTAAGAGAGGCAAAGTTTCTTGTTGCTACTGTAGATTGGGTTAATTTGGCGCCCGCTTTAATTTGGCGAATTTGGCGAAATTAAAAAATTTAGAATGAATCCCCTTGAATTATCCAGGGTATTTCGTCCAGTGTATTTAGGTCACTTCCGGTTTAGTGAACATAGCCAAACATGCCCATTTACATGGTAATTCGCAAACATTGCGTTAGTTTAACATTTTTTTGCATATCTGCCAAATTACATAGCCGCCAATATGCCAAAAATGGCAAAATCGCCAAATTAAGTAGCGCCAAATTAACCCAATCTACAGTATTAGAGGAAAGTAAACCTTCTAAAACCACCAATATTTTGGGTCACCCTGTCAGTCAAGAAGAACATTTTATTGCCTTTCAGGAGTGACTGATGAAAGGCACTATATAGAATGGAACTCTTCAACAAAGAGGAATTGTAAGTACAGGGGCTTTTAATCATCAGTTGCTGAACACTCATTTGGCTGTGGACATTGGACATTTTAATTGACTAAAAGAAGACTATAACTCTGAACAATGGATAGTTCAAATGTTGGCTTCAAGACTAAGGAGATGGAGTGTATAAAATGTGCAGTGACTTTAAACAGTGTTTCTGAATACAGTGATCATTATAGAAAATTCCATGCAGGGTTAGATCCTCATAGTTGTAGTATGTGTGATATCCATCTGCCAACTGTTAGTGAGTTTCAAAAACATATGCAGCAACATTATAATAAGACACCCGTCTCCACTGCAGACCTGGATATCCAGGCACCTAGCACAGGGGATATCCAGGCTCAGCAAAATGAGCAAGGTTCCAATTTTAGTGTAAGCACTCCTATCCATAG
Organism: Owenia fusiformis; assembly: GCA_903813345.2. Lineage (NCBI taxonomy): Eukaryota > Metazoa > Annelida > Polychaeta > Sabellida > Oweniidae > Owenia > Owenia fusiformis. The sequence goes on along the minus strand of CAIIXF020000011.1, from coordinate 17,334,663 downwards.
TAAAAGATCAGCATTTCTCCAAGCTTCAAAGCGTGTTAAAGATATATCTATGGAGTATAATCAATCAGGCCAGTCAGAAGATTCTAGCCCAGATGATCAAAGTGAATATGAAGAATCTGACAATTCTGGTTCCAGTAGAGGGAATCGTCAACTAAAACACATTCTTAATCGCCCAATTAAAATGACGATCTCAAAGGAATCACCAATATCATCATTCCTCTGCAATAAATGTCAGTCAGCTCAACCAAGTGTGGAGATGGCAAAGTTATGTTGTGCTGTGGGCCCATTTAAATGCTTTGTTTGTCTCCTACCAATGGAAAGCAAAACAACATGCATGAACCACCTGAGGGATCGACATCAAATAAAAACTGTCTTTCAATGTTACAATGATGTTGTTTTAAATAAACAACCAAACAATGATAAACAGAAAATTCAGTTTGAGAAAAAAGAAAAAGATAAGTCCAGTGTTGAACCAGCATTCGGGCAAATGAATTTGCACAAAGATGCTTGGTCTGAAAAAATTAACAATGTGGGAAATATTGTAATACAATGTCGAATCTGTAATGTAACCGTACCAACTATGGATGCATTCACTAAGCATTTCGATGATCATACTGTCACAATGAATGGTCTGACTGGGTTTCAATGTAAGATTTGTTTCGAAATTATATATCGTCTTTCTAATTTTCTAAAACACAATCGTGAACATTTTAGCCAGAGTCAGTATCCCGAGAAAATCGAAAAAATCTCCAATGAACCAGATGAGGATAATCCTGTTGAAATTACTGATACTGATGTCACAGTAAAATCTGAACCTATTGAGGAGATACCTCAGCCAGACTCTGCCTATAGAACACCATGTTTTAAATGCGAACAATGTCAAACATTGCAGCCTAGCTATGAAATGGCTATGTTGTGTTGTCATACTGGGAATGAATTCCCATGCTACCATTGTGAAAAGGTAATAATCAATAGAGCTGGGTTGATCAGTCACTATGCACACAAGCATAATGTCAAAACATCATTCCTACAATCAAAGCGAGTTGGGATAAATAAAATCGAACTAAATAGAGACAGACCAGAAAATGACAAAAACTGGCTGTTTTTTCAGGATAAATGCCATAAAATTGATGCAATAAACAAAGGAAGACCATCAGTGCATTTTAAATGTAAATTATGTAATCACAAAGCATTCTCTCCCCATACCTTCAAAATGCATTATCGCAATACCCATCGGCCAGATCAAAATCAGCATAGCATAAAGCTGAAAACTGAAAAAGATGCTCCTAAATCAACTGGATATTATACATTTGAAGAATTTTGCCAAGACACTAGTAAATGCACAATGATTCCAACCACAAGTAAATGTGGAAAAGCTAAAGTACACTATCATTGTAAATTGTGCAATATAACGCGGAATTATACATGCTTATTTAAGAAGCATTTTGTTACTAATCATAGGAGCATGGTCTCTACTAAAACTCATGCTAACTCTCAGACTAGTCCCTCTTATAAGCCCTCTAAATCTAGAACTAAAAGAATCAATTCCAGGCTTAGAGTGGAAAACATGTATAACAAAGTTCTCAAGACAACAAAAGTTAAAAACAGAACTCAAGAGTACTATGAATGTAGAATTTGTTTGAAACAAATACGCAAATCTGGTGATCTTAAAAGACATCTTCGGAAACATAAAGAGGGAAAGCCTATAATAAAGAAGGAAAAACTCAAAACAATCCAATCAGCACCTATAAAAATAGATAGTGTACATGATAAATATCCAGAAGACAAATATACTGTTGATGGTTTAGAAAGTGAATCATACATTAAACATGATGATATTCCAAATGATATGCCTAGCTTCAGTTGCGATAAATGTGAAAGAAAGCACCCTTCTCATGAGAAAGCTGTTCTGTGTTGTGAAACGGGGTGTCTGACATGTCCTGTTTGTCAAGAGATGTACACGGGGAAAGTTGCGATGAATCGGCATCTTGTTAATGCCCATAACATTCTCACAAGATGGCCAGATAAAAAACATTCAAACGAAGAAGATCTAGGTACTTACTCCCTTGTAATGCACAAAAGTAAACCAGCTTTTCAATGTAAATTGTGCCAAAGAACATGTTTCAGTCTTAAAACATTCAATTTGCATCATAAATGGGTACATGGAAAAGGTAAAACATCTGAACCACTTTCGGTGAGGACTAGTCCAACTTTTGATGATACCAAACAGGAAAAATTGGATAACACACAGGAGGGACGCAATACAACAGAAAGTCAAAGTAAAGTTATAGTAGAGAATGAGCCAGAAGAGGAGGAAAGTACTGAAATACTTGACCAAGATGATACTGAAATGGAAGCAGAAATGGAGGAAAAAAGTGACAAAGACTGGATGCCTAGTGATGGAGAACATGTTGAATCTAAAAGTGAAGGTGGCAATGATAGGAATTATAGATATACTATAAAAGTAAGAAACTCAGCAAAGAGTGCGAAAGACAAAATATTCAACGATTCAACCAGGGGAAGAAAGAGGAAGTGGATTGATAAGACATCTTGTCAGAAATGTGATCTAACTTTTGAGTTGCAGAGTGACCTAAAGACTCACATTAACTTACACAATAGTTATAAGCTATGCGTTTACTGTAACTGTATCAGAAAAAATATTTATCATCATGTCAGTAAGGCACACAGCAATAAACTGAGTGAATGGAAGAACCTGTACCAGAAAAACAGTGATAAGGAGGCAGTTGTAGTTCCACCAGATGTGAGTCAGATTGTGTGCAGTATTTGTGCTAAAGCATTCACCGATCCATACAAATTCAGCCATCATGTACACATGCACAAAGATTTAACTCAATGTGTACACTGTAAGAAAATGGTGAGGCCAAATAAGATAAGCTACCATGCTAGAAAGCTTTGCAAAAAGTATCAATATCAGAATTACGGATACAAATTGTCAAACAACTCGAAACAAAACATGACTTTACAACATAGAAGTACTACTAAAATTACAGTCCAGGCCCATTGCAAGAAATGCGGGACTTACTTTTTAAATATGGCTGAACTTGAGCATCACTATAAGAACAACACGCTGTGCTTCCAAAAAACAGGTGCTCCCCAAGTGGGTAAACAGTTCTCTAATGTCACTCAAGATGCAAAGGTTCATCGTAAAAAGGCCAAAAAAATTAAGCAAGATCATAGGGTCCAATGTAAGATTTGCTTCAAAGTGTTCGACAACAGATCCGGCCTTTCAGCGCATTCTACATCCCACTTTGAGAAAAGGAAATGTGATTTCTGTCCAAGGATGCTTCAAGCAGGAATGGAAAGACACATTACAAGGTTCCACAAATCCAAACTCCCCGAGTGGAGAATGCGACATTTCCCTAAATTATGGAAAGGGAAATATATCAAAATTAAATTTACTTATAAAGATGGTAGGATTGGATATAGATGGCGCCTAAAGACCACTCAAGTACCAAACGGAGAACCTCCAGAAGCTATTGATGATATATCAGGTCTTAATAATGTAGAAACATCAAATCTTGTACCTCTTCAATCTCAATTTGACACCAGACTTCAGTGTGATATCCAAGAAGAAAGACCAGCTGTCCATGAAACCCTCATTGAGCCTTACTCTCATATCAGCCAGATATCCAGTATACAGAGTTCAGCTGAAGATCAACAATCAGAGGAAAATGACGAATACTCAGATGTTGCGCCAAAGGACAAAAATGATGAAATGTTTGAGGAGATAAAAATAGAATTGAATAAAGAATTTGAAGAGGAAGATGATGAGTTTCAACCAATGATTATCAGTGTCACTTCTGTTAAGGATCACAATGAGCAGGTCAGCAATGAAGGTGATATAGAAGGTATATCTACAGAACAATGTAATTCTCCCAGCATTGATTATCTCCCAAGTAACTCTGAAATGACCAATAAGGATAGTACCACCATTGAACAGATATTCATCAATCAAGATGATACAAACAAACCCTTGAACGCTGAAGCAAGTAAAGCAATAAGTACTAGTTTAACTAATGGTGAATTAAACCATGATCCAAACAACACACCAAGAGAACAATTCAAGACAATAGCTCAGATACTTGAAAATGTCAATGATGATTCTACCTTGAAGAGTATGACTGAAACAGACGATAGTAGATCAACTGATGGCAAGAAAGTAAAGAATGGAGATAACATAACTAATTACAATAAATCAGTTGTTATCAACAACATAACAGGACAAGAGTTCAACACACATACTAATTTGATATCAAATACAGATACAGAAATTGATAGAAATAAAGTAATTAATCTCAATGATTCTGAGGTTATGAATAATATTTACTTTGAAAAGTCAGAGAGGCTTGCAAAACCTCTCACTGGGAATGGAACGATAAGTCATTGTAAAGTTATTGCTGAAAATAAACAAGGAAATGAACATTCGAGGGCGACGCTTGAAGTGTCAAGCGACTCGATACTTGCTCAACACAATGGGGCCTTGTATGAGTGCAAATTATGCAAGATCATCTTTTTGAATGAAACCGTTCACTGGCAACATATGTCAACCCATGCTATGAGTGGTCAACCATTTGCATGTAACCATTGTAAGAATACATTTACAAATGCAATTGATTTCCATGCACACTTCATATCAAAGTACCAAAAACATTTGTAAATGTATTCATTTATTTCTAAGCGAGACTTAAGCTTTGATGGATTATAGAATATCGCTTTGGTAGACCCAAACAAATTCAAAATGAATCTACAGACTACAGTCTTCTCCACAGGAGTTTTTCTCAAGTGGGTGCAAAATTCTCATTTTGAAAAAAATTGGTCAAAAATATTCCTTTTATTCATGATTTTTCTCATTTTAAAGTGGGTGCCAATGGATATTCACATGGGTGCAAGCCTGTTTTTAATACCTCTGGTCGGTGCTACGCCCACTTGCTTTAATGTTGGGGAGATCACTGAATTTCATTTATAACCCTACTATCACACCAAACTAGTTCTCACTACGTTCTCAAAAACGGGCTTCAACTGTGTACGAACGGACTGGACCTACTAAGAACCGTTTGGGATCTATTAACAAACTTCATCGAACGTACTCGAACGGGTAGGTCCTCTAGAACTTAGACAATGCTCAAAATGTTCTCGTGGTCGTCACGTTCTACAATTAGAACGAGTGACAACGTACTAACGACGAGCTGGACGTACTACGAACGGAACCGTCGTACTTCAATCCTACTAGGGACGTTTTAACAACGAGTTGAATTGTCCGAGGACGCGTTGAGAACGAGGAAGAACTAATTGCAAACGGATTTAAACTGATTGAGAACGTATTTAACACTGCTTATGAACGAGTTAGCAAAAATGTAGCTATCACACCAAACAAGTTGCCACTGCATTCTTCAAAACTGTGTGCGAACGGAATGAACGTAGCTGCAACTTTCTAAGGTCTATTTACGAACTTTATGATCGTTCTCAGACGGGAATATGATTTTAGAATTTTGAATCGATTCAAAATTCGATGGCGACCATAACGTTCTGTAATCAGGTCATGTTGACCTTCTAGACTAAGGGACGCGTTCTACTACGTTGCACACCGACGTGGTGCGACCTGAACGAACTGCGAACGAGAAGGACGTATTGAAAACTGTCTAAGAACGAAGAAGCTAATTATTTCAGACATATTTCCCGACCACAGCCAGATTGAGCCCGTTTTACGACGTTTTCGTAGGACTGGCAAGAACGGGTAAGAACGAGTTTGGTGTGATAGGGGGGTTAACAAGTACATGTTGAAACCTATTAACCCCTCAGACTACAGATATTGAAGTGCTATAAGTGATCAATTCATGAAATGTGAAACTTGCACCAGATTCTCAACTTATGTTTTCACACCTCTGTACATGTTGAGACCTATTAATCTCTCAGACTGCAGATATTGAAGTGCTATAAGTGATCAATTCATGAAATGTGAAACTTGCACCAGATTCTCAACTTATGTTTTCACACCTCTGTACATGTTGAGACCTATTAATCTCTCAGACTACAGATATTGAAGTGCTATAAGTGATCAATTTATGTAATGTGAAACTTGCACCAGATTCTCATCTTATGTTCACACCTCTGTACATGTTGAGACCTATTAATCTCTCAGACTGCAGATATTGAAGTGCTATAAGTGATCAATTCATGAAATGTGAAACTTGCACCAGATTCTCATCTTATGTTCACACCTCTGTACATGTTGAGACCTATTAATCTCTCAGACTACAGATATTGAAGTGCCATAAGTGATCAATTCATGAAATGTGAAACTTGCACCAGATTCTCAACTTATGTTTTCACACCTCTGTACATGTTGAGACCTATTAATCTCTCAGACTACAGATATTGAAGTGCTATAAGTGATCAATTTATGTAATGTGAAACTTGCACCAGATTCTCATCTTATGTTCACACCTCTGTACATGTTGAGATCTATTAATCTCTCAGACTGCAGATATTGAAGTGCTATAAGTGATCAATTTATGTAATGTGAAACTTGCACCAGATTCTCAACTTATGTTTTCACACCTCTGTACATGTTGAGATCTATTAATCTCTCAGACTGCAGATATTGAAGTGCTATAAGTGATCAATTTATGTAATGTGAAACTTGCACCAGATTCACACCTCTGGACTGGTGCCTATATATTATACATGTGTTCATATGTGTATGTACTATACAGTAAAACCTGTGTATATTGAACATTTTTTCAGAGAAAAAACATTCAGTTTTGGTACCTGTAGGTGTTCATTACAGGTAGGATAATTTACACAGAAGGCAATAGGGTATGTGCAGCAAAAGGGTGTCCACTAGGGACAGGTGTTCATTAGAGAGAGGTGTTCACTATAAAGATAGGTTTTGTATTTTGTATAATCAATAAAAGGAGAAAAAAAGTAAAAGGGGGTATTTATCTCAGAGAGATGATTTAGACAGTTGGGCAGATGGGTTTGATAAACACTGGAGTGTGAAAAAGTGTTCATTAATGTACAGATGTATTCATCTTAGTGATTCTTGTAGTTGCAAAATTTTAGTGTACATAGTACTGTGTCCTTTTAGTAGAAATCATAATTGCATGATATACTAGTTACAACATATTTTATTTTATAAATTATTTTAGTGCTGAATCAAGATTTTATTGGTTGAGGAAAAGCATGTAATGTTAATTCCTAGTAGTTTAACCGTATATTTTGATACCCAATTTTGTACATATTGCATTAACAATGCCATAAATCCACATTGAGCCATAGGAAAAGCTTTATTTTGGATATGCTTTTTAAAAGGAAAAGAAAATAACTGAATGTTAAGAGTGACTGACTGTTGATATTTTGTATTATATTACATGATCAGTTTGAGAACGAATGTTATACTTGCCTAAATGTAAATTGCTTGAAACAGTTTACTCATTTACTCATTCAATTCTGGATAATAATACACATGCTTATTGAAATATACCATTACCAGTAGTAATAGTAATAATAGTAATCACCAATCAAGAACATTAAACATTCATTTTAATACTTGGGTCAGTCAAAAAGTTCTGTTTATTTATCTCTAACTTTGTCATTTTGAGGATTTACTTTTTGATATTTGGTACATCTATAGAACATATATTTGTGCAACTATTGGCTAAATATTGTATCTCAACTATGATTGGTTATTGAATTATGGTTGCTATGGTAACAGAATTGTGGGGTACACGGTTCAGCTAAAAAATGTCATATTTTTAATGTCACATTAATTTCTTTTGGCATCAATTCATTGAACAGTTTTTCATTTTAAAATATCAGATTGTGCAAATTGACAGGTTTTGATGCCAATTCTATTGTCTTGAAGACATCACAGTCAAGGAAATATTCAATTGTGACAATTTTCAGCTAACATAGGTGATTTTCAGGATGAAAAAGTAAAAAAGGGATTTTGAGAAAAAATCATGTCAAATATTGATTCTCCTAGAAGTTGTTAAAGTGGAAGCAAAGAAACTTGATACAGTGTATGGTAGAAAACAGGAAAACACTACAAGAGGTGCTTTTGGACAGGATGCTCCAAGATATAATACTGTCTGTATATGGTACAATGACTTCTTGTCTGGAAAAGGGATAAACTGTCTGATTCAGCACGAACTGGCCGGCCCAAGAGTTCTGTGAATGAGGACAATGCTGAGAAAATACATGAGTTGATTGAGCAAGATAGGCACATTTCACTGGATGAAATTAGTTCCATTCTGAATATTTCTCATGGCTCTTGTCATACAATCATCACTAAAGTATTGAAAAAGTGTTACGTAGCCTCAAAATGGGTTCCAAGATTCCTCACTCAAGAACAGAAGCAAGAAAGAATTGATGTCTCGAGGCAGTTTCTTGATGAATATGGACAATGGTCGTCCCCATACAAGTAATGTTGCCAAGACTGCCTCAGAAGACCTCCAATGGAGCAGGATTCCACAAGCCCCATACTCCCCAGACACATCTCCATGTGACTTTTACCTCTTCAGCAATCTAAAGAGGGGTCTTCGATTCCGATTTGATTCCGATGGGGCTCTGCAGGCAGCAGTGCGCAGACGTTTAAATGAATTGTCCGCTAGTGGTTTCAAAGGTGTCTTCAGAGACTGGGTAGAAAGGCACCGAAAGGTCATTGCTGCAGGGGGCTCCTATTTTGAAGGCTAAATAACTAAATTAAACTTAGATATGACATCGGGGACTTAGTTAGAAAGGAGTTTTTAAATATTAAGACAGTTTAAAGTATATTTCATGTAATATAACAGTGTATGAAAATCAATAAAATTGGGTTGAACCGAGAACATCGTCCTTCTGTTACCATAGCAACCATTTTTCAGTAACCAATGATAGTTGAGATACAATATTTAGTCAATATTAGCACAAATGTATGTTCTGTACATGTACCAAATATCAAGAAACAATTCTTCAAAATGACAAAGTTAGAGATAAATAAACAGAACTTTTTGACTGACCTAAGTACATAATCATCCTCCTAAGCAGGTGGCCAGAATCCGTACCTCCTATCTACCGTATTCTGGATTTTGAAGCCCTGTGATCGGAGGATGATACATAATACACTCAAATCAATTTTGCATTTCTACAGGGTGGTCCAGAAGTAAGATCAAAGATGTTGCCATTTCAATGCTATCAATTATCTTGAAATGGTGCAGATGTCCCATACACATGACTGAGTAACTATCTCAGATAATTCAACTTTTTGATTGGTCGATATCAGTGTCATTATTGTAACCAATACAACGTCACGCTGCACAAACTATTTAATATAGTAGAAAAAATGAATATGTTCATAAATATGCTCTAGTAATACTATCTGGATCACCCTGTAGAAATGCAAAATTGTTGCGAGTAATTTTACTGCTTACATAATTTCATTATATACAGAGAATAGAGAGTAATTGTATTACACATTTTGGTAGATATATTAGTAAGATATTGATCTAAAATAATATAGATTTCTTTGATCAATGCATTACAGATATTGGAAAAATGTGGGAGTACTAGAAAATATAGCAAAAATCTTGTCCAATCAAGACTTATAATGTTGTGTTAGTCTAATAGTAATAATGGAATATAGAGTACATGTGATGTATAGTAGTTGAAACTTATAAAATAAGGTATCTCTCATTGTTGCATTTCGCCCCATATCAACAGTAAATTGGGATGTGGGCTAATAAATTTTTATTATACAATAATGCTTTGTATGTTACAATATTATTTATTTACTCATTGAATAAGCCCCTAGGTTATAGACCTCCCCTTTGCAGTATTTACTTGCTCGATTGAGTGGTTAAAATGGAAATTGTTTTAATTAAGTCCCTGGAAAAACGGATCCGAGGAGGAGCAATAATCCCATAATCCATGGGGTTCAAAATATCACAAGTACAAGATCTCTCATAAATGTTCATTCCTCAGTCACATTTGATCTACGACAACCGTAAGGTGGCCGTAGCTTCCCAAAATCGAAATTAATATGCAGCAGTAAATATATAGGGATAAGCAGTAAAATGTACATCGATTTTGTGAAGCTACGGCCGCCGTAGAGCAAATGTAACTGAGGCTTAACCTCCCTAGTGAATGAACTTATGAAGAGAGCAATGTACAAATGACAATGTAATATTTGAGGCGAGATGACAAAATTTCCAAACTGTAATATTGAGTTAACATTGTGTTTTGAAAATTAAATACACTTGGGACAACACAAAATACGTATAAGCCAGTCAAATTGAGTAATTACAAAGGAGTTCTTCAAGGTTCATTTCTGACACCATTCTCATTTTATATATTTACAAATTTGTACATAAGTAGCCCTTCAATACTGTTTTATAATTTAGAATTTACATGTGGTAATGTCCAACAAATTCAGTTTTTGTATATGACTGTAGCCCAACGAGCAAGTTGTGCAAAGATTTATTCATGTATTTACCACGTTTCTACAACTAGAATACTACTCATATATTATACATCAGTGTGAGACAAAAAGGCAACCCAAACAAATATCAATAGCTCACGAGGTGACAGCTTTAAATCAGGATGACGTGTCAGTGGCGTAGCAAGGAAGAAAAAAGCGATTGCCTGCACGTCTGCCTCATCCTGGCTACGCTAGAGCGTGTACGCGTATGTATTTGACGTCCAGTCTTTACACCATGCTCTTTTCATTCGTCAATTCGATAATTAAGTACTTACAGCTCGAGGAAGGGAGGTTATCTGTGTGTTATCATGTTCGGATTCTGTAGATCTGCGACATCGCTCAAGTCTTTTTATAATATTTTCGCGTTCACCACGATATAAATGTTCGACATACTTGGCTTTATTTCGGTTCCCCAGCTTACGTCTTTATTACAAAATTTAAGTATGAGCGGTGGCAAAATTCACGGTGACTATCCAGGCCCCGTATATCGTGAGCAAGTTCCCGCTGACATCGTGAGCAATGAGCTCATGTTAGAAGCGGGTCCTTGAGAGAAATGATAAAATATAGTTATAGTTGAAGAATGTCTTTGCCCTGCAATTGAAATAGCCATTGTACAATGAAATAAAGTTGTACTGAGTTTCACTTCCTAAAGTTTTATAGAAAATTATATATTTCAATTTTATCATATCTCTCAAGGCCCCGCTTCTAACATTAGCTGATTGCTCGCGATATCAGCGGGGCCTGGATAGTCCTCGTGAAATTGGTACCCCAACAGATCATTCTCGTAGAACGAACTATAATTTGGTACACAAGGCTAGAATAACATTCAAATCTAAAACATGAAGAAAAATACTTTGATTGCCAACAAAACCAGAATGGAAGATGCAACAATGGAGTTCCCATTTCACCTCAAACTTACAGAAAGTCAAAGTAATATCAAAAGCATGGCAATGAGGATCAAAGAAAGGCCTTTTCAAACTCTTCATATACTAGGTAAAAGCAGACTTAGTGCATGTAAACTAATTTTGAAACAAAACACTAAATAGTTCACATGTTAGAATGGATGTTTTTAAATGATAGAAAAGGAGGATCTCACAAATATCTTTGGGAGACCTCTTGGCAATGTCTAGATCAACTCACAATCTTTTTATACTTAAAAGGACAATGATCTGCGGGATTCAGAATATTTTTTAGCTTTCGCAATCAAGCTTTCATCTCATATTTTTTCTTTCCAAATGTAAAATATGAGATCCAACCACGATTTTATTAATTTCGTCATTCAGAATTTAATGCCTTTCCCCTGAGTTTATTACACCTGAATGTAGTCTTATACGAGTAGACCTAAACTTCATTATTCAAGTTAAGGCAAAACGTGACTATGTTTAGTGACGCAAATTGAAGTTTCAATAGACCCTTCAAAATGATAAAACATCTCATCTTTGACAGTTTATAAAACAGGGGTTCATTAGTATGTTAAATGATCTTATTGCCACTAAACTTCTATTTGGAAACTGTACAAGAGGTCTTGGTGTCATATATAAGATTGCATGTGTTGTCCCACTTTGAGACATCAATTTTCAAGAAACATTTTAAGTTGTAAAACAGAAAGTTGTGATGCGTATCAGAATGATGCAGTAGTTCAGGTTGTTTTCAACTAGGGATTGAAGGACAACATGCCTGTTCGTTCTACATATCGAGTATTTACACAAGTAAAACATGAAATAAAAACAATACAGGCGCACATAGATATCACAACTTGAAAGCTTCAAAGTTCAGAGAATTCATACAACGTCAACACTACATGATGCTTTCAAATATATATTAAAACTGACAAAACTTTATTTATTTGCTGCTTAGAAGGACATGCTGGTTATGAAAGAACAAAACCTTTGTAATTTCACACTGGACGAACCCTCTTAAAGGACACCTACAGAAACAATAAATCCAGGTCAATTTTAACTGCAGATCGAATGCTGGTTTAAATCAAAAAGCAAAATGGCACTGCTTAGACGTATCTCAAATATGGTCGGAAGAAGTTCAAAATATTATAAAGCAAATAGTGGACTGCAAAAACTGAAGTATTCCGAAGGCGTAAAACAAGCACACAAAGAACAAAATTCGAATATTTTGTTTGCTATGGTGAGTCTGTCTTCGAGCACGGCAATCATAGAAAGGTTAAAAATGATATTTGCTCTCAAAACCACGCATAGTGTGATTGTCATTAGCGTACTATTCAAACTTGGTCCAGCTAGTATACTTTAATTTGTTATACAATTACAAAACAGACTTAATAGAAGTAACATTAATCTTGCTTAAAAGACCCTGTACTCCCCCTCCCCCTTCATCCTTCTCTCTGTATATTGCCAGGTAAAGAGAGTGAATGTGGGGGGGGGGGGGTGGATACAGTCTTTGAGCAAGACTAAAGTAACATCAGAACACAATCATTTGTTTACTTTGATAATTTCAGCAAACTGTTTTTCCAAAACAGCTGTAAAAGTGCATTTGGTATTCACCTAATCTTATTATGCAATTCTCATTGATAGAATTTGAGCTGGGTGTTGTTCAAATTGTCCGAACTCAGTACCTGCATTCTTTATTATTAGAATTCGATTTTTCTTTATTCAGAATTGGGAAGATGTTGCACCAATAAGACATGCAATGAAAATCAAAAGTGGTGATAGAATCTTCACGATTGCATCATGTGGTGCCAATGCTATGACCCTTCTACTCGATGATCCCGCTGAAGTTGTGGCCCTTGATTTATCAATTCCACAGTTGCACATGGCAAAGTTACAAGCAGCTTGCGTCAAACATCTGTCATACCAAGAATTTATTGACTTTGCTGGAGTTGACAGAGAAAATGTTAAACCAGAGAAACGTGTCCGAATATATAAAGAAATCAGGAAAGCACTGGCACCAGATGCAAGAGAGTTTTGGGACTCAATGAAATCTGAAATAGAGTTTGGCGTTATACATTGTGGAACACAGGAAACAATCTTTAGAAATGCAGCCGAGGATATGGTGCATGTTGCACTTGATAAACGTGATATCAAAACATTTCTGGGAATGGGGGATAATATTGAGGAACAGGCCAATTTCTTTGAAGAAGTGATTAACACAAAACACTGGAGAAAAGCAATGTATAGGAGGGCCTACTATCAGATGAAGGATTTCGATTATTCCATCATACCAGATGTGGACTATGGAACATTATTCTACCGAAGAATGGTAGACATTTATAAGTCCATTCCGATGAAGGAAAATCATTTTGCTGAATACTTTTTCACTGGCGGATACTCTGGGAAATACAAGCTCAGAGAATATCTCCAAGAGGAGAACTTTACAACGCTGAAAGATCGCATTGGACGTATGCAGTGGGTCCATGGAGAACTCACCGATTGGCTTGCCAAGTACCCAAGTACTCAACAACCAAAGTTTGATGGCATCTGTGTATCCAACATAGCAGATTGGTTGTCCCTAGCCAACCACAATGCAGCAATTGAATCAGCTGCTAAAATCAGCAATCCGGGTGGAAGAATTGTGTTTTGGAATTTGAAAGGAATGCCGAAATACTGGCCAAGTGAAATGATCGATAAGACCATTAAGATTGAACATGATTTAGAAATTTCTGCATCACTACTAGATCGTTCTCCAAATTGGGAGCCACTCAGGGTGGCCACAGTATTATAAACATGTTTGGAATTAATGTACACTTTCTATTACTTGTAGCAATTGACTACATTGTGCATGGTGTGGCAAGAATTACCGTCGCCTGTTATACCTATTTCTTATCATACAATTTACATCCTTAACAGTTGAACCCATTGTATGCTTGTAACATTCACATATGATATAGACAACATTTCTTAGGTGACACGGTGTAAGTACATGAAGTATCATACGGTGAAACTTCAAGTGGAACACTTATAGAAGTATAAGACCCCTGGAATATATTTTATAGGTACCAAGGATGTTCCCCTTAGACAGGTTTAACTGCATAATCATGTTTGCTCAATCTGATGTCAATAGCAGCTATTTTAAATGTTGGAAGATGTTTACATTAGCTATAATGTCGGGATGATGATTTTATCACTGAGGTCTTGAAAATATGACTGAGCGTTCTCATAGATTCATTTTATTTGGCATATGATTTAATCGATATAGATAATCTATATATGCTTTGCATTTCTCTCGATTTTGGGAAGTTACGGCCGCCGTGCATTGCCGTAGATCAAATGTGACTGGGTCATTACTATACATTGAAACCCCCTAGAATCGTATTTTAGCAAGACTCAAGAACATGTGTATATTTCTATATATATTTCATATCATTTATTTCAATGTTGGCGTCATATCTTTTTATTAGAATAAATAAGACACATAATCAGACACAGAAATTAATTAACTGATTTTAACTACAGCATAGGCTTAATCATGAGCTTTCAATTAGAAAACCCATGGCTTAATCGAACTAGGCTTTTGTTTTTTTACAGTCTGTCATACTGACTTTATATTAAAACCCCATGCATTATTATGCATTATACTTTCAGAATAATTTATCTTTTAAAGGTGAAATTCTGTAGATGATGATCAAAATTCAAAGATATTGCAAATGCGTGGATAAAAACTATTCTGTGTGCTCTACGGAAATGGAAACTGGGAGTCATACTTTTTTGCCCTTATGTCTACTTCTCTTTCCAGGTAGCTTATTAGACGAGATAATGAATTGGGAAATTATGAACATTTCATCGAAGCATATGAAATGTAACAATGATTTTGCAATTGGTAAGATGTCAACACCTGCAAATGTATTGTAACACTTTGTAACAGATATCAATCAAAAACAACAATAATATGTCACATGTCAAATGTTTACATATCATTATAGTATTTAAGGCTCTTAAACCTAAATTATTAAGAGATTTGTTATAATCAAAATATCTTCATGCATTTGATTTTATACCAACAACTTAAAATAGTTTTTCACAATTATCTTCAGATGCTGTGGAGCATGGCAATTACTCCATAGTTCTGCTATGAACACACTCAGTACATCAATCACATGTTTATCTCCTGGCTCACACTTGGCCTGAACTTTAGGCAACACATCCTTCAATATGTCTTTATAATCTTTACTAGAGAATCTATCGATCACATCCACCTGTGTCGCTGAGGAATGAATCTGTAAATGATCCATTAGACCAAAAAATATATCATTAATGTTTGATTTCAATTTGTATCTCATGTTCATTGTTGATTCTGTGCCTTGTTTTCCGGAATCCGCTGAACTGAACACAGTTAATAATTTGGCAGCAAGGCATGGAGTGCCATCTAGTGGCTGTCCGACGAAACATGATTTCACAGCGTTGCCCAATTTTGACGTCGATAGACTGTTAACTTTTATCCAATTTATAACATCAGATAAAATTTCTAACTTTGGTTTTGCACTCTGGATGAATTCCACAAGCCACTTAACCATGACACACCCCAAATATATTTCCATTTTATCAATCTGGCGTTTGTTTCCACTACCAGGTTGCCAGGAGGTCAACAGTTGTGCCAGTAACACTTGACATTCCACATCACCACTGTCTTTCATATTATAACCTGCGGTTACATCCAAGAGAACATCCCCATGTAATTTATCTAAGTCTGCTCTTAGTTGCTGATCCTGGTTGCTGGTGGCCCATGTAGACAGTAAGGAGTGAATATGGTGAGGGGTGACCTCAAGAGTGAAGCACTGCATATGACTCTTAGAGTACTGCAACATTGTAGCATTGAGATGTCCCCTGATGGAACATAGTAGTTCTAGTAGTTGCTTAAAGCTTGGTAGAGACATCTCTCCACTGAAAATATAAGAGAACAAGTGAAAGTCCAAATTGTACAAATATTATATGTGGAACTTCAAATTATTAATCGGCCTCAAAATTCCTTTCTTTCTCAATGCATCTTAGGCTAGAAGCTTATGTGAAACGGTCAATTCATCCCAGTGGGAACTAAGATTACCAATAAGAGTATATGTGTTACATGTACTTACATCATGCAAAAGATCTTAGAACTAAATAAATAGAAAAGCATTAACTACATGATAAAATATGTGGAATTTACTTCACAATATTCTTCTAGAGTTCCCTAGGTTATATGCTACAATGGCCATTTCAAATATGTCACTTAAACAAATAAAAAACAAGGCATTTTTAACATGAAAAATGTCACTACCTGCCAGTTGTAACATTTGTTACAGACGCCGGATGCCAACCACAAATCACCGACCACAATCCACAAAAAATGGAGACAATAACAATATGTCAACACTTCTGGTGATGACATAAAACAAACAAACAGACATACCTGAATGTGTCTAGAAGGGCCAGTGTAGTGTTATACATGTCTGTAGTAAAGTGCACGGGCAGGCAGCTAATATCTGAGCTGTGGTCTCTGTCCCCTAGAACAGTTCTCCACAAGACATCTAAGATTTCTAATACAATCTCATGTCCCTTTGGATCACGACTGGAATTACAATATGACAGGCATTAGAACTGATTGCATAGTTTCCCTCAAAAACGTTCATGATTTGAAATCAATTCCTTAATTTGGCGGCTTATATTGAAACATCTATTTTATTAATTCATGTTTATATTTCTAATCTATGGTCCTTGTACAACAAGTTTACACTTAAATTGTACAACAGGATTTAAAAATAATTTTTTTTTAATAGACACCTTGCAATTCACCTGAAATTGATACTTTCGATCTGCTTTTTCCCATAACTGTCTTCGACAAATCAGATGTCTATAGTTTCTATACTTTCGATCTGCTTTTCCCCATAACTGTCTTCGACAAATCAGATGTCTATAGTTTCTATACTTTCTATACTTTCGATCTGCTTTTCCCCATAACTGTCTTCAGATGTCTACAGTTTCTATACTTTCTATACTTTCTATCTGCTTTTCACAAAACTGTCTTTGACAAATTAGATGTCTATAGTTTCTATACTTTCTATCACATATTGTTTTACAATACATTGAGGCAATTCACCAAAATCGAAAGTGACCAAGAAACTTATGACGTCACATATTGTTTTACAATGTATAGAAAGTATCGAAAGTATAGAAAGTATAGACATAGGGATTTCACCAAAATGTAAAGTATAGAAAGTATCGAAAGTATAGACATAGGGAATTCACCAAAATCAAAAGTATAGACAGTATAGAAAGTATAGACATGTATAGACTTTAGAGAGTCCAATCGTCTAAGACTGAAAAAAGTATAATTAAAAAAAGCAGTTCGAAAGTATAGAAAGTATAGAATATGCCATAATTTTGGATATACATGAACAGATCATTCTCGTAGAACGAACTATAATTTGGTACACAAGGCTAGAATAACATTCAAATCTAAAACATGAAGAAAAATACTTTGATTGCCAACAAAACCAGAATGGAAGATGCAACAATGGAGTTCCCATTTCACCTCAAACTTACAGAAAGTCAAAGTAATATCAAAAGCATGGCAATGAGGATCAAAGAAAGGCCTTTTCAAACTTTTCATATACTAGGTAAAAGCAGACTTAGTGCATGTAAACTAATTTTGAAACAAAACATTAAATAGTTCACATTTTAGAATGGATGTTTTTAAATGATGGAAAAGGAGGATCTCACAAATATCTTTGGGAGACCTCTTGGCAATGTCTAGATCAACCCACAATCTTTTTATTCGTAAAAGGACAATGATCTGCGGGATTCAGAATATTTTTTAGCTTTCGCAATCAAGCTTTCATCTCATATTTTTCTTTCCAAATGTAAAATATGAGATCCAACCACGATTTTATTAATTTCGTCATTCAGAATTTAATGCCTTTCCCCTGAGTTTATTACACCTGAATGTAGTCTTATATGAATAGATCTAAACTTCATTCAAGTTAAGGCAAAACGTGACTATGTTTAGTGATCCAAATTGAAGTTTCAATAGACCCTTCAAAATGAAAAACATATCTTTGACAGTTTATAAAACAGGGGTTCATAAGTATGTTAAATGATCTTATTGCCACTAAACTTCTATTTGGAAACTGTACAAGAGGTCTTGGTGTCATACAGGGTGGTCAAAAAAACGGCAACCCTAATTTTTCCTCATATCTTTGTCATTTTTGGAAATTTCGTCCTGATATTTGGCACACATGTACATCATTCAATTTCATACTAGACTGTGTAATTTTATGAACATTGGTCTGATAGTCGCAATGTTACAGCACTTTAAACAAGGTGCCCCAGTTTTCCAATATCGTGCTGTAGGCAAACCTGCACATGTTTTCCAAACCTGTCAATGACATAACAGCATTCCTCAGCAAGTATGGCCTGAATGACACATGTGATCTTTATTTTGAGGTCAAATGTCTTTCTGGTGTTATTACCCTACACTCCATCTTTGGGGTATCCCCACTGGTAAAGATTAAATGGGGCCATATCTGGGCTATGGGGTACCCATTCATTGTCTGTTGTACTGCTGATAATGTGGTCATTGAAGTGGTCTTAAAGCCAATATTGTGCATCATTTGGTGTATGGGGTATGGTTCTGTCTTGTTGGAACCACTGTTGCTGCCTTTCAACCCCCCTGGGTTCACCTAAAGTCCCCAAGAACTCCATGGGAATCACAAAATAGAGTTTGATGTTGACAGTTATTGCATATCTGTTAGCATCATCAAAGGTAAAGGACCCTATCTTCTGAGAACACACTAAACTGTGCATCTGTCTGTGTGAAGGTGCCTCCCCACTACTTCATAAAGTGCTTTGCTCCCCAAGAATACATAATTGTTATAGTTTACCAGTGCATCAAGTTGGAAATGGAGTCCATTTGGATAACAGTCCAGCTCAGATAGCCCGAAAGTGGCCACCTGGGGTATGTTGCTTAAAATGCAGTAATATTGTGACTATCAGTCCGATGGTCATGAAATATGGTAGGTTGGTAGGAAATTGAATGATGTACAAATGTGTAAAATATCAGGGAGTTATTCCTTAGAATGACAAAGATATTAGGAAAAACTAGGGTTGCCGTTTTTTTGACCACCCTGTATATAAGATTGCATGTGTTGTCCCACTTTGAGACATCAATTTTCAAGAAACATTTTAAGTTGTAAAACAGAAAGTTGTGATGCGTATCAGAATGATGCAGTCGTCCAGGTTGTTTTCAACTAGGGATTGAAGGACAACATGCCTGTTCGTTCTACATATCGAGTATTTACACAAGTAAAACATGAAATAAAAACAATACAGGCGCACATAGATATCACAACTTGAAAGCTTCAAAGTTCAGAGAATTCATACAACGTCAACACTATATGATGCTTTCAAATATATATTAAAACTGACAAAACTTTATTTATTTGCTGCTTAGAACATGTAGAAGGACATGCTGGTTATAAAAGAACTAAACCGTTGCAATTTTACATTGGACGTACCCTCTTAAAGGACACCTACAGAAACAATAAACCAAGGTCAATTTTAACTGCAGATCGAATGCTGGTTTAAATCAAAAAGCAAAATGGCACTGCTTAGACGTATCTCAAATATGGTCGGAAGAAGTTCAAAATATTATAAAGCATATAGTGGACTGCAAAAATTGAAGTATTCCGAAGACGTAAAACAAGCACACAAAGAACAGAATTCGAATATTTTGTTTGCTATGGTGAGTCTGTCTTCGTGCACGGCAATCATAGAAAGTCGAAAATGATATTTGCTCTCAAAGCCACGCATAGTGTGATTGTCATTAGCCTACTATTCAAACTTGGTCCAGCTCGTATACTTTAATTTGTTATACAATTACAAAACAGACTTAATAGAAGTAACATTAGTCTTGCTTAAAATACCCTGTAGTCCCCCTCCCCCTTCATCCTTCTCTCTGTATATTGCCAGGTAAAGAGAGTGAATGTGGGGGGTGGGGGTGGATACAGTCTTTGAGCAAGACTAAAGTAACATCAGAACACAATCATTTGTTTACTTTGATAATTTCAGCAAACTGTTTTTCCAAAGTACAACATGTACATTTGGTATTCACCTAATCTTATTATGCAATTCTCATTGATAGAATTTGAGTTGGGTGTTGTTCAAATTGTCCGAACTCAGCACCTGTATTCTTTATTGTTAGAATTCGATTTTTCTTTATTCAGAATTGGGAAGATATTGCACCAATAAGGCATGCAATGGAAATCAAAAGTGGCGACAGAATCTTCACGATTGCATCATGTGGTGCCAATGCTATGACTCTTCTCCTAGACGACCCTGCTGATGTTGTGGCCCTTGATTTATCAATTCCACAGCTGCATTTGGCAAAGTTACAGGCAGCTTGCATCAAACATCTGACGCACCAAGAATTTATTGACTTTGCTGGGGTTGACAGAGAAAATGTGAAACCAGAGGAACGTGTCCGAATATATAAAGAAATCAGGAAAGCACTGGCACCAGATGTAAGAGAATTTTGGGACTCAATGAAATCTGAAATAGAGTTTGGCGTTATACACTGTGGAACATTTGATACAATTTTTAGAAATGCAGCCGAGGATATGGTTTATGTTGCACTTGATAAACGTGATATCAAAACATTCCTGGGAATGGGCGATGATATTGAGGAACAGGCCAACTTCTTTGAAGAAGTGATTAACACAAAACACTGGAGAAAAGCAATGTATAGGAGGGCCTACAATCAGTTGAAGGATTTCGATAATTCCATCATACCAGATGTGGATTATGGAACATTATTCTACCGAAGAATGGTAGACATTTATAAGTCCATTCCCATGAAAGAAAATCATTTTGCTGAATACTTTTTCACTGGCGGATACTCTGGGAAATACAAGCTCAGAGAATATCTCCAAGAGGAGAACTTTGCAACACTAAAAGATCGCATTGGTCGTATGCAGTGGGTCCATGGAGAACTCACCGATTGGCTTGCCAAGTACCCAAGCACTCAACAACCAAAGTTTGATGGAATCTGTGTATCCAACATAGCAGATTGGTTGTCCCTAGCCAACCACAATGCAGCAATTGAATCAGCTGCTAAAATCAGCAATCCAGGTGGAAGAATAGTGTTTTGGAATTTGAAAGGAATGCCCAAATACTGGCCAAGTGAAATGATTAATAAGACAATTAAGGTTGAACATGAATTAGAAGCGTCTGCAACACTACTGGACCGTTCACCCATTTGGGAGCCGCTCAGGGTGGCCACAGTATTATAAACATGTTTGGAATTAATGTACACTTTCTATTACAAGTAGCAATTGACTACATTGTACTTGGTATAACAAGAATTACCGTCGCCTATTATATCTCTACATGTCTTATCATACAATTTACATCCTTAACAGTTGAACCTTTTGTAAACTTTTGACATTCACATATGATATAGACAGCATTTCTTAGGTGATATGGTTTAAGTATCATACGGTGAAACTTCGAGTGGAACACTTCTAGAAGTATAAGACCTCTGGAATATATTTTATAGGTACCACGGACGTTCCACTTAGACAGGTTTAACTGCATAATCATGTTTGCTCAATCTGATGTCAATAGCAGCTATTTTAAATGTTGGAAGATGTTAATTACAAGGTATAATCTCGGGATGATTTTATCATTGAGGTCTTGAAAATATGACTGATCGCTCTCATATTCATTTTATTTGGCATATGATTTAATCGATATAGATAATCTATATATGCTTTGCATTTCTCTCGATTTTGGGAAGTTACAGCCGCAGTGCATTGCCGTTGATCACATGTGACTGGGGCATTACTATACATTGAAATCCCCTAGAATCGTATTTTAGTAAAAATCAAGAACATGTATATAATTTATTTCAATGTTGGCGTCATATTTTTTATTACAATAAACAAGACACATTATCAGACACAGTTATTAACTGATTTTAACTACAGCATGGGCTTAATCAAACTAGGCTGGTGTTTTTATAGTCTGTCAAACTGACTTTATATTAAAACCTCAATTTTGTTAATTTTGTAAATCATTCAGTTTTAAAGCATTATACTTTCAGAATAATTTATCTATTAATATGCAAAGATATTGCAAATGCGTGGACAAAGACTATTCTGCTTGTGCTCTACGGAATTGGAAACTGGGAGTCATACTTTTTTTTGCCCTCATGTCTACTACTCTTTCCAGGTAGCTTATTAGACGATATAATGAATTGGGAAAGCATGAACATTTCATCAAAGCATATGAAATGTAACAATGATTTTGTTATAGTACAGTTTCCATGTAGCTTTTGAAATCTCGCTAAATCTCGTTTTTCGTGAGATTTTAAGAGACTTGCATATTAGACCTCGAATGACTTACATTACCTCCTTTTAAATGGCATATTTGAATTCAGTGAAATGTTTTCTCCTACAATAGCTTTGATTTGCATAGTTATGCAATTTGAATAATCTTATATGAAAATTTAAAAAAACTCGGGCCAAATGTCCATAGATGCAATGCTAGAATTCTTTAAAACCTTGGATTATTTGTATGTCAATCAACATTTGCATGTTTAATCACAACATGTACATAATAAACAGGGTCATCATGTTGTATAACATTCAAGTTTTATACAGATTCAACGAACACACTTTGATAAACCATGAAATTAAGCCACTTTTTCAAGATTTTAGCATGTAAGTGAATGGAACTCTAGCCCAAGTTAAAAGCTGAATAAAAGATGGCAGCACTAGATTTTTCTGCTATTTAGAAACTATCCTATTGATAAGATGTCAACACCTGCAAATGTATTGTAACACTTTCTAACAGATATCAATCAAAAACAACAATAATATGTCACAAGTCATATGTTTACATATCATTATAGTATTTTAAGGCTCTTTAACCTAAATTATTAAGAGATTTGTTATAATCAAAATATCTTCATGCATTTGATTTTATACCACAAACTTAAAATAGTTTTTCACAATTATCTTCAGATGCTGTGGAGCATGGCAATTACTCCATAATTCTGCTATGAACACACTCAGTACATCAATCGCATGTTTATCTCCTGGCTCACACTTGGCCTGAACTTTGGGCAACACATCCTTCAATATGTCGTTATAATCTTTACTAGAGAGTCTATCAATCACATCCACCTGTGTCCCTGAGGAATGAATCTGTAAATGATCCATTAGACCAAAAAATATATCATTAATGTTTGATTTCAATTTGTATCTCATGTTCATTGTTGATTCTGTACCTTGTTTTCCGGAATCCGCTAAACTAAACACAGTTAATAATTTGGCAGCAAGGCATGGAGTGCCATCTAGTGGCTGCCCGACGAAACATGATTTCAAAGCGTTGCCCAATTTTGACGTCGATAGACTGTTGACTTTTATCCAATTTATAACATCAGATAAATTTTCTAACTTTGGTTTTGCACTCTGGATGAGTTCCACAAGCCACTTAACCATGACACACCCCAAATATATTTCCATTTTATCAATTTGGTGTTTGTTTCCACTACCAGGTTGCCAGGAGGTCAGCAGTTGTGCCAGTAACACTTGACATTCCACATCACCACTGTGTTTCATATTATAACTTGCGGTTACATCCAAGAGAACATCCCCCTGTATTTTATCTAAGTCTGCTTTTAGTTGCTGATCCTGGTTGCTGGTGGCCCATGTAGACAGTAAGGAGTGAATATGGTGAGGGGTGACCTCAAGAGTGAAGCACTGCATATAACTCTTAGAGTACTGCAACATTGTAGCATTGAGATGTCCCCTGATGGAACATAGTAGTTTTAGTAGGTGCTTAAAGCTTGGTAGAGACATCTCTCCCCTGAAAATATAAGACAACGAGTGAAAGTCCAAATTGAATAAATATTATGTGGAACTTCAAATTATTAATCAGCTTCAAAATTCCTTTCCTCGCCTAGAAGCTTATGTGAAACGGTCAATTCATCCCAGTGGGAACTATGATTACCAATAAGAGTATATGTGTTAAATTAACTTATTTCATGCAAAAGATCTTAAAACTAAATAAATAGAAACGCATTAACGACATGATAACGTATTTGGAATCTACTTCACAATATTCTTCTTCTTGAGTTCACTAGGTTATATTCTACAATGGCCATTTCAAAAACAAGGCATTTTCAACATGAAAAATGTCACCACCTGCCAGTTGTAACATTTGTTACAGACGCCGGATGCCAAACACCAATCACAATCCACAAAAAAAGTTGGAGACTATAACAATATGTCACCACTTCTGGCGATGACATAAAACAAACAAACAAACAGACATACCTGAATGTATTTAGAAGGGCCAGTGTAGTGTTATACATGTCTGTAGTAAAGTGCATGGGCAGGCAGCTAATATCTGAGCTATGGTCTCTGTCCCCTAGAACAGTTCTCCACAAGATATCTAAGATTTCTAATACAATCTCATGTCCCTTTGGATCACGACTGGAATAACAATATGACATGCATTAGAACTGATTGCATAGTTTCCCTCAAAAACGTTCATGATTTGAAATCAATTCCTTAATTTGGTGGCTATATTGAAATATTTATTTTATTAATTCATGTTTATATTTCTAATCTATGGTCCTTTTACAACAAGTTTACACTTATATTGTACAACAGGATTTTTGAAAAATGATAGTGATGAAAATGAATATAAAGCATGGAAAAATGACAGATAATATTTTGTGATATGGCTGGCCCAAAAATTTAAATAGTAGACACCTTGCAATTCACAAATGCTCTAGTGCTAATCACAAAGGATCATATCTGTTAGTTATGCCTGGGTCACATTTGCTCCGATCCATCGGCCGGCACCTGTTTTGCTCAATATTGTATTCAATTTTGAACAAAATACTCAATCGGCCAGGCGCCGTAGTGAAAATCGGAGCAAATGTGACCAAGGCATTAATGAAAACACAGAATGAAATCTTGTGTTCTTACCATGACTGAGCTGCCTGTCCAAGCCACTGTAACAAGGCCTGCTGCTTAACAAGGTCCAAGGCAACTGACTTGATGCCACATCCTGCTTTCACAATTGATAGAACCTGTAAGTCAATAAGAGATATCAAATATTGCTTTGGTTAGAAATATAGACATAATGTGACTTTTATACCTTGGTCACATTTTCACTACGACGCCCGGCCGATTGAGTATTTTGTTCAAAATTGAATACAATATTGAGCAAAACACTCAATCGGCCAGGCGCTGGCCGATGAATGGGAGCAAATGTGACCCAGGCATTACTTTAGAAAGTCAAGTCCTATACTTTACATGTATATACAGTGATTTAAGTTTTAATTTAGTTTAGATAGTTCTTTCAACCAGTATATCACACTTGTGTCTCATGTAGCAGTTATGTCTCTGAAATGGTCGAGACTTGTTGAGCATGCACAACCTTCAATTTCCATCAGCTATGCTTAAAACAAGTTAAAAGAATTAAGCTTATTCAGGCCTTACATTCTTGTAACCTTGTTTCACATCTCAAAATTACTTTCTTGATATTTAAATATCTTACTTGTTTCTTGGTGTATGGATCACTAGTGCTGGAATCATAGAAACTTAGTAGAAGTTTGAAGACGTAACGTTTCTCAAACATGCGATAATCTGATGTTTCACGCAGTCCCTCTGCCATTAGCTGTAGTATCCATGCTCTCTCAGATTTAAACTGAAACATCAGAGTTCATTAGAATTTAAATGTTATGTTGTTTTACCTGAAGGAGTATCACACTCAGGCTCGTAGCCTGAGGGGGGAGGGTCAAGTGTGTAAGAAACCCTCCTGGCAAAATGGTCATGTGTGAACCCCCCTTGGCAAAAACTGGCTCAGGCCTGAGACTTGTTCGAGCACATTAATCTTACTTAAAAAGGTATACTTCAGAAACAAAGTGCAAACAATAATAAAATTCCCAAACTGTGATATTGCAATCGCTGACTCTCAAATGCCCTATAATCCTCATCATCATCTGCAAGAGGCATCCAGAAGTTCATCATTATCAAGAGGCAAAAACACCTTAAGGTATCTTGTTTAACTATATACAGTGTCATGCAGGTTTCATTATACATTTCTTACCTCCAATGCTGAAGAGTTGAAGAACTTGTAGAATTCTGGTATGTTAGTGACATCTATACTTGGTTTGATGAGGAGGAAAGAGTAGACCTGCTGGTACATATGGCTGTCTGAAATTACAAACAAATCAACTGTTGTTCATTCTATTTGATTTTTTTTAACATTTTAGGCTAACATATGTGTTATAGGCAATGTGCATGTAAAAGCATGAAAAAATTCAAAAGATGGGTTTTGTTACTCTGGAGAAAATATTCAATACAAGGACACATAACATGCAAAATGTCACCACCTGCCATTTGCTACAGACGGCTGCCAAAGATAGGCCACTCAAAAGTTGGAGACAAGAACAATACATGTATATAACCACTTCTGGTGGTGAACCATATGTTAAACTTACCTGGTTTGAGCAATAGTTCCACAGCTTTGCCCAGGAAGAGAGTTATAATGCAGGGGAACTTGGTGTTAGGTTTCACCATACTGTTGCGTAGTAGCTCCAACATGTACAGCACCTAGGACAAACCAAACAAGGCATATGACAAAATGGCTATATGGTTGCAATTACAAGATTGGAAACATTTGTTAAAGACACCTCAATATTACCCAGGTCACCACAAAAATGGTGGTTAGAATAGTGGTGACATACATGTAAATTAGGAAATGGACTCACTTCAACTATTTCGATTGAGGATCATATTTACAAGTGATCTAGCAATGATGGTTAGTAAAATAATTATCATTTAGAATGTCTGTATGAAGTCTGTATGATAAAGAATTGAATAGGTTTCTTCAACCTGTATGAGTTATTAGGCAAAAAGTAAGTCATATGACTTGATGAAATGTAACTTGACTATTTTGGCAAGTTTAATGAGGTGAAATATGAGATGGTCCACTTCTAAAGTTTTAGGAAGTAAATCACTGTATACCTGATCTCTCTCCTTAAACTTGGAGCCATCTACTTGCTGCATGAACCGTGCTAAGGTATGGTAACCAAGTTTACGCATTGTGATGTCATGACTGCTCAATGACATCAGCAGGTAACCAAGGCAACCTGTCTCCAGGAACTGGTGGCAACTGATAATGGATTCTAAAATTGGAAATAAGAAATTAAAGGTATATACCTGTTAGATTGTCATGTCTTTCATACTTGGCTAATTCCAATCAACAAGAATGACTTTCAGATAAGAGAACTTCATATATTGAGATACGTGTATGCAGAAATGTGGTTTTATAACTTTAACTTATTGCATTCTGGGTAATATAATATATGGCCAATCCAGTATATATGCACAACCAATTATGATCATATGACAATATCTGAATTTAATTTGAATTCACTGTAAATTAAAGCACGGGCTCATAGGCACTTTTTTACAAATTCCTAAAACACTGTTGAACATACAGCTGTGTCAATAATAGTGGAATACAGCAGAACAGTATGGCAAGATCAATAAATTTTTCATCAATAAAATGAAAATCCGAAATAAAGATAAACATACTAATATTTTGGGCCACTTTACATTATTTTTTATTGCTTATTTGTTTCAATAAATTGCTTATCATCACATCACCATTAAGTGCTATTTATTTACCAAGTACCCACCTGGAGCCAGAATGTGTGCAAACAGTGGCAAAATGAAACACGGGTCATAACATCCTTCTATATCACTGTCTAGACCCTCTGCTGCAATCTCAGGCTAAAAATATAGAATAAGAAACTTTGTGAATAATTAAAAACATATTAGTCTGATAAACTGTGGTCCCTACTTAATTTGGCGATTTTACCATTTTTGGCATATTGGTGGCTATTTAATTTGGTGGATATGCAAAAAGAATTTTTCAATTTCGCCAAATTCGCCAAATTAAAGCGGGCGCCAAATTAACCCAATCTACAGTAGTAAAATACCTCAAGTTTTCTTCGGAGGGGGAACTTCAACGTTGACCGACGCAGCAGTTCGACATCCAGTAGACCAATCACCTGCTCTGTTGTGGCCTGTTTCATTAGCGATGGACCTAACGTTTGCTTTACTTCTTCATGCTCTAGGGACTTTTCACCCCAGAGATATGGCCTGAAACAAAGTTACAATAGAACTTATCAGCTGTTGTCACAATTTTCCATCCAAGGCTGAATAGATCTCATATAAATGTCTGTCTCACTTGACCAAATATAGTGCATCTTAACACACCTGACCAATAAATAGGTAAAATGGATTTTCAAATAAATGAGAGCTTATTATTTGAACATGCAGACATATTCTAAAGCAACTGACATGCTTCAATTACTAAACAAATGTTAGAGACATTTCACATGATGTTTTTAGCCTTATCATACCTGGTATGAATTGATCTAGAATTTGCATTCTTTGAATCAATATCTCACAGATGTGGAATAAAAACTATAAGAGAAATTCTCTCCAATCTCCTCATTACCTGTACTTATTGGAGCTGACTCCATGTTTCTCATACAATGACATCAAATATAGCAGCTTAGAATCCTCCAGAGACATTGTCGCCCCATATGCCCCTAAATACACACTAAAGTGGTTCTCATTGCAGCATGTAGCATCCAAACCAACCAGATTTATCAATACATCAAGTAAAGATGACTTGCATGTTTTACCAGATCTTGTTGTACCGCCATCTTGGATTTGAGTGACATCTATAGGTGACTTAAGAGTTTCATCCTCAGTCTGATCATTATCTACACTCCCCATTATAACTTGCATAAAGTTAGAATGACTGATGACCATTTGGAATAAGGTCAATACTGGGAGAGTTGACTCCAATCCAGATCTATCTGTGTCATTGTTTGTGTTCTCATCTTCGTTTGTCTCCATAGCTTCTTCATTGCTATCTTCATTTTCTTGATTTGTACCCTTGGCTTTGGGTTGTGTATAGCATTTTGTGATGATCTTTCCAATGAAAACCAGAACATTAGGAACGGTGTAGAAATTCCTGAAACAAAGATGTCAAAAATGACATGGATGATCTCAATTTCGAAACACTGAACATTGAAGTCAACATGGTACACAAATTCAAATATGAGGACATTATCTTATTCGATGCTTCTAAAATAGAATCCATGATACAAAATGTTCCATATTCCCAAAATATGGTAAATAGTAAAATACTAAACTAAATAATGATGGCTCAGAGTGCTTACTTCAAAGAATATTTCACAAATGGCAGCCATTGTGCTTCAATAGCTTTTGCTATAGTAACATCATCAACATCACCAAGTGTCTCCAAGGCGACAGTTATGACATCATTCAGTTTCTGAAGCATAACTGGGTCTTTCACATCAGATATATTCTGTACACATGTAATACAATCCTGTAGGAATTTGGTTTTATAATGCAAGTCCAAGGAGTCTTCATGGGAAAGATACTCCACAATGCTTTTGTAAAGCTCCAACTGGGGTTTTCCCAATAAACCTTCAGCTTGTAAATGCTTGGTAATGCTTGTCAGCAACTTCTTCCATTTCTTGTCATCTGTAATGAAGCATTATTCAAGATGTATATTGGTGAATCGTTTTACGCTAAAAAAAATAATTTCAAGATGGCCGCCGCTTTAAAAATGACGGGACTTTTTCGCAAAAATCATAATTTTTTCATTCTTAACCAAAGTAATTAATATTATTGTTTGAAATTTTGTTGTTGCAGTTATCTAAATATTGGACAATGTGTTCAGTAAAACCTTGCTAAATGGAACACTTTTGGTACCTCCAAGAAGTGTTCCACTTAGAAGGTGTTCCACGAGGTTCATTTAACATAAGTCAGTTGGTCTTGGGACTATGAAAAGTGTTCCAATAACAGAGGTGTTCCACTTCTAGAGGTGTTCCACTTTACAGGTTTCACTGTACATTGCTTTTTACCTTGGATTCACAGAAATTGGATACTCTAAAATAATTGCTTTCATCAGCTATAAATATAAATTGTAATATCTTAATGTAACATTTTGCCAAATTAAAATATTAAGTTTCAGAGGCAGGTTTTTGAATTTAATTCGCAGCTAAAATACATAATAGTCACTATAGCACTTACCAATCAATTTGCATTGAAGTAAAATCTCCATCATTCCACACAAGGTAGAGCCCCCATCTTCCCCCAAGACATTCTCACTCAGGGCCTTAAAGTATATCTCCAACCCCTTCTTGGGTGCCACAACGTCAAAGAAGGCAAGTCTCTCCTTTTCAGTCATATATAACATAGCTGAGGTGAGCCCTGGTGTCATCCTGACCAAATCCAATTGACTCCATGTCTGTTTTAATTCCTCTATTAATACACATCTCAAGGCTGGGCTTTGCTTTATTAAGGTGTTCAATAGTGTCAGCTTCGTCCGAGTTGATGGGGCCAGTTTGGTAGGTATAAGCAGGGTGAACAAAGATTGTGTAACAGCCAACGCATACATGGAGTTCCCCTGCATTAACTGATCTACTATACTCCATAAATCATTATTATTCACAGCCCATGTGATGTGCATTAGCTTAGAGACCAACTGAATTGGGATAACCTTCTCTGTGTGAAGGGTGAGATTGCGTCTCAATCCGCCCACAATTATTTCTCCATTTCTTGTCAGTTCTTCACCAACCACCAACTCATCAGCATCCATATGTCCAACTAAATCGATTAACTCTGTTGCATCCATTAAATCAACAAAAGCAGCCATGTGCTCCAACAACACCTGAGTGCATTCTCCTTGGCAAAGCCCTGTTTTGATTTTACCAAGGAATGGCTTCAGTTCGGTTCTAATGTCAACGTGTTTGATGATCTCTGCATTGGCAGTTAGCATTTTACACATTGAGCTAGTAAATGGCAACTTTTCAGGAAAGTGTTCCTGAAAGGCTGGGTGCTTGAGAATAAGTCTAAGAACATTGTTCAGTTTAGAAATAGCAGCATCTTGCACTTTTATGCTGTCACATGCGTTTTCTTTAGATTCATCATTATCATTGTTGTCATTTGTAGTGTCACTGGTTTGTTCATTTTCCATAGGTTCCTCTCCATTATCTTCATTAGGATTACCATTGTTAGGACACATGTTCTGTACAGCTGTGCAAAGTAATTCAAGGTAAAACTCAAGTTGACCAGTTGCTCTCTGAAAATACAGCCATGATTGGAGATTTAATATTCAATTTTTTATAAACGGTTTTATTTTTTTGGTTACATTTCAATCAACACTATCACTAAAACAGGACAGAATATATATTTCGAATTCATTTTTTGATTCCTATTTAATTGTATTACAATATTTTTATAACAATTAATCTCAATGGACATTGTTATTGAGTAAACTGCTTGTTAAAACAAATAATATACAAGAAAAGAATAATGGAAATAAATTATCTCCTTAGCATTAAGGCCATTGAGAATCAAAATGTTGTTGAATGAATTAGTTAAAAATGTTATCCAAATATTTCTTTATATAGGATAAATCAGGCCTGTAGCCAGAAGGGGGTTTCAGTTTTTAATAATCAATTCCAGGGAGTGTTCTTTGACAATCTTGGCCCAGAATGACCCAAAGAGCTCAAAATGGTCAAAAATTGTATTATTTTGAAAGATTTTTTTTGGCCTGTACTTAATTGCAATGCAAAAACTTCCTCTAATTGACCTTGAGATACTGTTCGAATTCTATATCATATGATCTACAAGCCAATGTGGGATAGTCTGTACTCTCTCAAGCATTACATAAAGGGAACTCAGATAGATCAGAATGACACATCTACAATCATCAATCTTGACTAAATAGATCAGTTTTCAGTAAATTATACAACATAAATGTATTGAAAAAAAAATGTATATCAAAAACAGGATCACGGTCACCAACACCTGTGATTTTTTATTTTAAACTTAAGAGAAGAAATTTATTTGACACTTTATGAGCTGAATGTTTTGATGCACAACATTTATCTAAACCACAGCTTGTGTTTATTACATTATAAAGAACTGAGAAATAACCATGGCTGACAGTGTCAACATCTCTTCGAACATTCAGGTATGTATTTTTTTATATTGAAATCATTTTTATGTTAACAAAAAAATAGATCCTACACAATCAACATTAAATAGGTGTCAGGATGGTATTGACTGGTGGAACTTATAAATAAGTATTAAAGTCTATTTAAGTTTTTCTCTCCACTGATCAAAACTAAACAAGGCACAGTGTGAACAATATCGTACCTAAAATATAACATTTATAGCATCTTTTTAGCTACTTCAGACAAACAAGTGAATTGCTATGATGACTGATTTTTCACTTCAGATCAGACAGCTACCCCTGACTTGGATGAGAAAAATAATTACAGCAATACAATGCTTTGATAAAGATAAAGATGGAGTTGCAGGACCAGAAGATCATATGGTAGTAGCAGATAACCTTGTCAGGGAAGGTACACTGAATACTAAACTCAATAACTGTTTTAGTTTATTGTTTTGTTTCTTGTTCTAAAATAATAAAAAGCATACAACTGCAACGATTGTAGAACAATTAGACAAAAAACATTGATGATGGATACCTTGTTTATTCCCCAGCATGCCCAAAACTTAATTTGACCTCTACAAGTATGAACGGTTGATTGTTTTCATGCTTTCTTGATAACAACGCTTTGTGTGTTGCCCACTACACCCATCAACTCCAGACTACAACAATATAGCTGAGCTAAGTTTAATTTTTGTTTATTCCTTGACTATGAAATGTTCATAAAGGTTTTCTCGTGAAAATCATGCAAGTCATCCATTGCTTTTATTATCAGGTAACTTGACAGGGGAGGCAAGAGATGACATGTACCGGGTCTTCAAAGATTACTGTGATTTAGGGGCTTCACAAGATATTCCCAGTTCTATTTCATTGGCAGACCAACTTGTATCAATTTGGAAATGCAAAGACAACCCAGAAACAATTGAAATCTGGTTGAACATATTCTCAAAAATTTTCGAGGTAAAAATCACAAATAAACTAGAACATTTACGCGGCATTATTAAAACCTAACCCAATTAACTGATTTTTGCAATGTCCAAAAGGCCCCAGGCCAATTTTGTCACTTGATGGTTTATTAGTTTGTTGCATTTTTTGAAACATTATAGAATTTGAAAAGTTTTAACATTTATCCATCAGAATAACTTTATGGCACTGATTTGTAGTGTCTATGCATGGATTCTTCTGGCTTCATGACATTTGATAACTACATGATATTTTGGAATGGGATGAGCCTTGACAAGAGATTTGCACGAATGCAGTTTGACTACATGGATACAAATGGTGACGGATTGATAAGCCAGGAGGAATTTGCCAACGCATCTGTGGAATTTACTCGTAATACAGATGAAACTACTCTCAACCGCTTTTTAGGACCTCTCATAAACTACTAACATATCTTGGTCTCTCTCCTGAACTTGATATTGCAAAACAGATAAAATATACATGTAACATTGGGGCATTGATAAGATATATATTGCCTCTAATGGGATCATGTATATGTGTGTTTAAG
The DNA here is from genome assembly GCA_903813345.2 of Owenia fusiformis. NCBI lineage: Eukaryota > Metazoa > Annelida > Polychaeta > Sabellida > Oweniidae > Owenia > Owenia fusiformis. The sequence goes on along the minus strand of CAIIXF020000011.1, from coordinate 17,300,645 downwards.
ATAGATGTAGCCATTGCCTCAAATTGAAGTCTTGATGAGAATGTCTTTGGTGAGAAATGAACTTTCTCACTTGCATATTATATTCCATTGTTCGAGCAACATTTTTCCATATTGATTTTAATTTTAATGTAAAATATTGCCTGGACAGAAAAATGTTTGGACAAAGGTACAGATTGATGGATAGATGCAGCCTATATCCCCAAAACTTCTTTCAGTTGGATGATCATAAAGGACGATTCTCGGTTTGGAGAACGAAGTTCATCAATCTAAATGAGCATTATCCCTGCTTCGGACAAATTTGATTTTTTTACATAATATAGATTGGAATGGCTTCTTTTGAACAGTCATAATTTAATTTGGGTAATATTTCTAGATTTTTCGCGAAAAAATATTAGCACAGTACACTGATGAACTTTTTTCCCCAAATCGAGACTTGTATTTTATTGAATCGGTCAAATTGAACGTTATCCCTGCTTCAGACCAATTTGTAAATCCTACATCTTGTAGATTTAAATGTCCTCTTTTGAATATTTATAGTTTAATTTGGGTAATATTTCTATATTTTTCATTAAAAAATTATTAGCCCTGGAGACTGTTCTCCAAACCGAGAATCGTCCTTTGTTAAACTGTCAAAAACAAGATCACAATAACCTCGGCTAATCAACCAACACTGTGATTTTCTATTTCAAAGAGAGGAAAGAAAATTTAACACTTAATGACTTGAATGTTTAGTTGTACTTACAAAAGTAAACTCAGACAAATCCTAGGTTTATTACATTATAAAGAACTGAGAAGTGACCATGACTGACAGTGCTAACATCTCTTCCAATATACAGGTAAGAATGTTATATTAAAATTATTTTCAAGTCAACAAAAAATCATAGCACACTCAGCATTATCAATGGTCCTGGCCAACTGGTGTTCTGGTCTTGGATTGTGATATCGGTTCTTGAATAATGGGGGGAAAGGGGGTATTAGACATTGTTTCTTTTCACGTTAGATCATGGTTTTGGGCTAGATGGGGTTTATTTTTCTTGACTGGTATGCACTTAGAGTTTGCTTTTCCTTGCTAAGTTCCATTACAACTTTTGGTCCTTTCCCTTTGGCACTAGTGCTTATATATATATATATATGTTGCAATTACATTGAAACTAAGGCACCTAAAATTGCAATAGATTGCAAATCGAAGGATCTCCTATATGCTATGGTATGTGCGCGCGGGTTGCGGAGAGATTTATATCAGCCAAACAGGTGATTGTCTCCGTAACCGGGTCCGTGTGCACAGACAGCAAATTAGAGACAAAACTACAAGAATGCTACCTGTAAGTGTGAATATAGCCCATTGTGCAAAGTAACAAGACATCAAATTCCGTATACTTCCGTTTTATAAATTCAAGACGGATTGCTTGGAAGAGAGACTTACCCATGAAAAACATTTTATACATGTGTTTAAACCTAAACTGAACAATAAATAATAAAAAAAAATAAAAAACGTTACCAATAGTAACACCACTGAACAAGTGAATGATAGCTATAGTTCACCATCACTGGTGATCCACTCGATTACGCTGGTTGGTTCGTTTTGGTAACAAAATGTCGGAACATCGAAGGTACGATTTTTCTCGTTTCCTTATTTTACACGTTGTAGGCAGAATTCCCACGACATTTTTTAACACAAACGTGTATCAGTATCATATGTTTAAGAAATTGTACATATTTGCGAACAAATAGTTCAGAAGACAAAAGAATCGTCGATTTACTTCTTCACTTAAGTTACATAAACGGTTTCGGTTAAAAGTGCAGATCTTAACTGTTTTTCGAAAAAACCGTTTATGTAACTTAAGTGAGGAAGTAAATCGACGATTCTGTTGTCTTCTGAGCTATTTTTTTCGCAAACATGTACATTTTCTAAAACATATGATACTGATGCACATTCTGAGAAAAAACGTCGTGGGGATTCTGCCTACAACGCGTGAAATAAGGAACAGAGAAAAATCGTGCCTTCGACGTTCCGACACTTTGTTACCAAAACGAACCGTTTTGGTAACCAGCGTAATCGAGTGGATCACCAGTGACCATGTGAGCTAAAAAGTATGTTGATGGGTTGATTGCTAGTTAAATATCTCTGAGGCCGATTGCCTTTTATTATCATTGTATATGACATTTCTTTAAGATAATGAATAGATCAATAAAAAAAATATACCTGTCCATGGTCAGGAAATAGTCATATCAAAGACATAAATGTCTGACAGTTTACAATAACCTACCTGAATCTTTACAAATCAGTTGAAATGTTCAAACTCAATATTGATGTCTTTTGCATTAATACAATAGAGTTGTAGTTTTGTTGCATTAAATTCCTTTTAAAAAAGATTTTTCACTTAAGATCAGGCAGCTGCCCCTGACCTGGATGAGAAAACTACTAACAATAATACTAAACAATGATAAAGATAAGGATGGATTTGCAGGATATGAAGATCATATGGTAATGGCAGATAATTTGGTTAGAGCAGGTATACTCATTACTTAAATCTCAGCGATTGTTCTGATTTATTGTTTTTTATGTATTGACCTTTGTCTCAAGACCAATAAAAGCATAGAACTGCAACAATTCTAGAATGACACACATTGATTTTTATTTCAATTTTTTTACTTCAATTATAACATATTAACATAATTTTCCAGGCCCCATACATGGCCCTCAGGGGTCAGGCTGGAAAAAGGAATATCTATGAAATAGAAAATTTCAAACAGTGATTTTTATTACTTAAGAAGAAAATAAAAATCTTAAATTTTCCTGCCAGATTCCTGCAATTTTTAAAGCGGCGGCCGTCTTGAATTCTTTTGCATACAACTGTTCACAGATATATATGTACATCTTCCCACCAAATATGATGAATATCAGTCTTTATCTTCCGAACGAACAGAGGACTGGCAGACTGATGGAGGGCTTTACTAGTTACACAGCACACCCAAAACCTAATTAGACCCTTAAGAACAAGTCTGACCAGTTAATTGTTTCCATAGTGTCTTGATGACAAGACTTCTTGCGCTATCAACCTAAACCAATCAGCACAAGATGATGAAATGATATAGCAGAGGTTAGTTTAAACTTTGTTTGACTGTTAATCAGGAAAAGTACACACCCAATTCTCATTACATCATACAAATGGTACTGGATGACGTGCTTTTGGCACCAATTTTGTAAGTATTCATTTATTTCAGAGTTTTGACAGACTATGAGCCTTTCTTCTTCATAGAATCATTGCTTGCGCTGCACATAGATGCCTCTTGTATCACTAAGTCTAAACATTTTTTCTGAAAACGATCTTGAACTTCTCAAATTTTCTAGAAAGCACGACAATTTCTTGAAAAAAGTTGTCAATTTAACAATATATACATCATATTCCTGACATCTTGAGTTATATCATTATGTTAAAGTGACTAAATAATTAATAAAATCATTAAACATCATCCAGACACTTCAGTTTCCAAAATAAATGGAAGAATTTAGAGAAATTAATTGAGAAGTGTACGACATGAATGGTATGCATAAAATGCACCATGATATTGCCGTAGTTTCTAGAAGATTTGTGAAGTTCTAGATCATGTTCAGAAAAATGTTGAGACATATAGCGATACGAGGGGCATCTCTGCTTAGCTTGGAAAATGTTTACATCAAGATGAAAGAATCTTAATGCGCCAAAACATACGTACGGCGTGTTGAGAATTGGGAGTGTATTTTTCCTGAGTAACATTCAAACAAAGATTTATCTGATAGCTCTGCTATATCATTTTATTGTCTTGTGCTCATTGGTTTTTCAAGGCTTTCCAAATGAAAACCATACATATCACCCATAACTAACTTTGATCATCAGGTAACTTGACAGGGGAGGCAAGAGATGACATGTACAAGCTCTTCCGAGATTACTGTGATTCAGGGGATACACAAGATATCCCAAGTTCATTTTCATTGGCAGACCAACTTATAACAGTGTGGAAATGCAAAGATGACCCAAAAACAATTGAAAAATGGTTCAATATGGCCTCAAGAATTTTCCAGGTAAAAATCCAAAATAAAGTACAGAACATTTATGGTGCATTATACCTGGCCCCATGAACAGATTTTTGCAATGTCTAAAACTTGGTCCCGAGCAATCTTTGGCCCATTGTGCAAATGGAATCATTTATAATTCAGTCCCAAATTTAGCCAACCATTTAACCATTATTGTGACAGAGAAATGTGGTTTTAGGGTATAATGAATAAAATAAATGCAGTTGATCATTAGTACTAAAGGAATTGACAAAAGGGGGGCGAGTTGTTTGTAGAATGAATCGGGGGATTTTTTTCATGAATTTCGCTTATGTTTTTCATCCAAAAAACATCAATACACTTTAAAACATTTTGTTTACCTTAAGATTACACCATGTAATCCAAAAATATATGTCTCGTTTTCAAAGATAATCCATGGATTAACACCCAGATATTTTTATTTTTCAAACTTCAGAGGGCTGGGAATCATTGATGCTCAACGCTTTTAAATACGATAAATGCTGTTTTATTAAATTACATAATTTGAGAAATTATTGGCATACGTAAAACCTATTTAAAACAGCATTTATCGTATTCAAAAGCGTTGAGCATCATTGATTCCCAGCCCTCTGAAGTTTGAAAAATAAAAATACCTGGGTGTTAATCCATGGATTATCTTTGAAAACGAGACATATATTTTTGGATTACATGGTGTAATGTTAAAGTAAACAAAATGTTTTAAAGTGTATTGATGTTTTTTGGATGAAAAACATAAGCGAAATTCATGAAAAAAATCCCCCGATTCAATCTACAAACAACTCACCCTCTTTTCAATAACTTCCTCCTGTTGATGCAGCACTGTTTTATGTATATTGTATTTGTAGATTCAATATCACTGAACATGGAATTGCTTGTAGAGCATCGCAAAACATTACTGTTTATCATTTATTTGGGATTACGCAGGGATCATTTAAAAAAAAATTTTCTTTGTATTTAAAGATTTCTTTTGAATAGTCAATAAATAACTAAAAATATCATAAACTCTTTAACAAAAAGACCATTTATACAATTTCAACTGAATAATAAGATCAAAATTGACTCCAAACTCACAGTGGGTGGTATATTGTATTGTATTTTGTTTACCACCAATGAAGGTGAGCAATATCTCTTGGGTATGTCCCGTATATATACGGTCGTAATTTACGTAATTAACATGGAAGATAGACCCAGAAACCCCTCCTTGAAGGAGCCCTGTGTTCTTTTATGTGCACTAATACATAGACATATAAGTACACACCACAGCCTTTTGTACGAGTTGCGGACCACTCAGTCAAACACCCTGAAGTACTTCACGCAAACAAGCAAATTTAGTCTTGCCTGAACCGGGGATCGAATCCGGGACCTATTGCATAAGAGGTACCTGCGCTACCGCTGAGCTACACGGGTGGACTATAACTCATAACACTTTTTAATTTTTAAAAAATAATTGTAACAGTCTAACAAATTAGTCTGTTTTAGTGATAATTACATCATTGACTATTTATGAATTTGTTTAGCATCATACAACATTACAGGCTTTTATTAATTTTGGATTTCAGCTGGGGTCTAATTTTCAAAATCATCAATTGTAAAAAAATGGACGAGAGTAAATCCCATATGGCATATGGTATATTATTGATGTTTGACCAATCACAAAATACTTCTCTGACAAGGGCTGGACTAAATGCTGAAATCTGATTGGCCAAACATCAATAATATACCATATCCCGCATGGGATTTACTCTTGTCCGTAAAAAAATGTGATAAATTATTTGAGAAAATTGTAAAGAAAAACCTTGACCTTGACCTTTGAAAGAAGGTGAAGCTTGCAAAGTTCACATCTTTTGTTTTTATTTTTTCTTCAGTTCAATTGACTTAATATGGGGATGTCATCATATATCAATACATGATGATATCCTAATGTTAAGTCAATTACAAAAATTCAAAATTACATACATTGGAATTATACCTTATTTAAAGGAATCCAACACCTTGCAAAACTTCTTAACGGAGAGGAATAAGGGAAAATGCTTGCCGGATTCTGAATCTGTGTATTTTTTAATGATTTTTCACCGTCTTAGAATTTCATTTGCATTGTTTTCCAATTAGACAAATGAGTAAACATGAATAGCCCGAAATCTAACGGTGAGATTTTGTTTTAAAAAATCATGGATATCAAGGCTAAATATAGCTATACAATAAACATAAAAAAGCAATGCTTGGACTCTTCATATTCACACAAAAAATTAATTAGTAAATGAGGTTTGATATTTGTGAGAATAAGTTGTACGAGTCGCAATGCTCTACAAACACCAGACTACAGGGTGGATTAGGATCAATGACACACATAAAAATTGATTTAAAAACATTTCATGATAATTATCTCAAACAAAAGCAGTTAGCGAAGGATATATTTCATTACACTCAATAAATAGTTATCACTTTTGACTATATATACATATCTCATGGGAATGTATTTCCATCTGCTCAAGATATCATATTTTAGCTTCGAAAATCACAATCGTTGGATAATACATTTGTCTCAGAATGATAGGCCACCCTGTAGCAATGTAGCTTTCACTTGAAGTGTACCCTTGAGAATAATGAACTTACTTTCAAATTGGTCTTGCTTTTGTGGTGTATGTGGCATTTTAGCAAATCTGCCACGCTCATTTCTTTCCAGAACCATCTTGTTCACATGTAACACTAGGCTATACGCGCATGTATTACATACCTAGCGAAGCATTTGTATGGAAGTCAATGGGAAAGTTAGCGAGCTATATCCACCGATATTGCCCGATTACCCCGATATAGCCCGCTTACCTCGTTTTGATATTAGATTTCTTTAATAACCATGATAATATCATGACGTCACGTCATTGATACAAAGTAACCATGGGAACAAAGGCATGTAATACATCAGTTATGTCACTATGACGTGAAATATGCCTTCGTTCTTGCCCAAATATAGAGCCTCCAAAGGTCGGCCTATATTGGGAGAACTCAGGCATATTTCACGTCATAGTGACATAACCTCTAAGTATAGACAGATGACATAGATATACATATAAATTATATATTGCACCTGTATTTACTTACATGGGAATATTCCCTTTGGAAAAATGCAAATGCATGAACATATATTTTCATCTTATATATGACTTCAAGCTAACATATTATTTCATATTTATATTTTCATAGTTAGTCTAACATAAATAATAGATCCATGAGAACAATATTCTTTGTTTTCTTAAAAATTGATGGGTTTACTGTGAATTCAATAAATTACAATTTGCAAGGGGTAAGTATACTGTATGACCTTAGTTGCAAAGTACTGTTTATATATGCAGCTCAATAGCATAAAATATGTTGAATGAAGCATATGGTGGGGATTAGTCGTGTGACACACAAACTGACCAATACATGAGGGTATTAGCTACTTTTCACAGAAACCAAAGGAGGACAGTGATTTTATTTCAACTGGGAGCTTACCTCCACACGACTGATCATGTGACCATGGTGTTGGGTCCCTTTAAGATGACACTTAAAAGATCCTTCTTCAAATACTGAGTAAATTAGAAAAAATAACAAAAAAGGTCCCTTTTTAATTTCAGTGAGGAGATGTCACAGGAGGTGCAGTCGCACCTAACAGACCCCTATCCCCCATCCGATGGGCCTGTACAATTATGTATGTACGTAGATTCAACTTTTATTTCCAATAAGAACATGAATCAAAAGATCATGAATCAAAACAGGCATGACAATAAGTGCAACCTTGGGGAATACAAATGATAAAGGTGATTAAAAGACATGGATTACAGTTCAAATAAATAGTATGTTCTTACTAGTCAAATCATGAAATACAAGATAAATATTCAATGCAGTGAAATAAAGGTGACACTTCTTTTTTTAAATTGAACAATAAATACAGATGCACTGACAGTCTCATTTTTCAATTTAACAAAGAAAATAAATATATCATGCTTATTCCCTTTCCAACAATCAATTCATTGGTAGATTATAAGTTGTAAACATCAAAAATATCAAAATTTAATATTTTTTAATTTTTATGGACCCCTGTTAGACCCTACATTAATAAGTAAACAGTTGACAGGTTCTCAACAGGTGAAAACATATGTAGGAATATATGTTTTAACATTCAAATAAATGAATCAAAAGAGTGCTGAATCAACAGGAGGAAACAGCTTAACTCAAAGGTTTATTTGAAAATTTCCTTGAGCTCTACATCACTTGTTTTGTCGTTAAATGATTTATTTGTTTCTGCCTTTTGGGAACACAATCTGTATGTAGAATTTGAAAAAAAAAAACAGAATTTATCTAGCACAATATCTCCATGGCAATGTTTGGATTTACACTAGAGCCCTAAGATGTCTTGGGTAAAATGCTTTAGCGTTAAAATGTTTTACAAATGTAATGTGAATCCACATTTTCTCAAGCGAGTGTAAATCCATCGGTTTTAGTTAAGAGCTATTAGCCCAGTTTTATGCGTTGCACTGAACAAAAAATTTGAAACCTCCTGTTTACATGTGTCACATGGTCCATTCCCTCGTCTCATCCCTTGTTCGAAATATATCCTAATAATGCACAAAATCTTCCTGCTCCCTTTCATGCTTTTAACAATGCTCTCTTTAGGACATGTTTTTCTGAAACTGATGCATTCTTTAGCACAAAGTATAGAAGCTGGATCGGAATAGCTATGTTGACTGACCCACCCTTCAACCAGTACTAAACTGCTTTTATAATTTTACATATATACCTACATATCTCTAAGACATTTAAGAAAAACAGGTGTAAACTCAATTATATTTGGTAAGACATCTTGAAAATGGTGGTGTAAACTCAACATAATTTTTCTAAAATGTTTAAGCCAAGACTTGATGTCTGGGAATGTTGCGTGTTATGTAAATTTGACTATTGATTAATTGTAGTCTTTATGCATGGATTCTTCTGGCTTCGTGACATTTGATAACTACATGATATATTGGAATGCGAATAGCCTTGACAAGAGATTTGCAAGAATGCAGTTTGACTACATGGATTGTATTGGTTAATCAGTAAATTCACAACATTAGATACATGAATTTTTCTCAACATGATGAGAAAATAATGTATATTATCATTTCCATGCTGTGATACTCATTCTCTCATTGCTCAATCGGATACCATGTGACTAAAAATATATAACGATGTTCCATTCATATGTCAAAAAGATGTATTAATATGTTGGCATCAATGCATTTTCCTTAATTGCCTATCTTGGACTTCTCATTGGGCTGAAAAATAAGATAACACAAAAAATGAAGACTAATTTAGCTCTAGATGGTTAGAAAAATGAATGTTTTGATCTTTGTAGTTAGCACATGACATCAAAAAGTCAAATAATTAATTGAAGCATGAAGACATTTCCAGACTTTTACACCAAAGATCAGAATCTTATTTTTGAACTATTAACAAAAAGTCAAATAATTAATTGAAGCATGAAGACATTAACAGACTTTTACATGAAAGATCCAAATCTAATTTTCAACTATTAACAAAAAGTCAAATAATTAATTGAAGCATGAAGACATTTCCAGACTTTTACACCAAAAATCAGAATCTATTTTTTGAACTATTAACAAAAAGTCAAATAATTAATTGAAGCATGAAGACATTAACAGACTTTTACATGAAAGATCCGAATCTAATTTTTGAACTATTAACAAAAAGTCAAATAATTAATTGAAGCATAAAGACATTAACATACTTTTACATGAAAGATCCAAATCTAATTTTCAACTATTAACAAAAAGTCAAATAAGTAAGTGAAGCATGAAGACATTTACAAACTTTTACACCAAAGATCAGAATCTAATTTTTGAACTATTAACAAAAAGTCAAATAAATAATTGAAGCATGAAGACATTTACAGACTTTTACACCAAAGATCAGAATCTAATTTTTGAATTATTAACAAAAAGTCAAATAATTAATTGAAGCATGAAGACATTTACAGACTTTTACATGAAAGATCCGAATCTAATTTTTGAACTATTAACAAAAAGTCAAATAATTAATTGAAGCATGAAGAAATTAACAGACTTTTACATGAAAGATCCAAATCTAATTTTTGAACTATTAACAAAAAGTCAAATAATTAATTGAAGCATGAAGACATTTACAGACTTTTACATGAATGATCCGAATCTAATTTTTGAACTATTAACAAAAAGTCAAATAATTAATTGAAGCATGAAGACATTTACAAACTTTTACATGAATGATCCGAATCTAATTTTTAAGTATAAACAAAAAGTCAAATCATTAATTTTTAACTATTGTGCTGTAATGGAGATCGTGAATTTCAACAGCACAATGGCAAATGTTTGAAAAATACGTTGAAGCTAAACATCATATCAATATTGTGTACTACTGGTGGATAATGTGGAAATAATAAAACTAGAAATCGGCAACTCCACAGAGTAGCAAATCCCAACGAACACTATATAAATCATAAATCTGTACAGTCACAATGTTATATTTACCGTCTATTCTTCCCTTTTATAAATACTTGAGATAATTGTAGTATCTTGTTACCATCTCTTACTAATGTTGAATTTCTGCTCTAGGCAGCCATTTTGAATTTTCTTAGGCACAAATCGGAAAAGCAATACCATACTTGTGATCTGCTCTAAAATCCCTACAATGTGAGTATTTTATAGCCATAAATCTGTACTTCGACGAGAACAGAAAATGATTGCAAAATCTCACATTAGGTGGCCATTTTGAATTTTACGCACCCTGAATCAGAAAAACGATACAATATTTGCAATCTACTCTTAATTGCCTTTCATTTTAGTCTAATAAAGCTATACTTCAAAAAACATCTCAAAAGTAACACAAACTTCTGTTTTCCAAACCCCCCTTCATGGCCCCTGGGGGTCAGGGTGAAAAGCACTGAATATATGTGAAATAGATAGGTGTTGTGAATATACTACCAAAATTTCAAATAGTAATATTTATTACTTTGGTTTAAAATGAAAAACATAAGATTTTTGCGAAAAAATCCTCACCATTTTTAAAGCAGTGGCCATCTTGAAAAATCTCTTTTCACCAATATACAACTTTCCACCAAATATGAAGAAACTCTTTGACTGGTATTCGAGTTCTGGATGGACAGATGGATAGACGGACTGACGGACGGACTGACGGGCTTCATTATATCCTTACCGAACTTTGTTCGTTGGGAAAGCAAATATTAAATGATGTGATCGTTGGATATCTGTATATATTTCTGTGAGGGATGTATTCAACTCACTCTGGGCATCGTTAAAACCACACTTATAAATATAACTCAGAAATATACCTGACATCAAACCCCACATCATCCTATATTTGTATACAGCATTCCCTAATCTATTATAAAAACAGTATCACAATGACCTCTGGATTATTATTTGAAAGAGATGAAAGAAATTTATTTGATACTTGATAATAACCTGAATGTTTTGTTGCACGTAATTTAAACCTAGCTTGTGTTAATGAAAAAGAAGTAACCATGACTGACAGTGCTAACATCTCTCCCAATATACAGGTAAGCATTTTATATTAATATAAAGTCATTTTCATAATAACAAAAAAAGTCATAGCACACTCAGCATTACATTATGAGGTTGAGATGGTATTAATGTGTGATGAAAGTACAAATGTTTGTTCTAAACTTATCTAAATGTTATCAATCTACAGGATGGGCAAAAAAACAATATAAAAGTTTAAAGATGAATATCATATGATATATGTTGAACCATGTCATGTATTTTATATCAAATTTAAGATAAATCATTTCCTAACAATATGACATTGAAATACTTTTGTTTCCTGTAGAGTAAGAGGCTAAAATTGGCACCAGGGGTGTCATAAGCGACCAAAAAATATTCATTGCAGATTTTCAAATTGTGGACAATGGAAGGAAAACTTTCAATTGTGTATTTACTTTTAAATGAATTTATAGTCAATCAGTCAGTCAGTCAATCATTTTGAGTGCAGCTGTGACTGCAATATGGAGGGAAAGGAGGAGGGAAAGTATCGCAACAAATGTCAGACAGACATATGTTGAATTTTGGCTATTTTCTCAGGATTAAAACATGTGCATATGTTAGGCCAATGTATTTCTCCAGGAAAAGCACTGATAGAGATGATAAAATAATTTTGACTTTGAGACAGGGACGATGCAAGCAACCCACCCACATGTTTTTCTGAAATGTTGTTCTAATTTTCAACCCCTTCCACCCCTGCTTTTCCAATTTTTGTTGCATCAATATGTTGCGTTTTGACACACAATTAAACCCTTTAAAGGAATAAATAATTCCTCCAGGGGTTTTAAAGATATCCATTATGGGTGACCAAAATTAGCTGAAAGCAATTGATCGCATGAGTTTTCTCTATGGGAAAATAACATGGACATATCGTTTTTCACTTTATCGAAGAGGAATCACTTATAGTCATTTTAAAAGTTAGTGTTTAGTCAAAATTAAGTTCAATTTTACACCAAATCACTCGTCAATGTGTCCTCCCAGGCCATCTTAACAGCAGCAATTCTTTTCGGGTCGGATGCATATTGAGTTGGAAAAAGAGAACGGTGAGGGTAGAAACTCTAAGGAAACTCTTCTAAAGTCCCTTAACAGGTTTTAATAGGGTTATAAAATTCCACACCCCTATTTTAAGGGCTTTCAAGGTCATATCTGAAAATAATTGCTGCTGTTAACATGGCCAAGGGGGGACACATTGACTTGTAAAGTGACGTAAAATTGAACTTTATTTTGACAAAACACTAACTTTTAAAATGACTATAACTTTTTCCCATTTGAGAGTTAAACCATGATACTTGGCAAATCAATGTAACTTTGGATAAGCTTTAAAATGATATATGACACATACTATGAGGACCCTGGAATATGTCTGCCTAGGGGGGCCCCATACTTTCGGGACACCCTGTATATTTACATTTGCACTTGAGAATGAGATTACAATGTCTGACTATTGCATAGAATGATCAATCATTCTAGTTCACCAGACCCCTCTTATCTGTCTTTTGCCAATTGATTTCATGATTTAGATGCAAATAAAAATCTTAATATCTGTCAAAAAATGCCTTGAAAAATGCCGTGATAAAATGCAGAATTTCACATTTTGGCTTGCAGAATTTTGATTTTTAGTATCTGAGTATAATAATACAAGGCATATAATATTCATCTTTAAACTTGTGTATTGGTTTTAGGCCCACTCTGTATAGAAAAACAGCAACTTCCGCAACAGAGTAGAAAACCGCACCAAACAAAACATATTATATTTTCTCAAATCACCTGGATACCTCAAATTTGAACATTTCATATGCACAATTCACTCCTTTTGGCAATATCCAGCCCATGATATGATAAAACCCCAACTGGGAACGTAGCATTCAGGTTTTAGTCCATTTTGAATTGAGCCACAAATACAAGACATAACACGTCATAGCATTCAAAAGGTTTGAAGCCTAAAAATCTAAAACATAGTTCATACATGTATATTATTCTAAATTCAAATGTTCAAACCTAAATTGTCCATAAATTTGAACTAAAAGGGTATAAAAGTTTGAAACAAAGTGGTTCAAAAGTTTGAACTAGAGGACAGGGATGCAATGCTGTCCTTGTAGGTAATTGTTGGACAAAAAAGGCCTGCACCGAGCGTCCAACAATTGACTACATGGAGGACCTTGAATGGACCAAAATACTTTTTCAAAAATGTTGTTTTGAGACATGTTCTATTTTCTAAATGGAAAAGTGGATTCCTGCAGGAACTTTAAAGATACTGAATTTGGATGAATAAAATGAGTTTTTTTTGATGGGGAAATAACATGAAGAACACTAATTTAAGAGGAATTCAGTTTTCCTTTCAAGAACTAATTGATACATCCAAATAAAGAATAGTAATGCATTAAACATTGTAAGAAATGATTGCATTTTTGGTAAAAATGAGGTCAACACCACTGAACAAGTGAATGATAGCTATAGCTTACCATGTGAGCTAAAAAGTATATTGATGGGTTGATTGCTATAGTTAAATATCTCTGAGGCCGATTGACTTTTATTATCATTGTATATGACGTTTCTTTAAGATAATGAATAGATCAATAAAAAAGATACCTGTCTATGGTCAGGAAATAGTCATATCAAAGACATAAATGTCTGACAGTTTGCAATAACCTACCTGAATCTTTACAAATCAGTTCAAATGTTCAAACTCAATATTGATGTCTTTTGCATACAATACAATAGAGTTGTAGTTTTGTTGCATTAAATTCCTTTTTAATAAAAAAGATTTTTCACTTAAGATCAGGCAGCTGCCCCTGACCTGGATGAGAAAACTGCTAACAATAATACTAAACAATGATAAAGATAAGGATGGATTTGCAGGATATGAAGATCATATGGTAATGGCAGATAATTCAGTTAGAGCAGGTACACTCATTACTATAAACTCAACAGTTGTTCTGACTTCTTGTGTATTCAACCTAAACCAATTAGCACAAAATGATGACAAAATAGCAGAGCTAATTTTAATTTTTGTTTGAATGTTTATCAGCAAAAGTAACTAACTTTGATCATCAGGTAACTTGATGGGCAAGGCAAGAGATGACATATACAAGCTCTTCCGAGACTACTGTGATCTAGGGGCTTCGCAAGTTATTCTCAGTTCATCTTCATTGGCAGACCAACTTATTACAGTGTGGAAATGCAAAGATGACCCAGAAACAATTGAAAAGTGGTTTAACATGGCATCAAGACATTTCCAGGTAAAAATCCCAAATAAACTATTATGGGCATTATACCTGGGCCAATGAACTGATTTTTGCAATGATTAAAACTTGGTCCTAAGTCAACTTTGACCCATTGTGCAAATTGAATCATTTAATTCAGCCAACCATGACTGTGACTGAGAAATGCTTTAGGGTAGTTTACGCTAGTAGTAGGGTGTTTTGTGGTGATTTATCTAATTGTTGCCTTTTTGATACAGAATTTGAGAAAAACAGCATTATCAGAACATCTTCATTGCATTGATTTATTATAGGCTTTATGCATGGATTCTTGTGGCTTCATGACATTTGACAACTACATGATATATTGGAATGGGATGAGCCTTGACAAGAGATTTGCACAAATGCAGTTTGACTACATGGATTCAAATGGTGATGGATTAATAAGCCAGGAGGATTTTGCCAATGCATGTGTGGACTATTTTCGCAATCCAGATGATAATACTCTAAACCGCTTTTATGGACCTCTCATAAACTACTAACATATCTTGGTCTCTCTCGTGAACTTGATGTTGCGAAACAGAAAAAATGTACATATAACACTGGGGCAATGATAAGATTATACTTCCTCTAATGGGATCATGCATATGTGGGTTTGAGATAGATATAGCCATTGCCTCAAATTGAAGTCTAAGTGAGAATGTCTTTGGTGAACAATGGACTCTCTCACTGGCATTTTATATTCCATTGTTTGAGTAACATTTTTCCATATTGATTTTAATTTTAATGTAAAATATAAACAATATTGGGCCAACCGTATTCAAGTTATTGCCTGGACAGAAAAATGTATGGACAAAGGTAAAGATGGATGGACAGATGCAGTCATTCTCTATATCCCCAAAACTTCTTTCAGTTGGATGATCATAAATAAAAATGATAATAAAATTAGTACCGTGGGTACTGGGCTCACATGGTGTTGCTCAAAAGTGAAAATAAAAAAGACAAGTATACAGGGTGTTCCAAAAGTAACAGGACTGGTGCTGGCATCTTGTTGAATATGCACCAATCATCTTCAAAATTTTACATGATGTACTTCCATGTATTGTTACTTAGACTGCACAGTTTCGACAAAAATTATGAAACTTGGGTAGAGTTATGGTTGCTATGGTAACGTGACATCACACTACCCGGGGCAACATTCCACGCAGAAAGTTACGGAGACTTTAGCATTTTGTACATCCCATATCAAAGTTAGAATCCAACAACTGGTGGGAATTGCATTGGCTAAATACATCATTTGATATTCCTATGTATCCTCTACTTTGAAAAGTAGGGTCCTCTTTGGTCAGTCCAAGAGTAGCACTCAGTATCCATGACTCAAACACATGAGTAAACCCATTTGATGACATGTCACACAGGGTCGATAGGACAACTTAGAGAAGGTCATTCTCATCTTTAACGGTCTTACCGCGCTGATTAGCATTCCATTCTCCAAATAAAAGTAAAAATTAGATATTGCATGATCAGAAGAGTATAGTGCATGGTCTTAGACCTCAAGACCTAACTCCGCTATAGCTGCAGCAGTCTTTAATTCTGACTTGCGGGCAGACGCCTTATCAAGGTGGATAATTGGCTTAAAATTGGGTCTTTTCAAAAACTCAATCGTAAATTGTCCAGACTGTAATACATAATGATATTTCAGGAAATTGAATAAATATTATTATTATGAAATCATACTTGAATCTGAGTTGTATAGCAACACCATTACTATAAAGTAACTAATAAAACAAACAAGAAATGTTGTATTGTAATAGGTGAATCAGATACTTTCTTCAGTAATATAAAAATGTTAGATATCACATTTTCGTGAAAAAGTTGCCCCGGGTATTGTGATGTCACGTTACTATAGTAACCATAACTTTACCCGCATTTTATCATTTTTTCTGAAACTTTACAATTTTAGTTGCACTACTCCAAGGTACCATTTGTGAAAATTTGAACACACTCGGTGCAGAATTGACAAAATGCCAGCACCAGTCCTGATACTTTTGGAACACCCTATAATTTTTTGCAGATTTTTTGTGACAAAATTATTTCATACAACTACTCTTTACAAAGACATGGCTTTTTACAATACAGGACACCTGAACTTATTTGTAAAGCTAGGAAATGGGCCAAAAGTGAATTTCCCGAGACAAAAATGGTGGCCATTTTGAAATTAGGCAAGATTTTGAAGCAGGAGTCACAGGTTTTTTTTTCTTTATTGATGTTGAACAAAATTATTTCAAATTGGGAATCCTATCTACAGAGGATTTAAAAAGTGTTGACAGAGGTTTAAAACTTGCCACTTTTTTGGACTGACTGAGACACAGATGGACGAATCAATGTTAACTAAAATGGCTGAAAATAAAAAAAACTGATATAATATTTTGCCGATTTTTTGTAACAAAATTATTTCATACAACTACTCTTTACAGTGACATGGCTTTTTACAATGCAGGACAGCTGAAATTATTTGTAAAGCTAGGAAATGGGCCAAAAGTGAATTTCGCGGGACAAGAATGGTGACCATTTTGAAAATAGGCAAGCTTTTGTACCAAGAGTCATAGGAGAGTTTTTTGTATTGATGTTGAACAAAATTAACTTAAAACAGGAATCCTATCGACAGAGGGTTTAAGGCAAATGGTCCAAAAGTGGATTTTGCGAGACAGATGGACAAATCAATGTTAACTAAAATGGCTGAAAAAAAAAAAAAAAAAATGGATATAATTTTTTGCTGATTTTTCGTAACAAAATTATTTCATACATCTACTCTTTACATTGACATGGATTTTTACAATGTAGGACACTTGAAATTATTTGTAAAGCTAGGAAATAGGTCAAAAGTGAATTTCGCAAGACAAAAATGGCGGCCATTTTGAAAATAGGCGAGCTTTTGAGCCAGGAGTCATAGGGGAGTTTTCTGTATTGATGTTGAACAGAAATAACTTAAAACAGGAATCCTATCGACAGGGGTTTTAAAACGTGCCACTGTTGTTGACGGAAAAGTGGATTTCACAAGTCAGATGGACAAATCAATGTTAACTAAAATGGCTGAAAATAAAAAAATAGATATAATTTTTCGCTGATTTTTTGTAACAAAATTATTTCATATATCTACTCTTTACATTGACACAGATTTTTACAATGTAGGACACCTGGAATTATTTGTAAAGCTAGGAAATGGGTCAAAAGTGAATTTCGCGAGACAAAAATGGTGGCCATTTTGAAAATAGGCGAGCTTTTGAACCAGGAGTCATAGGGGAGTTTTCTGTATTGATGTTGAACAGAAATAACTTAAAACAGGAATCCTATCGACAGAAGTTTTAAAACGTGCCAGTCAAAAGTGAATTTCGCGAGACAAAAATGGCGGCCATTTTGAAAATAGGCGAGCTTTTGAACCAGGAGTCATAGGGGAGTTTTCTGTATTGATGTTGAACAGAAATAACTTAAAACAGGAATCCTATCGACAGAGGTTTTAAAACGTGCCACTATTGTGATGGGCAGACAGACAGACAGACAGACAGACAGACAGACAGACAGACAGACAGACAGACAGACAGACAGACAGACAGACAGACAGACAGACAGACAGACAGACAGACAGACAGACAGACAGACAGACAGACAGACAGACAGACAGACAGACAGACAGACAGACAGACAGACAGACAGACAGACAGACAGACAGACAGACAGACAGACAGACAGACAGACAGACAGACAGACAGACAGACAGACAGACAGACAGACAGACAGACAGACAGACAGACAGACAGACAGACAGACAGACAGACAGACAGACAGACAGACAGACAGACAGACAGACAGACAGACAGACAGACAGACAGACAGACAGACAGACAGACAGACAGACAGACAGACAGACAGACAGACAGACAGACAGACAGACAGACAGACAGACAGACAGACAGACAGACAGACAGACAGACAGACAGACAGACAGACAGACAGACAGACAGACAGACAGACAGACGGACAAGTGAGCGATTGCAAAAGCTCACCATGTGAGCTAATAAAAAACAAGATCACAATAACCTTGGCTATTCTACCATTACCATGATTTTCTATTTAAAAAGAGGAAAGTTTATATGATGCTCAATGAATTAAATGTTTTGATGCACAAAAGTAAACTCAGCCAAATCCTAGGTTTATTACATTATAAAGAACTGAGAAGTAACCATGGCTGACAATGCTAACATCTCTTCCAATATACAGGTAAGCATTTTATATTATTAAAAATAAAATCATTTTCATGTCAACAAAAAATCATAGCACTCTCAGCATTATATTGAAATGTTGAGATGGTATCAATGTGTGATGAAACTAGAAAAACAGCAACTCCACGGAGTAGCAAATCCCACCGAACAAAACATATTTAGATTATTAGTGGCCATCTTGAAAATTCCTTCTTGAGCAGAGCTTATTTGTCCCTAAGCATCAACATAAAAAAATTTAAACCATATCCATTAATTAAAATTTGAGTTATCAAAGATTACATTCTTTTTTACTAAAAATGGCGGCCATTTGAAATTCTGCAGTCATTTTGAAAATCTTTCTCGAATAAAGCTATAGTGTCCCTAGGTATCAGCATATAAAATTTGAATTAAGAAAAATGGCAACCATTTTGAAATTCAGCTGACGTTTTGAAAATTCTTCCTCGAACAGAGCTACTGTGTCCCTAGGCATTATCATATAAAAGTTAAACTGTCAAAAACAAGATCACAATAACCTCGGCTATTCAACCAACACTGTGATTTTCTATTTCAAAGAGAGGAAAGTTTATTTGACACTCAATGCATTGAATGTTAAGTTGTACAAAAGTAATATCAGCCAAATTCTAGGTTTATTACGTTATAAAGAACTGAGAAGTAACCATGACTGACAGTGCTAACATCTCTTCCAATATACAGGTAAGAATTTTATATTGAAATTATTTTCAAGTCAACAAAAAAAATCATAGCACACTCAGCTTTTATATTGAGATGCCAGAATGGTATTGATGTGTGATGGAATATACGATTACATTTATTCTAATACTATTCAAATGTTATCAAACTAGAAAAACTCCTACAATAGCAAATTCTACCAACAAAGCTTAATACGAGTCGTATTAAATTCCTAAAAAGAATATTTACCACTATAGATCAGGCAGCTGCCCCTGACTTGGATGAGAAAGCTAATAACAACAATATTATGCATGGATTAAGATAAAGATGGAATTGCTGGACTAGAAGATCACATGGTATTTGCAGATAATATAGTTAGAGCAGGTATGCTTATTACAAAACGGTTGTTAAGATTTATTGTTTTTTATAGCGTGACCTTTGTCGTGCATCCGTCTTGTTAATTTTAACTAATAAAATTAATTGACTTTTTTCATTTTGTGTTTTTGGCATTTTGAAATTTCTGGCTGTTCTTAGAGGTTATGTCACTATGACGTGAAATATGCCTGAGTTCTCCCAATATAGGCCGACCTTGGGAGGCTCTATATTTGGGCAAGAACGAAGGCATATTTCACGTCATAGTGACATAACTGATGTATTACATGCCTTTGTTCCCATGGTTACTTTGTATCAATGACGTGACGTCATGATATTATCATGGTTATTAAAGAAATCTAATATCAAAACGAGGTAAGCGGGCTATATCGGGGTAATCGGGCAATATCGGTGGATATAGCTCGCTAACTTTCCCATTGACTTCCATACAAATGCTTCGCTAGGTATGTAATACATTCTAATACAGATCTTTCTTCTAATTTCTCTTTTTCAAAACTCGAAAGGTCACGTTTTTACCTATTATGGCCCAGCACTGAACAAAAATATTGTCAACATTGAAATCCCCGGGAATATCCTTGGAATTTCGCAACAAATTTTGCGTATTAGAGCTGTTGGAATTTTTCGGTTTTTATATTTCGTTTAATTTAAAAAGCAGACACAAATCATATTTTTTCATTCTTTTGAATGTCTATTGAATAAACTCATTGAATGGAACTTGTTTATCTTGCGTCTATAAATTATAAAAGAATAGTGTCAAAGGATAATAGGCTCACATGAAGTATGGGTTTAGTTAAAGATGTATTAAGCATTTTTACCTGATTTAGATTATTTTATTGCTACCACCTTATGAAAGCCAAATTTTACGATGGTGAACCCACTAACACTTCCATTATTATGATATTGGGAATATACTTCACTGGGGACCAATTTGCCATGAAATCCGATTTAGTAAATAAAAATAAAACCCTGGCCTCAAAAACAAGTTGTTCACTCTTAAATTGAGCCAATCATTGCATGATTTAAGGCTATCTTCATCTTTATTTTTGCTTGAATGTTTATCAGGAAAAGTAGTTCCTACAGCTTTTCAAGGCCTGCTAAATGAAAACCATGCAGGTCATCCATAATTAACTTTGATCATCAGGTAACTTAATGGGCAAGGCAAGAGATGACGTATACCAGCTCTTTCGAGGTTATTGTGATCAAGGGGCTTCACAAGATATCCCAAGTTCAGTTTCATTGGCAGACCAACTTATTACAGTGTGGAAATGCAAAGATGACCCAGAAACAATTGAAAAGTGGATTAAAAAATCCTCGAAACTTTTCCAGGTAAAAATCCAAAATAAACTAAACCATTTATGGGGCAATTATACCTGGCCCATGAACTGACTTTTGCAATTTCTAAAACCTGGTCACGATCAAACTTTCACCCATTTGCGCATGGAATCATTTAATACAGCCAACCATTTGGCTTAGGGTAGCTCACATTGAATAAAATCAGTGCATTTAATCATCACTTGTTTTGTGATTTTATGATTTATTTGTTTGTTGCATTTTTTAAATATTTAGAATTTGAGAAACATATATAGCATATATCTATCATATTAACTCTGTTGCATTCATTTGTAGGCTTTATGCATGGATTCCCCTGGCTTCGTGACATTTGATAACTACATGATATTATGGAAAGGGATGAGTCTTGACAAGAGATTTGCACGAATGCAGTTTCACACTACCCTACCACGTGACCATGTTTAAAAGAGAAACAGGGTACAGCTAAGTTGCAAATGGAGGACGTGGGTTTAATTCCATATTTCTGAACGTAAAATACATTTTACACTTATTTTTAGTGTTCTACCAGACAAAGAATTGATTCATCAAGCAGTTTGTAGAATATTGTTGGCAAAAAACCACTATAGGCAAAGATAGATAATAGTGGGCGCAGTGAAGCAAAACTCAATGCAATACACGATACATTTCAGTAAATCTGTCAACGTACAGGGAGCATGTAAGTTTCCCTTCGAAAATGTTACATTGATATGTAACGAAACCCCAGTAAACTGTTATTTAAACCGCATGTCATCGTGTTATATGTGGATACGTTTTCCTGTATGTTATTCAACTGTACTTTTGTGAATTAATTGTTTTTCTAAAATCTTAAGATGCAAAAAGTCGTCCCAGAAATGTATCTTTACTTTGCCGTAAGGCATAACATATTGTGAAACATTTTTCCTCTTGTCACAAGGAGGATAATGTTTGTTTCGAGGTGTCTTGTGATGAGCGTTTCATGATTAAATGCAAAATCACTGGAGTAGATACCATCCAAAAACATCTGACATCCAACACGTCATATAAGACTACATCGATCTGGTATTAGTTTTTTTACAATAATAGAGAAATACGACGTCATATCACCTCTACAGCAAATCGTGAAGAACAAAATGTCGTGGCATGATGGTATTTTGAACAAACTATTTTAAATGATCGGTTTTTGAGGACGGTAGTGAATTAGACCATTCAAGGGGTTATATAGAAAGATTCTTTACATGTACAGGGTGGTCCAAAAAAAATTAGAACATTTGTTAATTGAACGCAAAACCTTTATTTTTCTTCTAAAATGTACCAAACTTTTACTGAGCATAGTTCAATCACTTATTTATCTGATGTAAAGTTTATAGGTGAAAACCACAAAGTTAATGCATTAAACTAGTCAATGTTTGATAGGACCCCCTTTTCTTAAATATACACTTGTCAATTCCGCGGCTACTTTTTCAAGTATTATTTATTTCAAAGCTTTAATGCACATGTTAATTGCTATAAATATTTTATAAAATCATATTCAGTTGACAAAGAGTATTTTCATCTGAGGTTTGCCAGAAAAATATTGTGTTAACTTAAACTTAAACAATACCCAAAATGATCATTTTCATTTAAGAGTAGGGAAAAAGGAACATGTCAGAGGTGAGCGATTGCATAACCCTAACAGCTACTCAAGTGTCAAAAGAATTGTTCCCACTTTTCAGTAAAGGCAAAACTGACCATGGCCAGTTATTCACATTAAAAACCAATGCTAAGCACACATACAGTGTATAATATACATATAATATACCATTTGTGTTCTCTCTATGATATTGATAGACATATTGATATATCCAATGGATATCATTCATATCAGAACAATTAAGGGACGGGGGCTTCATTTACCAGTCAAATCAGACTGCCCTGGCCTCTTTCTGGAGAATATTCAATCAGTAATATACCCAACAATAGCCATCAAAATATGCTTGATACTCATGAATTTGGGTAAAAAATGTTAAATATGTTACTAGATTTGATCTTCCAAGGCAAACAAATAGGAAGTTTGATCAAGCTGAAATTTTTAATTGAGATGGCTTGGACAAAACAAACGAACAGCAAACTAATTGAATATTTACAAATCTGAGCCCCAGGCTTCAACTTGTAAGTCAGGAGAAGAGGGGTCATATCAAATATCGACTAGTTTAATGCATTAACTTTGAGGTTTTCGCCTATAAACTTTACATCAGATAAATAAGTGACTGAACTATACTCAGTAAAAGTTTGGTACATTTTAGAAGAAAAATAAAGGTTTTGCGTTCAATTAACAAATGTTCCAATTTTTTTTGGACCACCCTGTAGTTCACGCAATTTTAATTATTCTGAATAGCGGATAGTCATTAATCCTGATAGCCGATAGTCATTTATCACTTACGTGTTTATATTTAATTTCGTTATTTTATTTCAATTTGATACCCTAGTAACACGTATAATCTAGCGTTCTTGTTAATTTAATAACTAAAATGCATATACGACCTGGAAGCCCGTGTCTAAATCTACTAAATAATGTTTACTTTATTTGGATTAAATAACAATTGATGACACCTCGGCGGCCTTTTTAGCATTAGTTTCACTGTTTGCAATGTAAATATACATGAGATCGGGACATAGTATGTCTGTATAATCAGCTTACTTTCTCGCTCCCTGTACTATTGAACAATTTACATTCCTTGTACCCTGTGTTGATCAACTTTTGCAACTGTGTACCATGTACTATGACATATCAAATATTTTAAAATTTAAAACGATATTATTTACATTCTTTCTTCAACTATCATATAACTGGAACATGGACTTCATTATTGCACAACTGAAGTTCAGAAAATAGTAATATTGACTCACTCCGAGCATCAAACGTATTAACCTTATGACTAAGCAGTCGGTATACTGAAAAGCGACCTGTCTGAAAACCCAAAAATTCGCACATGCGCTGTCGAGGTAGGGTAGTGTGAGTTTGACTACATCGATACAAATAGTGATGGATTGCTAAGCCAGGAGGAATTTGCCAATGCAACTGTGGACTATTTTCGCAATACAGATGATAATACTCCCAACCGCTGTTATGGACCTCTCATAAACTACTAACATGACAAAAAATATATGTTACACATACATGTACTAGGGTCATGTTTATATGCATGTCATTTAGCAGCAACATTTTAACATACCACATAACTTCTTAAATGTTATTCTATAATTGCGATATCCCTAACCAGATGTTTATTTGGATTAATGAAAATGAGACACAAACTTGACAATATGCAAACACATGGAAAAGTTCGACAATTGTAAAATGTCACCATCTGGAAAAGTTTGACAATTGTAAAATGTCACCATTTGTAAAAGTTTGACAATTGTAAAATGTCACCATCTGGAAAAGTTTGACAATTGTAAAATGTCAACATCTAGAAAAGTTTGACAATTGTAAAATGTCACCATCTGGAAAAGTATGACAATTGTAAAATGTCACAAGCTGGAAAAGTTTGACAATTGTAAAATGTCACCATCTTGAAAAGTGTTACAGTTAAACAACACTGACAACTTTTTTTATAATTTGGTAGAATAATCTGATATAATTATGAATAACATACATAACATACTAATATAATTTACAAATAAGTTGTTACATCAAATAAATTGTTTGCATACTATAAAGTACTGTTTTATTTTCTTCTCAATTTATTGAAATTTTTTGTTTGCCTAATCAGATCTAGCAAGCAGCCTAACAAAAAATTGTTTCAATTTTAGAATATTTCTGGCTTTTTACAATAATGAATTATTTTTCTACAAGAATGGTTACCATGGTTAGAGAACAAACTTCCGGTCTAATAAAAATTGTGGAGACGAAGGAGATATGATGAAGACGAAATTTTCTTTTGCCATTATCAATTGATAGGTCTGTGCACAAATTGTAGTTGCATAAGGAAAATATATCCATGTTTGAATGCTTTAACACATTTAAAGCTTTCATTTTACGATAGGCCCAGGATCATTGGATACGACTCGGCAGTCCTTATTGCTGCGTGATCAAAACTGACCATATCAAAACATATTTCGATGTTTTTCTAAACATGGAAAGTAAACATGTAGTTATAGCTACGATATTATAAGAGAGAGATGGTCTGGCAAGGTATATCACTGGAGAGTCGAAAAGGACACACACCTGCCCACCCATCAGCACAAGACAAAAGCAAAGAAGCACTTTTTCAAAGGGTGATAATGATAAAAAATCTGAATCGAAATAACGTAAAGTAATTTTTGAAATGGACATGTTAACTGTTAGAAACATAATATTATTAGCCTTGTGTCATAAAAATGATAAGCACTTACAGGTTTAAATTTGACAACCCAGTGGATGTAGAGCAGTAACTGTTGTATAGATGGCACTATCTCAGATTCTTCAAGGTCACTCCACCTAGCAACAAGGTCAGCCTCTTTTTCATCCTGCATGAAATGTGACTGGAGGAGAGCCTTGACAGAGTCCAAGGTGGGACGTGTGGATTTCCTCTTTTTCATCTTTTTCTTCTGTAAACGGGCATTTAAGTATGGTTATAACTTATACAAACAAAAAAGTGTTGATATATTGCTTTAACCTCCAGACTGAAATTGTTTTATAATGTTATGGAATGCTTTTCTACATGTATAAGAGACAAACAAGTATTTTACACTAGTCTGAAAGGACTATTAATACCACCTTACCGGGCCAGTTCTAGGGGTTTTAGTGCTAGTTTAGAAGGCATTCATTTTACTATATCGACCTGAGCAATATGTGACATCATAGTAGTGGTCACGAATGCATTAACGACTGGTCGAGAATGCATTTAACGACTGGCAATTTTCCCCGGGAAATTAGATATCGTTCAGTGCGTAAGATTTTCTTGCTGTTTCAGTCCTGGTCATTAATGGTGGTAATAATACTAATAATGTCATTTCTTCGGGCGGCCTTCGGCCCTCGGTCCAATATTTCACTATATTGCCCTTCGAAATGACGTTATTGTACTAATATACAGATATACATATCCCACAAACATGAAATATGGATTTAATCTTAGTTAACAGAGCTATGTGTATAAACGAAATTAATCAACTACTGTACAACAAGCATATGTACTTACAGTGATTTTTTCTTGAGCATTTGGTAGCCAGAACTGAACATATTGAACTATTGTTTGTTCCTTTAAGGGCCCACTGTATTGATCAACCAGAGAACAAAGAGACACTGGGTTGATCTGACTGTGCAGGATATCAGTTAAAACATTGTTCACATACAACAGAACCACTGGAAAACATGAACATTTAATATCATATAATATTTTTAGGCTCTCTGGTCAGCTTAAGCAAATCATTTTTAAATAAGGATTTAGAAGTGTTACATGTATTAGGCAATATATAGATCAGCTTATAGGCAAATCATTTTTAAACCAGAACAACTGCAACGCCAAAGCGTAGCGAATCCCATCGAACATAAGGCTGGCATTTTTACAAAAGAAAAATATAGCAAATATCATAAAATAACACACATAAGAAAGGCAACCATTTTCAAAATGGTTGCTCACTAGCCAAGTTGTCATCAGAGGGAATAATAAGCTTTTAAGTAGCCACCTATAAAATTTTTGAAAAATTGCACACATGTACTTGTAAATGGTGGCCATTTTTTAAAATTTTTTATTAGACAATGTGCCATGCTTTTAGTATTCACATATCAAATATGAACAAAATGGCCACCTTCTACCAAAAGTGTCATTAGACAGTTTGCCATGCTTATAGTATTCAGTACTATTCACATACTAAATATGAACAAAATCGCTTCACTACTTTTCAATTATAGTAAAATATGTTCAAAATCTTTTTCAAAATGCCCACCTTCTACCAAAAGTCTCATAGGACAATGTGCCATGCTTATAGTATTCACATACCAAATATGAACAAAATCGCTCCACTACTTTTCGAGTTACTAGTAAAATACGTTAAAATGGCGTCCATTTTTCAAAATGGCCACCTTCTACCAAAAGTGTCTTTAGACAGTGTGCAATGCTCATAGTATTCACATACCAAATATGAACAAATAATCGCTCCACTACTGTTCGAGTTGCAGCAAAAAAAGTAAAATAACGAGTAAAGGCCGCCATTTTTCAAGATGGCTGCCATGTGCTTCTTTAATATCTACATTTCTAGCTTTATCAATGTCCTATATAATTTTTTTACATTTAAAACATATTGCTATTACAGTTTACATATTGCACCTAAATTACAGTAAACTCGGCACTAAAATGGCCGCCATTTTGAAATGAGTGGCCGTTTTGAAAATCAGCTTTCGAGCAGAAATTCTACCCCAATAGGGTACATGTGTACAAAATATGAGCAAAATCGGGCCAATGGTATTTGAGTTATTGCCCGGACGGACGGACGGATGGACGTACGTACGGATGGAGGCGTTCCCTATATCCCTCCGAACTTCGTTTGATGGGATAATAAGGGTTTAGAAGTGTTACACAGTAGTTGGGACATTTCTCTTAAATGTTGATCTTTTATTTTACTTTTTGCTTTTTTGCAGTATGAAAAGATGTCATTACATCATCATGTACCAATCAGATAAGTTATCTTTCTTTTACTAATACCAAACAGTGAATACCATCATTTGAGTTGTCATCTAGGATATCCAATAAGATCACCACTAGGGGGCTAAATGGATATGTCTGCTCAATTACTTGTTCACTAGAGGGAGTTGTTGTAGTGCTGCCATCTATAACAATATCAGCCATCATCAATATATCTGAAAAACACATAAACATAGAACTTTACTAATTGAAAAAAAAATGAAATGGGAATCAGTAGAAATAAGAATTGCTAAATTATGATACACTTGACAAATACCCTGACCACTGTAATATAAGTACATATGTGTGAAATTATTCCTTTCAGAGTAATATTAATTTAATCCATGTGATTTGATGAAGAAAAATAATAGCAATAATTAATAAATACATCTTTGTGATTCACTGGAATTAAGCATTTTTCAATTTGTATTCTGCACAATGAGCTGCTAAATAATGAAGTACACAAAGCATATAAATAAAGGTGGATGTACATCTAATTTGCAGCAAACCTGCTGATTAAACAGTCATCAACCCACAGGCAAAGATGACATTGCTAAAGCTTTGTGGCTTCTCATAATAACTCTAGAGTGCCATATGATATGTCAGATGAGAAAAAATCAATCTTCATAATAACAACTAATTACTTATAAGTCAAAATAACTTCATCAGGACCTAATTTCTGAGGTATGAATAAAACACTCTGAGCCATATTACTATGCCTGTCTTTTGAGAGCAAAGAATCATATAATCATATTTTAAAAATTATTTTGGATATTCATTGGATTTTGCCAATAATGCCTGTGAAGTGAAGTCTAAAACGTGAATATTTACTAATAATAATACGTCAAATACAGATGCAATTGGGGAATTTTTCCCAATATTAGAATGAAGTCTGACTTTCAATTATTGGCCATAATAGAGAAATTGATGAAAAATTAAGAGGTATCATATGAGTTTCATTCTATTCTAATAGCCTTTATAGTGAAAAGTGAAATAGCTAGACTGTGTATTTCAAAATGAGCTTTAAGCTGCGAGAAGTTCTGATAAGATGCTTGACTCAGTATTCGTATACAATGTAGGTTTACTGTATATAATTGTAGACTGCTATTCGGGTCAACTGTTAAAATTTCACACAAGAATGTAAATCAAAAAGGTCAACAATTCAGGGATAGATCATCCTATTAGAAGTAGTCAATGGTATTTCAGTAGTGGCCAACTGTGAACAGTTAATGGTACTTTACAAGCAGTAAATGGTTTATTGTAAAATTCAGTATATTTCAACTATCAACAGTCAAATACAGGGTGTCCAAAAAAAACAGGACCGTAAGAAAGTTGAATAACTCGGTCAATTTTGCATATTTTGCCTTGAAATTTCAGAATTATTTAGTTCATTCAATGTGAATTTTGTTGTTAAAGTTTGATAATAATCTATCGATTGAGTCAAAAACTACAGCTCCTTACAAAACATGCCCCAAATGTGCACCTCTCATCTCTATGCACAATTCAATTCGGCGAACAAAGTTGTTGATGATCCTCCTACACACATGTCTCTGAATGGACAAGTTTGTTCTAAGAACAATTGCTACTGGGGCTTACATCCTCCTGATGAAGTGTTACAGCATCCATTGCATTCTGAACAATGCACTGCCTGGGTGGCAATTGGGAAACATGGAATCATCAGTCCCTTTTGGTTCGAAGATGACTGGGGACATGCTATCACCATGAACAAGGACTAGTAAGTTCTCACCAAGTTTTGGAGGTCACTAAGCACCAGAAGGGACATCTAAGGAGATAATTAGGCAGTGGTTTCAACAAGCCAATACCACCCCAACACTGCAAATGATATGCTGAAATGGTTTAGGCAATGCTTTGGTGGTCAACTCATCAGTTGCAGAATGCAAACCATATGGGCACCTCATTCGCCTGTTCTAAATCCCCCAAATTTTTATCTTTGAGGATTTCCCAAAGCCAATGTGTATACTGACAGGCCCCTAACAATCTTAAGAGGGCAATAACTACCCCAGTATTTACCATCCACATTAATGTGTAGAGGTCAGGGTCATTAACAACTTTGTTCACAGGATTCGTTTGTGCATAGAGAGGAGAAGTGCCCACTTTGAGCATGTTTTGTAAAGGACTGTAGTTTTTGACACAATAAACAGATTATCATTAAACATTCAGAACAAAACTCACATTGAATGACCTAAATAATTCTAAAATTTCAAGGCAAAATATGCAAAATTGAACGAGTTATTCAACTTTCTTACGGTCCTGTTTTTTTTGGACACCCTGTATCATTGACTTTCTTTGTACCAAACAAAGTTTGTAAGTCTAGCTACAAGGCTCTGTAACCCCCCCCCCCCTCTTGGCTACACATCTTCTCACACAGCTTGTTCTAGTAGGGGGAGGGTTGCAAAGTTAAATCAATTAACAATATCATTTTTCTGATTTTGCTAATAATCTTCTTGGTGATGAGCTTCCCTTAATTGGCATCTATTGAAATCATATTGACATTAACTGAATTAAAAAGGCAATTGTATCAACTATACACTATACAAAAGTTATTTCTACACAATAATAATGTTTTAAAATATTGTTCATTATCTGGACATACTGAACAAACAAAAATCGCATTGAATGACATTAAACAGAGAACAATGTACAATATAAAATATAGATAACTATAAATATCATCCTTTGAACAATAAAGCATTGAATATATCACACCATACACCTTAACACATTTGCAAAATACAGTAAAACCTGTCTTAGTGAACACCTGTGTTAAGGGAAAACCACTTCAAACACATTTTACATTGACTTTTGTATAAAAAAACCCTATCTGTAATGAACACCTACCTACAGTGAACACTTTTTACTTACAGGGAAACATGTAAACTGGAACATATCCATTAATGGAACACTTCAGAGTTCCAAGACTAATTAACTTCATGTTAAATAAATGATCCTCTATATGTGGACCAGCTCAGAAATGGAAGACTCTTTAGAGGTACCAAAGGTGTTCCACTTAGACAGGTTTCACTGCACAGGTAGTATTTGTAAAGGAAGCAATCATTTCCAGTATAGTCAGGCCTGTTGTGTGTGTTTGGAACAGCAGATTAATAGACTGACGTATTGTAATTTGGTCAGGTTATTAGCATTACTTGCAATTTATCAAAGCAGTACATCTGATCAATGACGAGACAGACAGGACAATCTGAGATACTTCAATAAGCTGGACAAAGTCTAAGTATAAGATTGATATATTGTAACAGTTCTGTATACATGTACATTTACACATATCTGATAACTGAAGAAGAGCTGGAATTTCCATTTACAGAGTAATTGCAGCAAAGAATTTACAGCTACAGAGCAAGAAGCTGAACAAGTAACCAAGCAAACAAAAAACAAGACCTAACTACACAACATCAGTGTTTCCTGTAATCTATCTGAAGGTAACAATATTGAACAAAAAGAGGAACTGAACTAACACTACAACTTCAAAAGTATCAGTATCTAACTTCAGCTACACATTCCAAGAAAGAAAAGAACACTGAAGAATGTTTCCGACAAGTTTGGGATATCTGATATGGTCAAACACATTTGACCACACACTCTTCAATGCGATCGGGATCATCGTGTCCTTATATGCCCTGTATATTGAGATTAGGAAGCATAAGGATCCGCAATATGTGGCCATGTGTGACTTGAATGAACACATGTCATGCTCAAGAGTTCTTACTTCAAGGTAAAGTTATATATTAGACCTCTTTTTAGATTAGTAGCCTGGCCAGAACAAGTCATGCCTCTCTATTTTCTCAATAACTTTCTCAATTTTGAATATTTTTTCATGAAATTTTCACAGAATAAACTTTAAAGAATTCCTAACATACAAATTTTTTTATATGGTAAATGCCTCCTTAATTTCATTGTTACAACCTTTTAAAAAATAATGTCATATTCTGTTGATGGGTCATTTTTGTTGCCATTTTTTCTAAAAAGATACAAAAAATCTAAATTACGTTCTGTCCTAATATGGTCTACAAATTTGATTTCAGTCTTTGATAGGGGATCATTTACCTTTTTTAGTGTTCTAAATCCATCATACTATTTCAAGACCTCATGATCTCAAGCCTCTATACTACTTGTCCCATAAAAGGCATTTCTACTCGCCTATTGTCATACTTGATGGAGATAAAAGATGCTTTCAAATGGCGACAAAAATGACCCATCAACAGAATATGACATTATTTTTTAAAAAGTTGTAACAATAAAATTAATGAGGCATTTACCATATAAAAAAAATTGTATATTAGGAATTTTTTAAAGTTTATTCTATGAAAATTTCATGAAGAAATATTCAAAATTGAGAAAGTTATTGAGAAAATAGAGAGGCATGACTTGTTCTGGCCAGGCTACTAATTACTACAATATTCTGAAGGTGGATTAAGCTCATATGCCTTTTTAGTATTTATTAGATTAAGTTTTGATTATACAGCATGTCAATTGCTTTATTAAAACTAATGAAAGGGAATTAGGGTTAATACTATTTGCTCAACACCTATATCTACCTTATTTAAACATACATCCAATACAATCAAATACATCAATTGAATAATGCTTCAGCGTTAAGGCCCTGTATTAATTTGTTGAATAGTATTATGAAAGAAATAAAACATTTAACATTTTAAACACTCAAACCTCAATTGAACACATACCTCATTTGACCACACCTCATATGACCCAACTCACATGAACTTACACCTCATACAAACACATACCTCATATGAACACACTCCATATGAACACATACCGCATATAAATGTATACCTCAAACAAACACATACTTATATGAACGCACCCCATATAAACACATATCTCATATGAACAAATCTCATCTGAACAATACCTCACATGAACAAACCTTATATGAATACATACCTCATATTAACAAATAAATGTATCTTATGCATAAAAACCTAATATTTAGGTACCTAATGCAAGAGCATACCTAACATTCACATTTTGAGCAATTCAATATTGAGGTGTTCAATCAAAGATATGTTTTACCAAACCATAGCAGTACGTTTTGTATTATTCTAGATATGGTACAGGGTTTGGCTTTGTGGAGTATCTGGTTGGGAAGAACAGTTACCTTAACCAACCTAACTGTATTGTTGGAGCTATTATGTTCTTTATACAAATAGTACTAGGTAAGGCCTTACATATTTCCCAGCTCATTATAATGTTCAATGGCCTTCTTAATAAACTAGATCACAGCAAAGCCAACGCATAGGAAATCCCATTGAACAGCCATGGCTGGCATTTTTACAAACAAAGTATATAGCAAAAATCGTAAAATACACACAAAATGGACACTATTTTCAAAATGGTTGCTCGCTATAGCCAAATTGTCATCAGAAAGTGTAATATGCTCTGTAATTCTAGCCTGACCAAAACAACTTCTGCCATCTATATATCCATCTATTATAGCAAATTCTTTTCTAGCAAAACTATGAGCATAAATAAGAGAAAATTACTAATCAATCATGATTCTATGAAATCAAGTACAGATATATGGCATATTATAGAAAAAACTCATCTTAATATTGTGTAAGACACTTGAGGTGACATATGTCAATTAGAAAGGCACTCTATAATGTGAGTCAGTCTATGTAATCACCAATTACTAATCTTGTGCTTTGAACTTGATGCTCTCGGATTAATTGAGCTTAAAGATTAATATTATTGAGAACATGATGATGCTGCAAGATTAAAGTACCAAAGGCGGTGATTGTTCTCTCAATTCCAGCTTATCAAAGTAAATCTGATTGTGTTACACTGACACAGGAACCTTTATCAGCAACAACAATAATGTATAAATATAATATGCAATGAGATATTAAATAATTATAACTTGTTTTCAAATGTTTGGTAACGCCATATATCCATCCCATCCATGGGATATGCTACTTTAAATCTATTTATGTCTAATATGTGTTTATTTGTATTTTTCACTGATATGAAGAAGTGTTATATACTGCACTGTGTGTAAAAAACTGTTGTTTACACACAAACAAATACTGAAAATGGTCAGAATGACTTCCTTGCTTTTTAGACTAGCACATGAAATAAATCTAGCCTGACCTTCTTCACGTACAGTAAAACATGTTTAAATTGAATGGGGCCAACTAAAGTGTTCACATCGGGAGTGTGTTCACATTAAGATGCTCTGATTACATTCAACATAATGAGACATCTATAAATTGAGACTTAAGTGTTCACATTGAGAGGTGTTCATTTGAGTTAAGATTTATATTATAAAGGGGAATCAGAATTAGATTTAGCAACTTGTCTTATTTTTCAAATTCTTGACAATTTCATATTGGTTTCA
Source organism: Owenia fusiformis (assembly GCA_903813345.2). Classification (NCBI taxonomy): domain Eukaryota; kingdom Metazoa; phylum Annelida; class Polychaeta; order Sabellida; family Oweniidae; genus Owenia; species Owenia fusiformis. The sequence goes on along the minus strand of CAIIXF020000011.1, from coordinate 17,266,093 downwards.
TTTGTTCTTTTGTTTTACAACTGTTGCTCTTTGTGCTTTTCAATGGCATCTTTTTAACGCTACTGTTTTTTGTTCTTTTATTTCAGGTCAGTTTGACTGGTGGCTTGCTATAGAGGTGAACTACTATTGCTCTATAATAGCCTGCCTGGGGTGTTTCTATCTGGCTATTGTACTGTTCTTCATACTCAAGGATCTGTGCCTGGTCTGCATCTCAATGTATATCTGCAATGCTGCCATCTTTTATCTCAATTATCAGAGACATCTTTATGCAGCATTTTAGGCTACTTGTAATACAAAACTTATCATATTCAAGATCTGACAATAAGCAGTTTTAAGTGTGCTCTTAAACATCATGGGGCAAACAGAGTGGAGTAACACTAACAGAAAATTTTGTTGATTAAAATGTCCTTCCATATTCTACATTAGATATCTTGTTTTGTTCCTTGCACCAACCCTACCCCTAGCCTCCCATTCAATGGACATCATACCTCTAACCTCCCATTCACCCTCCTTCAAGCCTCCCATTCAATGGAGTCACCATACCTGACTCAAAATTCTAAATCAGTCCCTATAACACGACATAAAAATAGAGATACCGTACCTTTGATGTTGACATCTAAGTCACATTCCATGTTTTCTTCCACTTTCTCTTTGCCACTGTTCTCAGATGACCCCAAAGCCCTGATTTTATCAATATACTTGAAGGGGTCTTCAAGAAGGGCCTGAAATCCCCGTTCTAAGAGAGTCAAAATAGCCGAGGGGTCTTTATTGAGTTTAGCCAGGTGCTGTAGCTCAGTGAACCAGATATTCAACTCTGTTTTATGCTGAGTGAAGATTCCAGTGCCATCTAAGATCTGAAATAGTATATAGCAGTGGTACATGCATTGTAGGGATGTCACAGGGAAAAGTAACAACTTAAAATTAATCTCAGATAACAAGTTTTGCGCAACATGTGCAGTCTTTTGTGACGTTTAAAAGATCCGCGCTGCATGAGCAAACCGGAAGTAGACGGAAAATGTAAGTTTTTTACTGTGATTAACTATTTTGTTGGTTATGTTCTGTCCCATCCCGAAAGTCCCGTCCCGGAATGGACAATTCCCATCCTGTATTTTTGTCCCGTGACATCCCTAATGCATATTGTGTTCTGAACCATGTGAAAAAATAGAAAAATTCTTATTCATGTAAATGTAAGTTCTAAAATAAATTGTCTACTATAAAGTTATGTAAAATGTCATTTGTCTTGTGTTTAACGGGTGTTGCCATAAGAAATTATATCATAACAGTAAATTACGAAGTAACATCCCCACCCAAATTTGTAATATCTTTTTCATTCTTTTATTATTAAATCACAAAAATATGTCAACATAACAGCGATAAAGCAATCCTACATGTACTAAGGACTGGAGCATACAGAAAACAATTGAGTGATCGAGCTGGGAAACTCATATAAATGTTGGTAGCATAACTTAACTTATCCTACACTTAGTGTACTTAATGTATAATAACATGAAAAATAAATTTGATATTTATTGGCAAATTGAATATCCGGAGGATATCGTAACGATATACTCCGGGCGGAGGATATCGTGACGATATACTCCGGAAAACCCAGTATGCGGAGGATATTGTGACGATATACTCCGCTTGTTGATTTCCCGCCAAATGTACTCTATTTGGCATGAAATTCATTTTACAATGATAATATACATTAAGTACACTCCTTGTAAATGTAGGATAATAAGAACATCCTATGATTTTTTTCAGAATATCATTTTAATCTACTCGTTGATATTGATATATGCACTCGTTCGCTTTACTCTCTCGTGCAGATATCAATATCACCTCGTAGATAAAAAATGATATTCCTCAAAATTATAGGATATCCTATAAATAACAGTACATACCTGACAAAGTGACTTCATGGTTGCAATATTAAGACTGGTATCATCCGAAGTGTGAAGTAACAACTCCAATAGTTTATATACAACGCTCTTCTCATTCTCCTCCTGAAAGTAGACAATTGAAATATAAAATTGAAATGAGTTATATGACTTTTATCCATGAATGGATATTGATATCTGAATGAGCAAACATGTCTTGATATCATTTTTATCTACTTGTCGCAATCTATATTTGACACTCGTTCTCTATATTTTTTTGGAATGTTATATTTTTAAAAGCAAAATCATTTAAAATCATATCATGATATTTTTTCAATTCAATAAAAGAGATAATGATTTCAATATGAATGCTATTACAATGCATGAGGTCTCTAACGTGCACAATACATTATATATTCAAAGAACACACATTATAGCCTATTATAGTTTGTTCTATTTTTTCAAGAAGGCACCATTTTATTGTTTTCATATGCTTATTTCAATAACAGTATTATATTGCATGTACATGTACTATATCGTTCTATAACACACCAGCATATAAAAAATCTGAATTGGGAGACAAGTGCAGGGATTTACATGCAAAATGTCACCACGTGTCATTTGTTACAGACACTGACCACCAAACACTATTAGTTACAGATGCCGAAAGCAAAACACCAACTGCAGAACACTGAGCTAAAAAGAATTGGATGGAGACGATAACAATAAGTCACCACTTCTGGTCATCACTACCTGTCATTTGTTACAGACACTGACCACCGAACACTATTAGTTACAGACGCCAAAACACCAACTGCAGAACACTGAGCTAAAAAAGTGGACAATAACAATATGTCACCACTTCTGGTGGTGACATAATAATACGATTAAGTTTACAACTTACATGAGGGATATCCAGCAATTTCTTTGCATCTAGCTTAGAAAGAATCTGAAGCACATATATCTGCAAATCTTGACTTCCTTCAGGAGAAGATAGTCTAGATGAACGTGAAATTGATTCTACATCTTCAAGAAGTTTGGGAACATCTATGACATCATCAAGAGAGGATTCTGGGAAAGTGTCGACGTAAATACCGAGGGTTTCAAGAACTAGTTTGGCATGTGACAGGACATCAATAGTCAATACAGCCTTACCTACAAAAACAGGAGTTTTACGGACATAATAATGGGAAGACATTCAATTTTAAACTTCCAGTTGGTGTTTGGTAGTTTCAAAATCGACCACAAAAAGTCATTTAAGAATAACCTCTCAATTTATTGAAAACAACTTATGATAAAAAAATACAACATGTAGTGAAAATGGGAATGAAGAAATACTCCATAGACAAATGTAACACACCATTGTTCCTAGACTAAATAGTCTATATATTGAGGCTTCAAACAGGACTTATTTTCAGATGTTTAAGATCATACAGAGCATGTAACAATTATCATTTACAGTATTTTCTGTTGTCCTTTCAGACTTATTGATGATCTGAGATAACTTTGTAAAATACAATATTTAATATGCAATAAATTCACAATTCACTTACTAGATGTCTCAATAGGTGGCACTGTGTTATCTTTTGGTGCAATCTCATTGGTGGATTTATTGTCATCTGTCTTTTCATTGGTTGCTTCAAGTTTTACTGATTTTTCATTGGCTATATCCGTTTCTGCTGGATCCTCATTGGCTGGTTTATCACAAAGGAGCCAGCAGCTCCAAAGACTCTTCAAATCTGGTAGTGTCTGAAATAGAATGCCATACAAATATTATTGTACATATCATAGAAATACTGTGTAAATCTGCTGAACAGATTATTCAATAACAAATATCCTAATTTTACCATTTTACCCCAAAAAACAATTTCCATGTCGCTTTTTAAAGGCCCCATGTATAGTTTGAAAATATAGTTAATCATTCATACATGACTTTTTGAGTTGAAAAACCATTTTAGAAAAAGTTTTCAAATAGATTTTCAAATATTTCCCACCATTTGGGTAGAACTATAATATAAACCACAGTGGTTTGAACTTTATATAAGGCTTTTAAATACTCTTACTACCTTTATCAGAGATTCCTGTAAAGACTGTATGTATTCTGTGTGGTGTTTCTTTGTCAGCCATGCATGCTTTGACTTGAATTTGTCACTATGGAGATGACCAATGAATGTCTTCACTTTCAGCAGTATCTTCTGAGTGAACTCAACAACTGTATGCCTAATAAACTGCTCAGGTTTCTGAAGTACAGTAAATAGTAACAAGGCATTAACATGACAAAATGTCACCACCTAGTTGCTCACAATATTATGAGTTCAAACTTAATATAAGTCAGATTTGAACTTGTAAAGTCAAATTTGAACTTCTGAAAAGATGTAGATGATTTTGAAAAAAAAATTTGGTCAATTTGAAGCAAGTTGAAAACAGACCTTTTTGACCTTGAGAAGGTCAAATGTCAAATCTAAAGTCAAATCTAAAGTCATATTTGAATTTCTGAGAACATGTAGAATGTAGATGATTTTGAAAAAAAATTTAGTCAATTTGAAGCAAGATGAAAAAATACCTTTTTGACCTTTTTTGACATTGAGAAGGTCATTGAAGGTCAAATGTCAAATCTAAAGTCAGATTTGAATTTTTGAGAACATGTAGATGATTTTGAAAAAAAATTTTAGTCAATTTGAAGCAAGTTGAAAAAAGACCTTTTTGACCTTTTTTGACTTTGAGAAGGTCATTGAAGGTCAAATGTCAAATCTTAAGTCAAATCTAAAGTCAGATTTGAATTTCTGAGAACACGAAGATGATTTTGAAAATTTTTTTTAGTCAATTTGAAGCAAGTTGAAAACAGACCTTTTTGACCTTGAGAAGGTCATTGAAGGTCAAATGTCAAATCTTAAGTCAAATCTTAAGTCAGATTTGAATTTCTGAGAACACGTAGATGATTTTGAAAAAAAAAATTTAGTCAATTTGAAGCAAGTTGAAAACAGACCTTTTTTGACTTTGAGAAGGTCATTGAAGGTAAAATGTCAAATCTAAAGTCAGATTTGAATTTCTGAGAACATGTAGATGATTTTGAAAAAAAAATTTAGTCAATTTGAAGCAAGTTAAAAAAAGACCTTTTTGACCTTTTTTGACTTTGAGAAGGTCATTGAAGGTCAAATGTCAAATCTTAAGTCAAATCTAAAGTCAGATTTGAATTTCTGAGAACACGTAGATGATTTTGAAAAAAAAATTTAGTCAATTTGAAGCAAGTTGAAAACAGACCTTTTTGACCTTTTTTGACCTTGAGAAGGTCATTGAAGGTCAAATGTCAAATCTAAAGTCAGATTTGAAGGTCAAATGTCAAATCTAAAGTCAGATTTGAATTTCTGAGAACATGTAGATAATTTTGAAAAAAAATTTAGTCAATGTGAAGCAAGTTGAAAAAAGACCTTTTTGACCTTGAGAAGGTCATTGAAGGTCAAATGTCAAATCTAAAGTCAGATTTGAACTTCTGAGAACATGTAGATGATTTAGAAAAAAATTGAAGTCAGTCTAAACAGTATTTGTTAAGTTATAGGAAGTTGTAAGAAATTGTTACAGACGCCGGACGCCAACCGCCGGACGCCAACCGCCGGACGCCAACCACCGGACACCAACCACCAACCGCCGGACGCCGTCGCAAAAAAAACGGAGACCATAACAATATGTCACCACTTTTGGTGGTGACATAATAGTAAAGTATACTATATTTAATATTTGTTTTTGATAGTAAACATTATATTCAATATTTAACAATATACCTGAAGATTAAAGTTTTATTTACTGGAATGTATATATACACATGATAAATGACTGACAGTTTAATATAACTGAAGTGAGTTAAATTGGAGGCAAGTGCATATTGTACCTTGACAGATTGCATTATGGGATAGCTGATTAATGGTAGTGGGGCTAGAAGTGTCATTGTCATGGCAACCATCTTTGTTGTTGGTGTGTTCTCACTAAACTGTAATGTCTCTGGTGTCTGAACTGAGTAGATCTAGACAAGAAAGATGGATATAAAAATTATCTATAATATGTTTAATGTAACATTTTGTAATCAACAAATATGTAAATGACACTCTGTTTGGTCAAATCCCTCAATTGTATTATGTGGCAGGCCTGTAGTCATGGAGGGGTTAAGGGGGTGCGAGCGAAACCCCCCCCCTTTTGTTCAGATATTCTGTGATTCTTTATCCAAAAGTTATTGAACATATTGCAATTCTACTTTTTACTCATCTATCATAATTGACTTACCTCACTTAAAAAGTGCATGGCTGCCAACCATTTAGGTGAGACCCTAGGAGACAGAGAGTACTGAAACGTAGGTAGGTACTGGCCAATTTGGTCTGGACACTGGCGTAGTATGTTCACTATCAACTGTCTGGTGAGGTCATGATCGTACGGTTTACTCAGTGAGTTCATAAGATTTGTAAGGATATGATTCATGTTTCTGAAAGAATACACACTTATTTATTTTGGATACGTTTAGGTGTAGGAAATATAGAATTGAAATAAAGAATTTCAGTTCAGATCACATTCAGATATTGCCATATGGTACCATATAATATTACTGAAATGTAAATGCTGCTAATGCCCTAATGAGCTAATTTAATTCATTCAAAACATTCTTTAACTCTAACTCAAGAAACTCCTAGAATATAATTATAATTTTAATTTATTACAGTAGCCTTACTTTCCAGATGTACCAATTGTCCTGTCGTGAAAGTTGATTCCATAATTCACGGAGCAGCAAACTTCCATCATGAATTCCTGCACAGTTTGTAGAACAGCATCTATTTCAGCACTACTAGCGGGTGGTCTGTTAAGGTCCACTGCAGGTGTCTCAGACTCATTCTCTTTGATATTCTTTCCCTGACCTTTCCATTCATACAACAGAGCAACTTGTTTCAGAGTGAAATCATTGAAAAGTCTGATCTTGGATGTCTTGGAAATACCAGGGTTTCTTACCACCTGTAATATTAAGAGATGATATCTAAGATATCTGTAATATCGACAGAAAGTACTTAACCTGGACAAATGCACCAACATGTTATAAGATTGCAGAATCATATGGAATCAAAGGTAGATGCACATGGTTTTGAAATAAACCCCAGCAATTTAACAGCAGCTGTTTAACAGTAATGAAGGATCCTTTTAACAGTCTTTTTTCATGAATTTAATGAAACTTCAATTTCACCTAAAATGGAAATGATTGGAACACAATCATTCTCAACTAACCAACCTAAACTGCTACAAACCCCTACCTTTTCCAACAGTGTATTCAAGACCAATTGTATAGTGAAGGCCTTGTCTGACTTCAGCCCTGGGAACAAGCCATTGAGAAAGCCCTTTGAGTCAACAATAGCACTGATTGTCCCCTTGTCTCCAGTTACAAGGAAAGACATCATAAAATGAAGATAACAGGTTCTCACATCTCTTGGGTCCTGCACAAATTAGAAAGAATCAAGTTTCTCAATTTTTTCAAGATATGTTGAAGATTTGTCAGTTATATTAGTCCAGTTATTATGTCACCGTCAGAAGTGGCGAGTAATTAATATTACAGTCTCCAACTTTTTTGTGGCCAGTGTTCGGTGGTTGGTGTTTGGCATTCAGTGGTTGATGTAACAACTGTTGGCATTTGTAACAAATGGCAGGTGGTGACATTTTGCGTGTTAATGCCTTATATTAATAGTAGTCCAATGATTTGGTGCTTACAGAAAACTCATTTTTTTCTAGACAAAGAAACCTGGCCTTTTTACAAAAAAACTAACAAAATGGGTTCCACCTACACAGCCAATGTCAAGATGAGACCAAAATTAGAATTACAGTCTTCTTCATACACATTACACACTCCTAATAGGATATTTTGTACTGTGAGTCATATTTGGAATTACCTTGGTGTCTCGTCTGTTTAACAAGGGTGGAAGGTTTCTGCATGAAAAGTCAAATTGCGTCTGTACTTGACGTGCCATCTCTGCACTCTGGGATACCATGGCCGACAGAAGCTTCAGTGCAGACTTTATCTGTCCTGATTTGTTACGCATCGCAAGCAAGAAGTATATCTAGAAAACAAAGATGCATTAAATTTGCATTTTTAACCTCTTGAATCCCAGGCTCTTAAATCGGTTGAAACCAGAGAATTAGTCATTTTTGCCACCTTTAGATTTTGTACTACATACCTATACAATTTTGGATGCTCAACTTAGTAAAACGAGACTGCAGACGAGATCATTTCTACACAATTGAAAACAATTTTTGTGTAAATTGGATGAAAATTGTTCCAATAAGAGCAATTTTAGTGAGAAACTTTGTGACGGATTTTCTCGGGTTTCAGGGTTATTTCTGAGGTGACGAGAAATCTCGTCACTCCAGGTAGTCAAGAAGTTAATATTCAAGGTGAAATCAGACATATGAGCATTTCAGTCAATACAAGTCAATTTTAATATCATAATTGAAAGTACTGACATCGGGATAAAAATGTCATGAGAAAATTGCCCCTAATGTTGTTTTTTTTATAAAATGTTGGTAATCAATGGTTTGTACATTTTTGTTGACTCATTGAATAAACTCATGTGTAAAAAAAGAATTTTGACAAACCTGGTTCATATTGGAGGTCAGCATCTTTTTCACAATATTTTCTCCTACTATCTTGAACTTCTGCAGATCATCAGCAATACGTAGCAGGATACATTCCAGAGCTTGGAATATGGCACTCAACTAGAAATAAAATACAGTGATGGTAATTTAAAACATGCACTTTGTTTAACATGTACATGAATGTCTAATGATCTCTGAACTTCAAATGCGAGTTATTTTTTCTTGGTTCAATATTAAAGCATTAATCAAACTTTGTGTCATATTTGAACAGGTGTGTGAGTAACATGTTTCAATGATCATTGTTTTATTTTTTTATTCTGAATTAAGTATAGTGGGCCTTTAAGTGAACACCAGTCATTATACAGGAATTTCTTGTTTCTACAATAAACATTGATGAAGCCATCTAAAAGTGTTCACATTTCCATAATTAATAGATATTCCACTTTTTCTTAATACGACGAAGGCTATCAATCAATTCCTCAAAAAGTATTAAGCTTATTTTTAATTCATTCCCAGATTACTGTACCTCAGTTGGTTTTCTCTTTGTATCTGTCATGCATGACATGATCTCCGTACACTCCATTGAGCCCCTACAATAATTGTGAACTATGTCTGTCTCTGTCGTTGTACCATATGCTCTGGCCTGCTCTATGAATTGCTCAATACCTACAAGTAAAAATTGAGTCATGACTCATGTACTCTCAGTTGTATGAAAAGGCAGCAACTGTTACTTGAGAACAAACAGACTTGGAAATATTGAACTAGCAATCAACCCATCAACACACTTTTTCAAAGATGTTGACCTCATTTTCATCAAAAAGGCAATCATTTTTTACAATGTTTGATGCATTACTATTCCTTATTTTGACGTATCAAACATTAATTGAAAGAAAAACTGAATTGTTCTAAGATTAGCGTTCCCCGTGTTATTTCTCAATTGAAAAAGCTCATGATATCCATTGGTTTCAGTACATTTTTGTCATCCAAATTCAGAATCTTTAAAGTCCCTGGAGCAATCAGCTTTTCCTTTTACGAAATAAAACATGTCTCAAAACACATTCTAATTATGCATTCCTGAAGATTGAGAGTTAGGACACACATTTCAATGAAACCATATCAGCTTTGTTTTGTTCATGATGAAGCATAAGCACAGTACTTGATTGAAATTTGTGTTAATCCTTTTTGGACTTTTTCATTTTCCTCGTGTTTACTTTGGGGGCATTGCCACAGGCTGGTATCGAAAAATTTGTCCGCTGTGACGGAGCGTGCTATTTTGCATAGAAACACTAAGAAACCCAAACAATTTATTTTTTTACTCATATGTTTCGCTATACCAAAGAAAATTTCTTACTCCATGCAATGCGTATATCATTTGCGGGTAATTTTAACTTTTGTTTAAAGTCCAACAACGCTAAGAGTAAAAGCTATTGGAAACGGCGCCAGGGTATCATACTCCAAAATGTACCATTTGTTTTATTTCTTTTTAATGGTACAATACAGTGACACGATAATATTTACATATGTTTTCAGCATAACTCTGAAGGTATTCATGATATCTTGATGTATTGGGTATTTTTAATATTTTTTATAAAAAATAATGTTTACATTTTTTGTCAGCTGTGACGGAGCAGTTTTAACTTTGAACTACGTTAAGAATTTAAGATTCAAATTATATCTTTTAAAAGTACCCTTAGAAGAGAGAACGTCACAAATCACTTTCCTAAATAAAGACAAGCAGCCTCTTGGATATATGGGGTAATGTAAATCCGCTCCTACATGCGCGACGGAGCGTTTCATTACTGAAAGTAAACAAAGAAACGCTCCGGAGTAGGAAAACTGGCTGGCGGGAATGATGAGCCATCTGACGATTTCCCCAATAATGGGAATAAGAGGTATGAGTTCCATATTTCGAGTATACCATTCGATGGGTGTGATATTCATGTTGTACTTGGCTGGCTGTTGACGGTTGAAGCAATTAGGAAGAGCTGTACGAAGCAGTATAGTTATCAAAATTCAAAAACGTATTTGTCATTCTACCGGTCAAAACCCCTTTTGTCGATACATGTGATTAGTTGAGCCAAGACTAGAGCACCAACGTATATTTTAGTCAAATTCCAATGCTTCAACGCACCATACATTATCGTAATAGTGATTTGATGACCGAAAATCCAGCCTTAAAAATGATGACATTCTCATATTCAAGAAACGCTCCGATCTGGTTAACACAGTGAACTGGAAACGCTCCGGTAGTCTAGATCAGTTTAGGAAATATATAGCTTGCCTTTCCCTTCCAGGAAGCGAAAGAAAAGATCTATTATACCCCTTGGCATCAAAAGAAGAAAGATTAAATCACATATAAATTTTAGTTTTTTTCTATAGTTTTATGATTTAGCACACATGTAGGCATGAAATCATCTAATGTAGGCTTAAATCAGCTAGTTGCACGTTTAGCACCACCAGGTTCAGATGTTTCAATTTGCCTAACAAGTACAACACGTTTTTGAGAGATAGATTCGATTCGGAACTCTTCTCTAATAATCTGAAAATGATATCAAAACAAAATGGTAAGAGCGTTTCTACAGGGTTCGTACACCTTTTTCAAAATGAATTTCCCTGACATTTCCCTGACATTTCCAGGCAAAAAAGGAAATTTCCAGATCTAGTTTTCCTTGCACGACCTCTAAAAAGTCTCAAACAACTGTGTTTTATAAATAAAGGCAAGACTTATTATGAAGCATTTTGGGTTTGTCCTTTTGTACCATTTGTCATGACTTAGGCCATCTTATTCACCAATTTATTCCTGATACATTATATTCTCAATTTTACATATTTACATTGCATGAGGCCAAAGGTAAGCATACATTTACAGGGGCATAGCCAACAAATGTCAAGGAGGTGGATCTTTTGGGGTTTGCATCACTGCGAGCGAAGGAAACCCAAAAGGGGGGTACGGGGGTTCACCCCCGAAAATTTTTCAAAATTGACCATTGTATATGGTGCATTTTAAGCATTTCAAACTATAATCTGTTAATGTTTTGTAATGATCCAAATAAAAACTGAAACTTAAAAATGTTGATCTAAAGAAAAATAGCAACTCCCCTGAGGGGCAATTCCCACCTGATGATACACATTTTATCGAATACTATCATTGTGAACATTATATGAAAAATGGCAAGTGTCTTCTATATACAGTAACAAAAGCATTGGTATATAGAAGGAGTGGTATCGATATGGTGAACTTTTTGAACACACATTTCTCTTAAACCAGTCATTAAAAAAATCTAAAAATTTAACACATCGTCAATTTGATGGTCATCTTTTTTGTTTTAGAAAACACACCAAACACTTGTTTTGGTCTTGGTATCATGTTTCTAGAGTGAAATGAAACATCTTTCCGAACCTCATTAGAACAAAACAACATAAACACAACATGTTTAGGTCTCTTAATATTGTAATTGTACAAAGGAAATTTTAGTTGATTTTCAAAAAGTATCTTGTTAATGAAATAAAAGGTTTATCTTGATTTTTATCTATTTTGGGGGGATTTTATTTTAATTTTTTGAAGACTTTTTTAAAATCAACCAGAAATTCCTTCGTATAACTATAATATTGAGAAGTCTAAAAACATGTTGTATTTACCATTTTGTTCCAACAAGGTTAGGAAAGACATTTTATTTCATTCATTCAAGAATTGGTAGAAAGGAGCAAAAACAATTGCACTAAAAAAACAAAAAAAGTTAACAAAAACAGTTATATACAAGGGGCGATCCATATATTCTGATAAAAATGCTCCCATTTTGTGAATTTTCCACATATCCCTTTCATTTTTTCAGAACATGTAGATTATGTAATTACACATACGATGCCAAAATATTTCAGCTATTTCTTAAATTAATTTTGAAATAAGGTTGCCATGGTAACCTGTATTTCATGTATTTATGGTAGGCAGGTCAGTTAAATTATAACGTCTAAAATAGATAAATATGTTAATTTAATCATCCCAGATTTTTTCGCTTTTCACATCCAACCCTCCTCAGATTAACCCAACAAACCATGAAACATATACCAGTAATTAACTTTGAATGGCCTAAGACTAACTTACTACATGTACATGGAAAAGCATAATTGTATTGAACCATTTATACATTTATTCTTTATTTGGTTTCAGTATAATGTTCACTCTGTTCTTACAAATAGACAAAACCAGATAAAATGCCATTCAATCAACCCTAATGAAAAGATTTACAATTAGTGGAAACAGCTAAATGTTAGTTTTTGGATTTCATTGATATCCTGTCACTAAGCCTTAAAATGTATTTTGCTAGAACATTCTTTTTTCAACAATGATTCAAAATTCCCTGACATTTCCCTGACACATCTACTGTTTCAAAATTCCCTGACATTTTTGGCTCTTTTTGACCCAATTTTAAAATTCCCTGACATTTCCAGCACCTGGAAAAATAAATCAATTTCCCTGACATTTCCAGGTGTACGAACCCTGTTCTAAAATTGTGTTCTAAATCGACGGAGCGTTTTGAGGAAAACAAGCGATTTCTCGAGTACAAGTAATGGATTTGGACTGGGATTTTAGGAAATGAGAATATACGAGTTTGTGATCTACTACTTTAACAGAAAGATTAACATTTTCATAGAAATACTAGTTTAATTCGTAATTTGTGGTCAAATCGTCATCTTCAGATTCGTTCGATCTACACTACGGAGCTTTGATCAAGCAAATAACAGTTTACCACCAGAAGTTGAATAAATAAGATCTTTCCTCACGGTATTGTTCATCGAATGGTACATAATATTTCACCATAACATATGATATGTAAGAGAAACGAGAGAAACAATACTTACGGTCATAGTGGAATCTTCATTAGCCGCCATTTTATTTCGCTCCAGAGCGTTTCCGCGTAAATGAAACGCTCCGTCGTGCATGTAGGAGCGTTTGGGTTATACACCGTGATGATGTAAACTCAACATAATATTTCTAATACGTTTTCGCCTAGACGTCTTGAAATGTCACGTGTAGTGTAAATAGGGCTAATATGAATTTACTTATTCGAAAGAGCGCACAGACATCATACATTCCGACAGATGTATAACCTTTTACCACATAATATTATATTACTGTTTATAAGATGATCCATACAGATTTAATTTGTAATTATTTGAAATTCATGAAATTCATCGTTTTGCATAGACTGAAATTATAAAAAAAAGTCTTTGTAAACGTGCTGCACTGTAAAACCTGTATCAATGAATATCTTTCTCTAGTGAATACCTCTTCTTATCAAATATTCCTCTGACTTCTGTATGAAATTGCCTCTATGGAGTGAACATCTATACCAACTGGGAACACATTTTTGGGCTCCATATGTTTTCACTGTACACATATTTTACTGTAGTTGCATCAGATAGCCATAACTCTTAGTCAAATAAAGAACGATCTTAAAATCAAATTTTGCTTTTTCGTATTTCAAGATACATTCAACTTACCTTTTGGAACGACTAAAGAGGGTAGAACAATCCACAGTCCATACCATTATATGTATTTAGCTTCATCTTCAGCAAATCATTTTACTTCAAATAATTAAGTTACCGTAAAAATGACCATGTCAGGCCGATGGATCCACAGAGGGCACTACGAAAGGCAAATACCATTTACTGAAATGGAAGTTGACTATCATTTTCATGAGTTACCATTCATAAGTTGGATTGCAGTACAAACTGAGAAAAGAAGCTTAAAGAGTGGTCGTATATACATCTCAGAATTTGAATTGTGTACTTTTATTACGTTTCATTTTTCAGAATACTTTACGAAAGAGATTTGACACGCTCGCTCCTCTAAAGTTTAGTTGTAAAGAAATATATTATGAATCTAAATTCTTAACGCATTTCAGATTTGAAACTGCTCCGTCACAGCGGACAAAAAAATTAATTATTATTTTTTATCAAAAAAATTAAAAATACCCAATACATAAAGATCTCATTAATACCTTCAGAGTTATGCTGAAAACATATGTAAATATTATCGTGTCGGTATATTGTACCATTAAAAAGAAATAAAAGAAATGGTACATTTTGGAGTATGATACTCCGACGCCATTTTCAATAGCTTTTACTCATAGCGTTGTTGGACTTCAAACAGAATTTAAAGTTACCCGCAAATGATATATTCATTGCATGGAGTAAGTAATTTTCTTTGATATAGCAAAACATATGAGTAAAAAAATAAATTGTGTGGATTTCCTAGTGATTCTATGCAAAATAGCACGCTCCGTCACAGCGGACAAATTTTTCGATACCAGCCTGTGATTGCCCCTATCACGAAATAATGTACTGACCTTGAACTTTAATTTTGTGACATGTCATCCAACCATGTCTGATGGAAAAATAATTAAAATATTAGAAAATAATGTTTTGCAGTCTTTAGCAGACGAGTTTAGGACAGGGCAGAGGAGGATGGCCTGTTCTAAGATAGAAAAAACTGCATGATCTACAGTTGAACTATTGGTCTGAATGAAATGCTGCACGGAAAGTATGAATGGGTCGTCTGCTGTATTAGTCTATTAATGCAGTTATAGTGTATACTTTTCTGCAGTTTGTGGGAGTTTGGGATATTAAATGTTAAAATTCAAGAAAATATGCCAATTAAACGACTGATCAATTAATATACCAGCACTGTAGTTGACGCAACAAAGCTGATATGGTTTCATTGAAATGTGTGTTCTAACCTCTAGAGGGTAAGTAAGACTCCTAATCTTCAGGTAAATCTTATTTTTCAAGTTCTACCAAAGCAGTCAGGCCATGAAATAGACTCTATGACTAAATCTTTTCAGTTTTTCAAATTTTTATCACTGGTAGAGGATTACTCGAGTCTCTAGCCAATACTTGGCTAGAGGGGATTTCATCTGGAATACTGTGTGAACTCTATTTGAAAAATCACCAGATAAATAAATCATTAATCAAACCGGACCCAGCTCGGCTCCTTGATGAGATATGACATGATTTCATCAGGATTTCGTCTAAAATTAGAACAAAATGGCTCCAAGAAAAATGGCGATGTTCGAAAACTGGACGAAATGTCGTTAACGTCTGACATTAGTAACTGGCTGTAAATTCTAAGTTAGCGATCCAGAAGATGTGAACTAATACACTGATCACTTTGTGTGTTTTGGAATTTTTGGTGAGGTAATAAGACCAAAACTCGCAATTCAAATTGTGATGTGGAAAAATGGCGGACATATGATTTCAAATTTTATGATTACGACATGACCAGTTGTTCATGCAGGAATATATCTGTACTGGAAGGCCACGATACAGTTAGTATGTATCCAACAGACCGAATATAATATTCGGTCTGTTATGATTGATACCCTTGGCATGGAAATCTCGGCGATATTTTGTGCACATAAGTAGATAGCGAAATCAATGTCAAGGACGTTTGAATTTACGAGATCCAAACGAGATATGCAAATTTGTGAACTTTGACTTTTAACTTCAAACACATGACCACTTGATTACCTCGGCCTTCTTCATGAATATTTCCGCTCTATTTACTACAAATGACGAAAATTAATCGGAATAATGATAATAAATGACTAGATCTAATAAATTCCCGCACAAATGGAATTTATCAATACGCTTCCGTAATGTTTCTCCGTCCGCTCCACGTGTTATTTGTTTACAAATAGACTGACGTCACTGGCTAAATCTCGTTTATCGTGAGAATTGGCATTGCCAAAATGGCTTGACCTAATCAATGACTTCGCTACATGAAGCGTCTGTACATTTTATGAATATCTTCAGTAAGAGGACAATATACGAAAAAATAATATTGTAAGTTTTTTATAAGGTAATCATTTTATCATTAAACAAACTTATTTGTAACATTTATACAACACCACATTTTACAATAGGTGACTTACAGTCTGAATATTTATTCAGACGAAGGATACAGTCTAACGATACAGTGGCCTTTGAAGAAGGTAAGTAGAGGATACATTGTTCTTGAACATGGTATACGTGGTTGATTTTCTGAAATCTTGGATTGGGAAATATATTAGTTCAAATTCGTAAGTTGGCCCATTGGATTAACACTGTCTGTTCTAATAGTGCATTTGCCTAAAAAATATTTTGTGTGGGCGATAATATGTTACTACCTTTCATTTTTGTGTGTGGCTCTTTCATAAGCATCTTGAATTCGATTTCGTTAAACTCTGTCTCATCTCTTTTCTTTTTTACGTTATCCTCCTCATCTCCACTAGGAACAGCATTTTGATTAGCCTTCTTACGCTTCATTTTATCCAAATGTTTACGTTCGGAAAATTTTCACGTGCTTAATTTTCATTGGGTGTGTCATGGAAATTGAGTCATGAGTAACCCAGTAAATTTTTTAAAGTTTTTCAAAGTCTTAGATGTTGCTACATAACAACAAAATCAAGCATGTAAGAGGGCAAGTTAAACCTGAAAATCAGTCATATCGTCGTTTTTATAGTTCTGCGTGAACAATGAAATGCACCAGGTAAGTTGAAACTGATATGAAATGTCTTTGAAATGAATTCCTTGCAGGATGCCACTGCCAGAATCTTTCTTGGAAAATACTCAACTGTACTATTTTTTCCACATATGTTCGGTAATTTTTCGTATTGAAACTTCCGGAACTTACAAGGAAATCATTCATTTTCACGGTCAATGATTTACCTCTTGGATGTTGTGGCAAATGCTCCATGGTTGACGGAACAAAGGTGTAAATATGGTTTCATTAAGATTCGGGTTCTAACCTTTAGAAGGTAAGTCAGACTCCCAAACGTCAGCTAACTCTTATATTTAGCATGTTAGCGACGAACTCAGGCCATGAAAATAATAGTAGGCTACATTTGTTTCTTTAGGAGGTATTTCCCAAGAAATGGGAGGGACGAGATAAAACAAAGCAAAAGCGTGACATATTCGCAATTCTCGCGAAACTTCTGAACAAACTACATGTATGTTCAATAATTTCGGTGTTTGTTCCCGGGGTGTTTGTTTTTTGGCATGCATTTTTTCGGCGTGAACTGAAACATTTTTGCTAATGTGTATTTGCTTGATATATTCTGTCACACAAAAAAAACAGGTGTGACTTCAATTTCTTCAGCAAATGCGTGACAAATACCCAAATTGCAGGACAGTTGGATGGCCTGGTGGGAGAGTGAACTCTTGTTCCCGGGGTCTGTAGATGGGGGGGGGGGGGGCTTTGATTTTCTTCCACAATCTCGAGTTGATCTTTCCTATTATTACATACAAGTATAGTACTTATAAGTGGCTGTCAATCCAAAAGATGTCACAACAAGGATGTTCATTGTTCAACATATTTGTTTTATTTTGTCTTAATGATGATCAATATACATGTATATGTATCATGTTTAGGAATCTGGTGCTAGCTCTGGCCCTGGGACAGTTGATTGCAGTCTTTCTTGCTGGTACAGCTGTGACTAGTGGACTCTTGACTGATCGTGGGGTAGCCATACCTACAGGTCAGTTCTTATTCAGTGGTATCATCCCAATCTGAGGTCATCTATCAGGTCTTTGGAATTAACTTTAACAAATTAACCAATTATTCAGATGGCAATTTGCATTCATTGTCATCAAAATTTACAATATAAATAAATGTTCTATAACTGTAAATAATTAAGAAATATAGACCAAAGAGCAGGGTTTCTAGTTTCGAATAACACCCAGCTGGTCTCGGCACAAACGTTTTCTGTACCCCGAACGACCGAAGGGAGTGAGGGGTTCGAAAGCTTTGTGCCGAGACCAGCGGCGTGTTATTCGAAACTAGTAACCCTGCTCTGAGGTCTATATTACGATTCGAACATGAAAATTCACCAAATTGTTTCGAATAATTCATCATGATCCGCCATTACTACGACCCACCGTTATGACGTCACACATTACACGTATTAACTGGGTTATTATACTCGAATATAACCCAGCTGAAGCATTGACTTTGATTACAGTTTATAGAAGGCGTGAATACAGTCATGTTCGAATCATTTTTAAAGTTTAATCCTATCCACAATGACATGAAACCATAGGTCCTGGGCCGATATAAAGATGGCAGCACCAACATAGCCCAGTATTATTTAGAATAGTTATAAATACGTGAACGATTACCATGCCATCTTTATTTGAAAATTATTTCTATCGAGTAAAAAGTATCAACCTTAGCCAAGCCAATGCATGAAACCAATCCGATAGATCCAATCCATTACTTCCACATTTTAATGCATATGAATTTAAGCTGGATATCTTTGCTGTATTTCTAGCTCAGAGTTTCCTCAACTATGTCTTACTTTGTGTGGTTTACACCAGCATACTTGCATGTCGCAGTGGGGAATCTAGTCTTCTGGGGATTCTAAAGGAAAGATGGTGGAAATATATGTTGATTGGGTTTGTTGATGTTGAAGCCAACTATCTGATTGTAAAGGCCTACCATTATACCACAGTTACAAGTGTTCAGGTAATACTTTTTAATTATGGGCTTATTAAGTGAGTTTGGCAAGTTCAAAAATTAATAGATTTTAGAAATGTTTAGCACTGGGTCTAACTTCAATTCTCCGAACTCTACCCTTTATATCCTTCAACCACTTTGTTGTTGACAGGTTTGTAGTGGGAATGGGAGGGGGAGTTCACAAGGGCTTTAGCAAGACCAATTTAAACTCCCCATCATTGTTGGCCATGTAATCTATGTTATAAGTACAGGGTGTTCCAAAAGTAACAGGACTGGTGTTGGCATTTTGTCAATTCTAAACCGAGAATGTTCAAATTTTCACAAATTGTACTTTGAAGTAGTGTTACTAAAATTCTATAGTTTCAGAAAAAATGATTAAATACGGGTAGAGTTATGGTTGCTATAGTAACATGACATCACAATACCGGGGCAACTTTTTCATGAAAATTTAATATCTAACATTTTGGTTTTAATACTGAAGAAAGATCTATTCACCTATTACAATACAACATTTCTTGTTTGTTTTATTATTTGCTTTGTAGTAATGGTGTTGCTATACAACTCAGATTCATGTATGATTTCTTAATAATAATATTTATTCAATTTACTGGAATATCACTATGTATGACAGTCTGCACAATTTATAGTTGAGCTTCTGAAAAGACCCAATTTGAAGCCAGTTATCCACCTTGATAATGCCTGCCTGCAAGTCAGCATTAAAGACCAGCTATAGAGGACCTAGGTCTTGAGGACTAAGACCATGCACCATATTTTTCTGATCATGTAATATCTAATTTTTTTTACTTATATTGAGAATGGAATGTTAATCAGCGCGGTAAGACCTTTAAAGATGAGAATGACTGCTTCCAAGTTGTCCAATCGACCCTGCAATATCCTCAAATGGGTTCACTCATGTATTTGAGTCATGGATACGGAGTACTACTCTTGGACTGACCAAAAAGGAGCTTACTTTTTTAAAATAGAGGATACATAGGAATATCAAATGATGTATTTAGCAAATGTAATTCCCACCAGTTGTTGGATTTTAACTTTGATATGGGGTGTACAAAATGCTTAAAGTCTCAGTAACTTTCTGTTTGGAATGTTGCCCCGGGTATTGTGATGTCACGTTACCATAGCAACCATAACTCTAACCGACTTTCATAATTTTTGACGAAACTTTGCAGTTTTAGTTACCATGCATAGATGTACATCATGTAGAATTTTGAAGATGATTGGTGCATATTTAACAATATACCAGCACCAGTCCTGTTACTTTTGGAACACCCTGTATGCGAAATGTACATTTTAGTTCAAGTTAATGAACAACAAAATCTAACTCAAATTTAAATAAGATAATATCTTTGTTCATCATGTATATTTTATTTAATAAAGAATAAAATTATAACATGTCATGATGCTGTAACAAGGAAACATCCAGACTCTAATAGCATTTGGTCACATGTTTTTTCTCCAAAATAATCTCATGACCATAAGTTTAGTGTTCCTCATATTCATGTTGCACTTTAATCATCTGTACAACTATATTTTACTTTTTTCAGTTACTTGACTGCTTTACTATTCCTACAGTGTTGGCCTTGTCATGGCTATTTCTCAAAGTACGTTACAGGTGGACCCATATAGGTGGCGTTATATTCTGTCTAGCTGGGATAGGGACTCTCGTTTTAGCTGATGTACTTTCCAAAAATAATGCGGGGTCTGGAACTGGTTAGTAGAGTACAGTATTCTGCACAGGGTTTTTAACAAGAGGGTGCAAAATTCTCATTTTCACAATTCAAGCCAAAATTTGTCAAAACATGACCATTTTTCATGATTTTTCTCATTTCCAAGTGGGTGCAAATGGATTTTCAAGTGGGTGCAAGACTGTTTTTAAAATATCAGGTGGATGCTGCACCCAGTTGCTTTAATGCCAGGGAGATCATTGTTAATCTCTGAGCAACATTTTAAATATATATGAATGGTATTGGCACTGCATACTCTTAAATCAAATCTCATTGGGTTCTTTAATATAAATCGATGAGCAAGATATGTTATATTTCAAATATTGAGGACATTATGAATTTTTGGGAATTCTTTTCCAAATGTATGTGCCACCGAAGTGACATTACAGTGTAACCTCATGACATCACAGTGTAACATCATGACATCACAGTGTAACCTCATGACATCACACATTTTTAGATGATAATTAAAACATGCATTAACAATCTTTTTAGGCATGAAAGTAATAAATTAGACAATTAAAAACTAATTGAATTGATTCCCTCTCCACGGTGCCTTTAAAGTTTTGTAATCATTTAAACTTTTTAATGACTAATATTTTACTTAGGATCAGTCACGCATCAGACACAGTCATATCATCTCTTCTGTTTACAATAAAGACTCCACACCTTTCATTTTATATAAGGTTGTTTTTTATGTTTCCAGCCGAGAACCAACTTTTGGGCGATGCACTTGTTATATCTGGTGCCCTGCTATATGGGGTCTCAAACGTTGCAGAGGAGGCTGTAGTGCGCAATTTTGATCGGGTGGAGTTTCTAGGCATGCTGGGAATGTTTGGAAGCATCATCAATGGGGTACAATTGTAAGTACATGTACATGTATACAGCGATTTTTTATATTTATAATCATCACGTAGCAAACAATTTCTTCTGACCTTTCAACTTTTATAGGTTGGTCTTATTTATCAT
Source organism: Owenia fusiformis (assembly GCA_903813345.2). Lineage (NCBI taxonomy): Eukaryota > Metazoa > Annelida > Polychaeta > Sabellida > Oweniidae > Owenia > Owenia fusiformis. The sequence continues at coordinate 17,244,389 of CAIIXF020000011.1, read as the reverse complement.
GCAAGATTTTTGTAAATAGACAATCTTGCTGCCGGGTAATATCTGAAAAGGTCCAAAAAGCATTTTTCTTAGAGGTCTCTAAGGATTTTGCCAGCCACTAAAAATGTGCTTTTTTCCACTCTGAATGTAAGAATTTTATCTGTACTTTATATCAATCTTTCCTTTTGCAGTGTTCTGTTCGAGAGGCGAGAAGTGTCAGATGTTGATTTTAATTTAAACACAGGTAATGAAATATTTGTCTTTTTTTAATTGAAATTGAATCTGTAATTTTGTTGTAGACTTGCCTCTCACTCTCACAATATTGCATCATGCTATATCATAATATATCCAAGACTTAAAACTTTTAATTTGAGATATATTTTTATCCAGTTTTCCAATGTACTGTACTTCTATTTAATTTGGTGCTACTAATGTTGGCGGAATTGCTGTTTTGAACACTTGGCAGCTATTTAATTTAGCAGACTTGCAATATTACAATGGACTGATGGTATTAATCAACATGGTACTAAAATTACAGGGAAATTTGGTGGCGACTTAATTTGGCAGACTTTAACAATTTGATGGATCCACTGAACTAAAACGGCCACAAAATTAAATAGAAGTACAGTAATCAAAAACCTGATTTGTGGGTATTGGTCACATGATTAAATAGGCGTGTAGAATGAACATTTGACAAATGCTGAATACAAAACATAATGATGAAAGGCTGGTGATTGCACCTTCACTCTCCATTTCAGTGCTCCTACTATTGGGGTTTGCAGTGTGCCTATTTGCAGTATATTCCATATTCCCAATTGCTATCCAGTTATCAAGTGCTGCAGCAGTGAATCTTTCACTATTGTCTGCAGATTTTTATGCTGTTTTATTAGGTCTATTCTTGTTTAAATACAAAGTAAGTACAAAGTGTGTCATATTTTGTAATGCTTATGTATCCATTATAATTAACCTAGTTGATTGTGTATTTTTTTGTGAACAGTCAAACCGGTAAAAATAAATTTCTCAATGTCTAAAGCAAATTCCTTATCACTGGTACCTTACTCTTCAAACTAGTTACCGAAACAGTCCATTTTGTTAACAAAATGTTGGAACCTCGAAGTTACTTTTTCACAAGTTATAGGCAAATTATTTACTACATTTTTATCACATACAGTGTCAGAATTACAGGTGTGAATTTTTAATCGATCATCGATTAATTGATCGACACAAGTTTAATTGATTAAGATTCTTAATACTCAATTTACTGATTCTCAAAAAGATAATCTTCAATATCCTGCCGAGAGTAAACTTACTTGATTTCACTGACTGATTGAGACCTAATTTGTCAGGTTAGATTTTCTTAAACATATGATACTGACTCACTATCATGTTTAAGAAAATCTAAACAAATAGTTAAGAAGACAATATAATCATTGATGTAATACCTCACTTTTGATACGTAAACAGAACTTCAAAAAGGGTTAAGATCTGCAGTTTAAACTGTCGCTGAGATACTGCCTGCAACTTGTGAAATAAGGAAAAAGAGAAAATAGTACCTTTGAGGTTTTGACATTTTGTTAACGAAACATATCTGATTTGGTAACTAGTTTGAAAAGTACAGTACCAATGCTAATGCAATTCCCACTTTGGATTTCAAGTTGACATGCATGCTCTAAAAACAGAGGCAAAGGCCGATAGGAATAATTTTAAAATAAAGATGGCATGGTAATCGATCTGTGTTTATAAAAAGATAATACTGGATTCTGTTGGTGCTGCCATCTTTATATCGGCCCAGAACCTATGTCTTAAAGTATACCAGAGAACACCTCTAAGTGTAAACACTTTCCATTCCCAGCCTCGAAGCATTCACTTTTTATGGATTTTTTTATCACCAAAGGTTATTGTTAATTTGTACATCATATAGAATTATTAATAAAACTGAATAATAAAGTACATAAAAAATCTTGTCATCTTAGAACCAACGGTCAAAAACAATTCACCTTAAATATAACAACATTGTGACTCCTTCACAAATTAATATATGAATTATTTAATATGATATATGAATTATTTTTCTGTTTATTTTCAGTTCCATATTTTATACTTCTTCTCTATAGCGCTTATAATAGTGGGGATAATACTCTATAACCTGAAGCCTCCAGAATCACAAATCGAACAAATCTATGACAAAATACCAGAAAGCGGAGACTTACAAAGTTCCAATGGAACTGAGACACCTACTCGAGAACCTGAAGTTGAGACACCTAAATTAGGAACTTGTTTTGATATAGAGCCAGTTGTGATTGAGAATAAGAGAACAGATGCTAGAACACCTTCATGTAGGACAAGTTAAGACAAAGTACAAAGATGTGGTAAAGTACAATGTAAAGATGTGACAAAGTACAATGATGTGACAAAGTACAAAGATATGACAAAGTACAAAGATGTGGCAAAGTACAATGTAAAGATGTGACAAATCAGAATGTCTGTCCAAATTTTTGATTATTCAGAAAAAGCTAGGGCAGGTTTGGTGAAAAACTTTTCAAATGTCATTTTAGTGAATGATAGAATATTGTCTCAACTGCTAGTTCTACAATGCCTGGAAGTTCTTGATAGTTTCTCTCCTCTCATCTCTTTCTCTCATCGGTGGAATAATAATGCTTCAGAGGTATTTTAGAGTGAAAAAATCTAATATGGTTGATAATCCAGCGATCGTGCAACTAGTCAAGAATTGTACATTAGTTGTTGAGACACTATTCTGTTACTAACCTTATATAATTTTTGATCGGTATAGTCTAGAACTTTAACTCTGTCCCCCAGATCGAAAAAAATCTGGGAAGAACAAATAACGTGAGGAAACAAGGAATATGATACACTGTACTTGAACTATGTTTTTCACAATACTATCTATTTATTTTTATTTTGTGATGAGATTATGTTTGAATTAGTACAAATTACAATAAGCTATTAGCATTAGTATTTATTTTGGTTTTACAACAATGCAGTAATATTTATTTTTAGTTTAAAGTCTCAAATTTATACATGTAGCATTAGAATTTAAATCCAACTTTGGAGGAACCCAGACATCTGTTTTTGTAACAAGATTGTGACAGGCCCAGATGTGATTTTTATCAAAATTATCTTTCAATTCATCATAGATTTGTTAAATCTCCACTATGGTTTTTGGCCCACATAGTGAATTACACTTTGCGATAATATTTGACAAAAAGAAGGACTTTTCAGCTCATTTTCAGGAACTTTCTCATGTATAAAGCCAATGGCAGGTTTTGCGATTGACATTTTTTGCAAAGATTGTCCTCATACTTCATTATTTCTTGTGATGAATTAAATTGTACATGTAGGTTTAAGTATTCTCTACAATTTGTTCATATATGTTCACATTAAATTTTCTAACATGCTTCAATTCGGACCCAGTCTTTCAAAAAATCATCTACAAGTTCCCAGTTCAAATCTGACCTTAGTTTTGAGATTCTACCTTGACCTTCAGTGACGTTCAAATTGAATTTTGGATCCAAATTTTGGTCAGCCTAATCACAAAAGACCAACTGAGCTCAGAAAAAGTAAAATTTTAAGGTCTCGAGGTCATCAAACTTGGTCGCAAATTGTGCTATCGAAGTTTCTCAAGGTTCGAGACTACAAATCAATATTTTGGTTGAAAGTCAGGATAAACATTCCTCTAAAGGTTCTACACTATGTGAGCACAGGGCCTTCTGATTTGTTTATTGTTGAAAAGGATGCAGTAAATTATGAATTAGCCATAACATTGACAATTGTAGTATTGTCTTTTTGCCAAAGCCAAAGTTTACAGAATCAACAATCTGGATGTGTATGAGAAAATAGTAATTAATTTTATGATCTGTATCTTGGTTAATCAAGAAGAAAGACAATTTTTCAGTTCTTCATCTTCTTACAGATACAAATCCATCTTTAGAATTTCCAGTTCTGGTTCCCCAGCAGTGAAGTATGGATGGAGTGACTTCAGAATTCAATCCAAATATGGAGTTAAAAACTTACTATGTGCATTCCAATCCACATAGCCGTAGGGACCGGGGGTTCGGTGGTCAGGGTTTCCCAAAAAAATATTTGTGGAAAACCAGAAACATTAAATTCAATTTATATGACCAGTAAATAAAAACATAATGAAGTAGTGCAATTCTCTCCAAAAGTTTGGCAACCTTAGGCAAGGGTTGGAATTGTATAATTTTGAGAAGACACTGGATCATCATGACATTATGCAAAGAAATAAAAATAAATTCGCACAACTTAATACTAACAAATTGATTTAGTTTTGCAATATTAAGCAAATATTTCATTCTATGGAGGGCAATACCTGTTCATCTTTCAATGATTTTTGCAGCATGTATTGCCCGCAGCCCGAAGGGCGAGGGTAATACATGTTGCAAAAATCATTGAAAGTGCAACAGGTATTGCCCGAACATAGAATGAAATATTTGTTTTATTATATCATTGCTAGACATGCGCTAATTTTGGTTGGTAGTGTTTTGTTTCTCCTTTTCCCAATGATTTCAAATGATTTCTCATAGCAACATAATTAGCTGTCTTGACTTTGATCTGGTGAATTCAGAGTCGTTGATGATATTTATGCGTAGACTTTGTATGTGCCTATTGAGTCCATGACGAATACTTTGCAGACTGACACTCTTGTAATAGTCTATTACCCATCCTTCGTTCGCAGTTCAAGAATAAAATCCTCTAAAATTCCATCCAGAACGATTTTATTGATAGATTTAACGTCTATTTCGATATCTTTTTCGTCCACATAACACTTGAAAATGTTCCAAGACTTTTCCGTTGATTTAATGGTGTTTTTAGAATGCACATCCCTCAATATGTCGTTCTTTATATCGGAATTCAGACTTTTAAATCTTTTTCCGTCTGCCATTTTGATGCACGTCACAACTGTACTGGACGAAACAGGACGATTCAGAATTCCCGGGCGGGCAATACGCCGGGCAATACGTCTTTTATAATTCAAAAATTAAGGGAGCTGTGAAATACGCTTTGGTATTTTTGATCACATGGTACTGAATCAGCCAATCAAAGGACACAAATTCTAGCAATGATATAATAATTCTATTTACTCTTTAAATCTTTTTCAAGCAACTGAAAATTTTTCCCATAATTATAAATACATTTGTTCAATCAATTTAACATAAAATTTGTTATTATTTTTTATTTTAACATAAAAACAACTACTTATTGTCTTGCTACTGATGAAGACACATTTTCTTTCAAATCTGTGCGCCTTCGTTTTGTTTTATTCTAAACAAAAAAATCTTGCCCGGAGCTGATTAGTCCCCAGGAGCAAATATCAAATAATAGAAACATTTTGAAATTAGTTATTATAAAAACCACACATGTATGTATCATTTATAAACACAAGCATTTGAATAGGTATAGCATTTATTATCCATCACTTCGATTTATTTTGTGATGTGAATGCTATACTTAGGCCATAGCCAAGATTTCTCAAAAGAGTAACGCGCGTGCTCCCTTATTCACGTGTACACCTCCATATACAGGTTGACCCAGACAAATTACCCTCTCATTTTAGTATAAACTCAAACATGATTTTTTAATTTATCTGCGTATATAGACTGTTTAAATTCCAATTTTTAAAATGATCACATTTTCCATCCAGGTACATATATGGTCTAGTGATATTGTCCAAAAATGTTGAAAATGCAATTTTCTGAAATTGAGATTTCTGTCTTGGCCATCATTTGAGCCATTTCTGGATTGCTTTCATACACATTATCATCTCGTTTGAATTGACCTCCTGAGTACAGAATAACCAAAACATTTATTTCATTTCTTTATTGTCTCATATTATTGTATTTGTACATTGTATTCATATTATATTATTGTATTGACCTATGTACCACTTTAAATGTTCACAGTTTATCATGTTGATTGTAAATTTATTTATGGGCAGTTATACACCCCCTGGGGTGTCATAGCCTGTATAATGTTGTAATTTTTGTAATGAAAATTGAAATAAATTATTTTGAAATTGGATTGAATTGAAAATTGAATAGAATGTAAAATCTACCCTTTAAACAATTCAACAATCTCGTCAAATATGATGCACTGACTGTTTATTGGGTAAATTCCAATGATTTATGCATTTAACTCTCTATCTACACAAAAAATCATGAAAAGTCCTTTAAAACGGAGATATAGTTATTCCCAAATTAAGGGGTGACGTTTTTGGGGTCACCTGTACTTGGGACAAATGGGTATTTTCAGTTTCCTAAGTGACATCTATATTATTGAGTAGAGTGAATGTTTATTCTAAATAGGGAATTCGAAGTGGCCAGACGTACATTCAGCAGTGGTAAGCATATTTTGATTTGCATGCCCGAGCAAGGGGCGCCCGAGCAAAGGGCTAAAATAAAAGACTTTGAGGGCCTAGAGATATAATGCCCGAGCAAGGGGCTAAAATAAAAGGCTTTGAGGGCCTAGAGATTAAAAGGCTTTGAGGGCCTAGAGATATAAATGCCCGAGCAAGGGGCTAAAAATAAAAGGCTTTGAGGGCCTAGATATAATGCCCGAGCAAGGGGCTAAAATAAAAGGCTTTGAGGGCCTAGATATAAATGCCCGAGCAAGGGGCTAAAATAAAAGGCTCAAAGGGCCTGAAAATATATGCGCAAGCAGGGGGCAAAAAATATAAACCATGAGGGGTAATGAATAAAAGGCCCTGAGAGCCTAGAGATACAGAGATATATGCCAGAGCAAGGGGCTATTAAATATAACTATGAGACAATATAAGAGAAGTTTTCTGAGAGGCAAATATTTGACAGAAACAAAGAAAAATAGAACATTGATGACATGAAAAATCTTGATAACATGGCCTTATAATGAACACTGGAAATTCAACGTGTTAATAACACAGTAAAATTAGAGGTCATTATACACTACAGTACGTTATAGTACAGTGTGACGAAAATAATGACACTCAGGTATAATCTGGTAATTGGCAATTGAATGAAAACTGGGGTTTACTCAATAGAAAGTAGGTTTAATTGTTTTGACATGACTGGATAACCTGGATAACCTGGGTTATGTCCGCCATTTGTGACAACGGTATCTGAGTTTACCGTTTTCAGGCTATACCAGTGTGTACAGGGTGTCCCGAAAGTATGGGGCCCACCCTAGACAGACATACACCAATGTTCCCATAGTATGTGTCATATATCATTTTAAAGCTTATCCAAAGTTACATTGATTTGCCAAGTACCATCGTTCAACTTACAAATGGGAAAAAGTTACAGGCATTTCAAATCTTAGTGTATGGCCAAAATTAAAGTTAAAATCAGTATCCTGGAAACACCGCTAGCCTGAATGTGACCAAAAGTATGGGGGCTATAGTGAAAGAGAGGATGGATATTGAGTTGTAAAAAGAGGTCGGTAAGGGCAGAAATTCCAAGGAAACTTTTCTAAAATGCCTTTAAAAGGTTTTATGAGGACTATTAAATGCCATACCCCTATTTGCAGTGTATTTAAGGTCATATCTGAAAAGAATTGCTGCTGTTAACATGGCCAAGGGAGACACGACACTATTAATTTTGTGTGAAACTAAACTTTAATTTTGGTAAAACACTACATTTTAAAATGTGTGTATAACTTTTTCCTGTTTGGGAGTTGAACCATGATACTTGGCAAATCAATGTAACTTTGGACAAGCTTTAAAATGATATATGATATATACTATAGGGATATTGGTGTATATCTGCCTGGGGGGGCATACTTTCTTTCATTGAATTGAAAATAAAAATAACCTGTACTTAATATTTTTGAAAACATTCCATTCCCTATCGACGTTCCGTAGTCAGGCTATTCCGGTGTGGCAGTGGCGTAGCTAGGATTTGGTGACCGTAGGTTCTATTTTTTCCACAAATCTCCCCCTTCATCGGGGTTCCTCATATAAAACCATTTCTGTATTCTTCAGAATCTTCATAAATACAATTTACACTTTTTCCAAAAGTTTGGTAACCGTCAATTCCCGATTAGCCTAATTGTTTTTAGGGGTGGAAAAAATAAAATTACATCATTTCCGATACCCCCTTTTTGTGTTCGTAAAATACAATTGAATTTGAAAAATTCAAACAATTTGATTTTCTATATTATAATAGTTTTTGGTGAATCCTTTGCTGAATAGATACCCTGAAATCTAGCAATATCATACATTTTAAAACAACATTTGTGAAATGAAATCCAAATCAAGAGTCAAGGTTCAATAAAGACTAAAGAAGAAATTTGGGAGTTATTTTACCTTTCCCGAGCTATTAGTGCAAGGTTCGGTCTAATGTCTTCTTCGCCATACCTATTTTTTTTAAATATATGCACTTGTCGACGAATACCACCAATCAGACTTGCAAATAGACTTCTAAATAAGCAATTTGAAGGATGGACGTCCCGCATTTTGTTTTTTGAACATTTCTGAATCTCCGCCATTAAGATTCTTACTGCGGCTGGGATAAGATAAGACCACATGTGAGCATGTTTACAGTATAACCGCGGTTGTCTGTAGTTTGCCAACCTACCGTATGCACGCGTTGTTTACGGGTGTGTAGGCGTTAATTACACCCGCGCAGACGTAAAATTACGCCATTGCAGATGAAATTTACGCCCGTGTAGGCGTTAATTACGCCCGTTAAGTTAAGAAGTGAATTTTATACGCGTTAAACAAATACAGGCGTAAACTAATGGCGTTAAAATATGTTCAATAGCGGACGTAAAGACATTACACGCGTTGAGAAACATCTATTCGCCCGTCTAGATTATTTTAGCACCGTAAATTATGAATCAATCAGCTTCTTGCTTACATAATGATAAAATGCATTCTAGTTAAAAGTACATTTTAAAACAATACATTTTAAAACAACATTTGTGAAATGAAATCCAAATCAAGAGTCAAGGTTCAATAAAGACTAAAGAAGAAATTTGGGAGTTATTTTACCTTTCCCGAGCTATTAGTGCAAGGTTCGGTCTAATGTCTTCTTCGCCATACCTATTTTTTTTAAATATATGCACTTGTCGACGAATACCACCAATCAGACTTGCAAATAGACTTCTAAATAAGCAATTTGAAGGATGGACGTCCCGCATTTTGTTTTTTGAACATTTCTGAATCTCCGCCATTAAGATTCTTACTGCAGCTGGGATAAGATAAGACCACATGTGAGCATGTTTACAGTATAACCGCGGTTGTCTGTAGTTTGCCATTCTACCGTATGCACGCGTTGTTTACGGGTGTGTAGGCGTTAATTACACCCGCGCAGACGTAAAATTACGCCATTGCAGATGAAATTTACGCCCGTGTAGGCGTTAATTACGCCCGTTAAGTTAAGAAGCCAACCTACCGTATGCACGCGTTGTTTACGGGTGTGTAGGCGTTAATTACAACCGCGCAGACGTAAAATTACGCCATTGCAGATGAAATTTACGCCAGTGTAGGCGTTAATTACGCCCGTTAAGTTAAGAAGTGAATTTTATACGCGTTAAACAAATACAGGCGTAAACTAATGGCGTTAAAATATGTTCAATAGCGGACGTAAAGACATTACACGCGTTGAGAAACATCTATTCGCCCGTCTAGATTATTTTAGCACCGTAAATTATGAATCAATCAGCTTCTTGCTTACATAATGATAAAATGCATTCTAGTTAAAAGTGCAACTCCAAGATCCTTGTGCAAGTTAATAACATACAAAAATTTACGATTTAAAGTTGTTTGAATGCCCGTAGAATTTACTTCTAAGTTCAATGGCATAATTTACGCCTTCACACGCGTTGTTTGAAGTCTGCACGGGCTTAATTTTACATCTGCACGAGCGTAATTAATGCCTACACACCCATAAACAACGCGTGCATACATTGGGCGGGTAAGCCAACCATGCCATCGACGGTCATATCATCGATCGACTCTTGCAGTAAGCCTGGCCCACTGACGAAGAAAAATAAAAAAATCGAAGACTTAAACACCTCAAATCTACCCATATTCAAGGTCTTCTTGACACGCGCATGGAGTATAAAAAACAGAATGTTGGATGGAACGTTAGGTGAAAACGGGGCTGGAATCCAATGACAACATCACCGGGAAATCGTTAAAAGGTACGTGAGCATTTTTCCTGTCGATGTTTAATGGTTTTGGGAGAAGATTCCCTGGGTGATGATTAGTGATTGTGAATTGGCAGAAACTAGGTACGATAGGGGGTTTTCTTTGTAGGTAATGAAATAAATGTTAGATTTGATAAATTATCCTAACTTCGATATATTTTGACACCAGGTCCACGATCGTTGGATGGGTCTCTGCACTATTTACTCAACCTTAAACATATATTGGGCTAACTTTATGCAAATCCTCACATACTAACATACAGTATTATTAAAACGAGCTATTTGACTGAGAAATCCTCATTCATTGAGATAGACTTTAATAGAGTTCATTCAAACAGAGACCTTTATATGTCTCTGATTCAAAGATATATGTCAAATTCTAAAACATGCGATTCCCAAACACTTGAGATGGCATATTTTTTTTGAAAAGATTTTATTTTGTATTTCATTTTATAATATATAGAGGAGTGTTCACCTTATGAACTTACAGTTAGTTACTGAACAGTAGAATATTCAAAATCATTTTTTCAAAGAATGTAATATTTTATCTGTCATGGCGCACAATAAACGCTACACGAATACTCTCAATTGGTACTGATGATAGTAGTCCCTGATGATATACACTCCCCTCCATAAGTTTGGCAACCTTAGCTGCCCCATTAAACTACGTGTTAAAGCTTTTTTACGTTTGAATTTTTATTTACTTAACCTGCGATGAAATAACTTATAATATCAATGGAAACTTAATTTGACTTTGTTTCCAATACCTCCGAATTTTCCCAATTTTTTCCTCGATTACAGTAGGTCGAAAATTTATGATTTTGATTAATTTTTGAAAATCGTCATTCCCATGTAAACCAATGGGAAATGGTGGGTTCGGGGCAAATGAAAGGTCAGGATATCTATTCAGTAAAAGATTCAGGAAAAAATAGTTCTATATAGAAAATGCATTGTCCTGCTTTTTTTTCACCAAGTGTTTAACCTACTTGATGAATACTAAAGTTACATAGCTTCGAAGTCATTTTTGAAAATCATTTTTCGCCTCCTGTGTTATTTCAATGAGAGAGGTTTTCTGAAAAATAATTTTGACTTTAAAGACCCATAACTTTGTTGACCCTGAAGAAAGGTATCATTTTTTGTTAAATAAATTTAGCAAATTCCATTGTCTGCATTACTTGTATTTTTGCAAGGACTCGGAGTGATGGATATTCTGTCATATGACTTGTGGCAAACCTACCATTTCCCATTGGTTAACATGGGAATGTCGATTTTCAAAAATTCATCGAATTTATCATCAATTTTCGACCTTTTGTAACTGAGGACATTTGAGAAAATTTGGAGGTATTGAAATGAATTCAAACTACAGGGTGTTAAAAAAACGCAACCCAAAGAAATCGCTATATCTTGGAAAATACTGATCCAATTATGTTCATATTTTCAGGAAAGAAAGAGGAGACTATGTATGTCTAGCCCCTGTTGTTAGTTAGTTGTAAAACATGATAGCTTGGACACCTGCTCAAAAGACAGTTGTACTAGCAAAATACGAAAAACGTGAATGGAAAATCACTATATCTTTGAAAATAATAAATCAAATATGTTCATTTTTTCAGGAAAAGAAAGAAGAGACTGTGTATGTATAGCTCCTGTTGTCAGTAAGTTGTAAAACATAATGCCTTGGACACCTGCTCAAGTCAGAGGTGACTGCCACAGTAATAAAACCAAATAACTTTCTCACCATAGTGTTTTGGCACTTCAGATTTGGCACAAATTATCCTTATTTAATGTGTGGTGAATTTGTGGAGTTTCATCAAAATCACTCCAGGGACTTTACAGTCATGGTCAAAGTGGCTCCTAAAGTCTCCCCGAACCAGGGTGTTTGACTGTGATTTGAAAGCATTTCAACCATCACTGTAAAGTCCCTGAAATGATTTTGATTTCACTCTACAGATTTACCATACAGTGAATGAAGATGATTTGTGCCAAATTTGAAGAGCCAAAACACTATGGTTAGGAAGTTATTTAATTTTTTTGCGGTTGCAGTCACCCCTGACTGCGTTTTTTGTATTTTCCTAGTACAACTGTCTTTTGATCAGGTGTCCAAGGCATCATGTTTAACAACTAACCATTTACAGGAACTGTACATACACAGTCTCTTCTTTATTTCCTGAAAATATGAACATAATTGAACAAGTATTTTCCAAGATATAGCGATTTCTTCGGGTTGCGTTTTTTTTGAACACCCTGTACGTTTCCATCAATAGTATAAGTTTTTTTCTTCGCAGGTTAACTAAATAAAAATTCAAAGGTTAAGAGGCTTTAACACGTATTTCAATGGGGGAACGAAAATATTACCAAAAGGTAGGTTCACAATTAACTTTTCCCCTTTACAGTTTAAATTATGTCTAAAAGTTCAATACAACTTTGCACTATTATTAAAAAGGCCTGCATTTTTCAGAATTAGGTAAAATTGGCGAGGATGGGTGGGACAGCCTAAGAGATAATCTAATCAACTTGATTATCATCCATGCAACAGAACCATTTGTTTTTGTGGTTAAAGTATTCTTCGAATTAAAGATATGGCCCTTAGAAAAGTACTTGCCATATCTTACGTGGCTTTTTAAATTATGTTATATTTCAAGTTGGGAAGCGTTGTCTTTGGGATGAGTTGTCTTGGGATGAGATGTACTGGGATGAGTTGTCTTGGGATGGGATGTCTTGGGAATCTCTGCGATCTACATCTGCGACCTACATGGGGACCAAAAATATAATATGACCTGTAGGACGTTTCGCTAGTTTTGAACATGGTGCCATCTTGAAAATCCCAACATTCTTGAGAGGCCACGGAATCGTGATTTTCTAGACCAGAATTCGAATTCAATTCAATTCAATTTCAATTTATTCTTTTTTTAATTAAATAATACATTTATGGTTTACATAATTACACAGTAGGTGGCATCATTTTCTTAGCAGTTATGTCCCCATCATTGAATATATGCCTAAGGTCTGTCACCAATATAGCCCGAGCTTGCGAGGGTTATATTACGACAGACCGAAGGCATATATTCAATGATACGGACATAACTGTTGTATTACATACTTTTATATCATGGCTACGTTATATCAACTGATCAATGACGCCACGTGTCTCAGGCCCGTAAGACACTTTTCTCCAAGGGGGGGGGGGGGGGGGGGGGGGGTGCGGTTTTTAGCTTACTGTCAAAGAGAATATAAAATTGTCAATTTTTTTGCCGCGTAAATCAAATCGCATAAGTCAGATGGGGGGGGGGGGGGGCTCTGTTACTCTCTATATTGGTTTGGAATTAACAAATGCAACTTCCAAACGTTCCAATTGTTTTGTGGGGGTCGTGTGGAGTGGTCCACTCCCCCTAGAAAATTTTACAGTTTTGAGATGCTATTTGGTGCTTTCTGGGCACTTTCAAAGTCTAATTAGTTTGCAAGTAGTACGCCACCACCACAGGAATAGGAGTTGAGTGAATAAAAACCGAGCATTTGGTTGTATTTGGAGCGATTTTGCAACCATCTGGTGCGCCTGTGCGTTATGAGTCAATAAGAAAAATGTGAATTTTTTTCAAATTCTTTTGGGGGTGTCAAAGAGGATGAGAGGGTGAAGTGGGGTGGGATGCCAGTAGGGGAGCAAGGGGTTGTCCCCCAGAAACATTGACCATATCAAGGTGCTATTTGATGATGTCTGGGCACTTAAAAAATGTCTGAGACAATACATCATGAAATTCAGAATATTTTCTTTTGTTTTTGGGGGGATGTGAGGGGTGGCGAACTCTCCTCGAAAATTTCACAATTTAAAGATGATATTTGGTGCTTCTGGGCACTTTTAAAGTGTATTAGTCAATAAAAACATTGAAAAACAATCACAATTTTTTTCAAATTTTGGGGGTGTCAAGGGGGGGGGGGGGGGGTGCCAGAGGGGGAGATGGGGCTGGGTTGCCAGAGGGGGAGCAAGTGTTTGTCCACCATATCAAAATTTACAATATCAAGGTGCTATTCGATGAAGTTTGGGCACTTTAAAAGTGTCTGTGCCTAAAAGTGCCTATTTCCCAAGAAAATTTTACAATTTTAAGGTGCTATTTGGTGCTTTCACGGCACTTTCAAAGGGGGTGTTAGGGGGGGGGGGGGGGTCTGCCAGAGGGGGAGGTGGAGTGGGGATGCCAGAGGGCGAGGGATTATAATAAAATTATTGTGTCTCAGATTGACAGAATAACGTATAGTTATTTTGTTATATAAAAAGTAGCTACTGGACTTTGCATACAATTTTTACTTTGAGTGCAAAATTCGGCCTAACATACCCTATTATATAACATTTGTTTAAAGGAATCCAAATCAAGAGTAATCATATATTGAACTAACTTGAAGAGCAAATCCCAACATATCTTCAAAGAACATATTTTTAAAACGAGCTTTTTGAGGGGCAAATCCTCATTCCTAATTCATTGAGATAGACACAAAGCGTTCATACAAAGATATGAAAAATTCTGAAACATGCAATTCTTTATTGACTACAAATATTGACTATATAATGGATCGTGTTCATAAATGACCTTGTGCATTTACAGCGAGTTACTGAATAGGTAATGACGATAGAAGTGACAGATGATAGGTATATAGAAAAAAATGAAACGGGCTGAAATTCAAAAAGACCAAATTCATCCGTAGGTTCTCTGAGATTACATATTTCTTTCAAATTCAAATTGAAATGCCTTGCAACAAAGAACATCTACATGTAGTGCTAAGAGTACCTAGACCTATATCACGCCGGAAAAGCCTGACAACGGTAAAGTCAGATACCGTTGTCACAAATGGCGGACACCTGGTCCTCATTTCATGGGATTTTATCGTTGTTAATTCTGTGCATGTATTAAGCTCTTGCGATAATATATCATATGAAATCCATTTTCGATCAAATTGGGTCGTGAATCGCCACAATATTGGTGCTTCGATATCGTCAATGAAAATGGAATCTGAATTTGAATAATTTAGAAAGACAAAGGCATATGGTAATTACAGTGTCCGTTGTCCAGTATCTCATTTTGATCGGTTAAATTAAAGATTTTATTTCGATGGTAGACTTTAGAGTATATTAGTCTCAGGAACAATGTACAATGTGTATTAAGACACTTTGATTGATTGTTGTTCCAAAGGAATTTAGACCAGGTGCTCTATTAAACATACAGTTCATGAAAATCTAATTGAAGCGACGGTTATGTCCGCCATTTGTGACAACGGTATCTCACTTTACCGTTGTCACAACGGTATCTCACTTTACCGTTGTCAGGCTATTCCGGTGTGTATACATAAGTTCTTAGATTGAATTGAAAATAAAAATGACCTGTACTTATAACTTTGAAAATATTCCATTCCCTATCACCGTTCCGTTAGCTTGAGTCCGTTAGATCTGGTATGAAAGAAATTATGGTCCCCTGGGGATTATGACCCCCTTTCTAAACGGCCCTTACTGGCCCTGATTGTGTATGAGATAATAAGGAAAGAGTTGTATTTAGGTCACCATATAAATCAATGGAGAGTAGGACCATAATTTGATAGGACCTCCTACCCTTTTACACCGGGATTCAAACCATCAAACTGCCAAAAGCAGTGGTGCAGAAGTCCAGTGCCTTATCCATTAGGCCATGAATGCCATAGAAGCGAACTTTGCCTCGAACCCACCGTTTCGCATTAGTTTACATCATAGGTTCTGGGCCGATATAAAGATGGCAGCACCAACAGAATACAGTATTTATAAATAAACACAGATCGATTACCATGCCATCTTTATTTAAAAGTTATTCCTATCGGCCTTTGCCTGTGGTTTACATAGGAATGACGATGACGAGTTTTAAAATTTCATCTTTTTCCTAATTTTTCGACCATAGATTGTGATGACACGATTGAGGAAAATGGACGTATTGGGGTATTAAATCAAGTAACATTTCCACCTTTATCATAGGTATATATTAATTGCAGGTTGTTTAATTGAAGATCCAAACTCATGGGGACCTAACGTTGTCAAACCTTTTGAATTGCGACCACCACATTTTCAACCTTCGTCGTGTACTGTGTATGTGGATAGTTCAAGAAAGCAGAAAAATGAATTTTGACCAGTTATTAACTGATCATGTAGGAGAGATTGGACCCTATCAAATATGGATTGTAACTATACTTGCTTCACTATCGATAGCAGGATGTATGCTAAACGTAAATATTGTATTCCTGGCCGCGGTTCCAGAGCATCATTGCTACGTTCCCGAACTTTGGAATTCAACGCTGAATTTAACGCTTGATAAGATACGGAATGTTAGCATACCGTTGGATCTTGAAAATGGGGGCTATCAAAAATGCCTTATGTATAACCGAGACTATACAAACTTGTCACTGGCAGCGGTCGAGGCCTGGGGTGATGTAAATGGGTCAGATGTAGGACTAACGCCTTGCAAGCAATGGTACTATGACAAATCTCTATATTTATCTACTATTGTTTCTCAGGTAAGCAAATAATATGTTTGAAATGTTTAAATTATTTTCTTCACACAAAGCAAGCATTTTATATAGAAACACTAGTAACTTTTATTCTGGCAGAAAGTTCAAAGCTAATCGTTTTCTTCGGATTACAATGTTTTTTTAACTTATCAGCATGAATATAGGGTTGGGACCTCAAAACCACGGAATGCCGGAGCGGCACCCTTGGGCAACTCTCTACAGAGCATTTCTTATACCCCCCTTATAAAATTTACAGGGGGTACTATAAGACACCTTTATATCTCAGACACTAATAAAGATGTACACTTGAAATTTTCAGGAAGTATTTTTAGTATAATGCTTAATCAGTATGGCGAAAATCAAGAAAAAATATTAATCCGTTGCTATAGCAACAGTTATAGAACACTATTTGTTACCTTAGAAATGTATTATTTTGTGTGTTTTCATCATTTTCTTCATATTCTTGATTCTTAAACTCTCTGAAGCATATGGCATGATTAGAAGTGAAGATAAAATAATTCACCATATCATTTATGTAATATGTCTAACATTTCAGTTGCTATGACAACACCACTTGATAATCAGTTTCTTACATTTCACTTTCTTGAATGAGTATAAAGGTCGGGTCTAAAATAACACTTATGTGTTATGCTCTCTAGGTAAAGAGAGCTCCTTTAGAGGTAAATAGTCACATGAATTTGAAAAAAATGTATAACTTGTAGTTGTAGAACCCCTCCCCGCAGCCCCCAAAGTTTGACGATTGGTGAAAACTGGCAAAAAATTTTCATTTTCTAGGTTCAAATTAAAAATGCATTGGGATGCAACACTTATTAATATTCAAAGAACATCTACTGACTTTTTCTGATATAACAATATGAAGATTTTAATTATTAGACAATGGGAAGTATTTTATTTGAAACATTTTAGAATCCTATCCATAAAAATGTTCAAAAGAGGGTGTGGTCAATTTTACCATTTTGCAGCATTTAAAGTTTGAAATAAATACAAACAAAGGCATTAAAACATCTTCAAATGTTACTTGACATTGATTCATGTATAACTTCTGTATAGGACACTAATTTTATACGAGGGGTGATCAATAAGTAATGGACGCTTTTTTACACAGATACTTTTTATTGACCAATCCCTTTAATTTTCATACCAGTGATACATCATTCAATTATCTATCAATTCTGAAGATTTGAAGACAAAATATATAATACATGTTGATATATCCTTATTTCCGTGTAGGAGGTACAGGTACCCCGGGACCGACATTTACGTCACATATTCAGTCTTTAGCCAGTTTGGTAAATTTGAGTTAGGTTTGAACTTTTTATATGCAAGAAGTGCTGTATTGCTTGAAATTTTTTGCTGACTGACACATAAACAGAAAGTATTGTAAATGTCAGAGTGTTGTATGGAAGGGGTTTGCAGGTCAATTTGAGAAAGCATTGTGGAAGAAAGGGGTGGTGAGAGAAGGGAACACCCTACTCCATATGGACAATGCACCTGCCCACTGATCTCAAAATGTTCAGAAAACAATATCCCTGGACCTCAAAATTGAGCCCTTGACCAATGCACTATATTGTCCACATCTGCTCACATGTGATTGTTTATTTCTATATTACTTATTTCTATAGAGAAAGGATGCAGGTTTATTAACACTAATTAAATAAAACAACCCATGCAACTGTATCTTGCTACCATGTCAGAGAATGGATTCAGCCTTGTCTCACAATCTTGAGTTAAGAGGATGAGGAATTGTGTACATGTAGCACTTGATGGAACCTATTTAGAGGGCCCTGTAGAATGAATGTGGCATGAATACCACATAGTGATGAAAAAATATTCAAAATCAACTATGGCATAACAAAATGGAGTATTTCATGACTATAATGGCTTGTTTTGTTCAGCCTGCATTCAACTGCATTACATGTTAAACAAGCTAAAATAGCTTCAGAATATGCGACGTAAATGTCGGTCCCGGGGTACCCGTACCTCCTCCACGGAAATTAGGATATATCAACATGTATTATATATTTTGTCTTCAAATCTTCAGAGTTGATAGATAATTGAATGATGTATCACTGGTAAGAAAATCGAAGGGATTGGTCTATAAAAAGCATCTGTGTAAAAAAGCGTCCATTACTTATTGATCACCCCTCGTATGTTGATTATATGTTTTTAGTATCAGAATGAAATCCAATACAATCATACAGTAGAGACGTGCAAGGTTGGCATACAATTCAGACATTGGAATCCTTTACAACCCATTTAGCAGAATCATTCACAATTCAGAGCCAGGTGTTTGAAATGTTGATTATTTAAAACGACTAAATATGGCTTTCAAATGGTCAACCAAGTAGCAATATGCATTAAGTCTGACCAGGTTTGCTATCGCTTATAGTTACAGGTGTGACGTTGCAGCCAACATTTGCTTCTCATTATTCGTGGTCAGATCGTCAACTTGCCAATTATGCCAGAAACGGTTTACTCCACACACAAGATACCAAAGATGCCACCTCACACGAGCGCACTCACTCACACTAGATACTTTCCACCACCTGGCTCTGATACTCCATGATTTTACAAGGATTCTTGTATATATTAAGATGATGAGAACTACTGCCTGTAAGGAGTCTTGAAAATTTGAAGACATCATCTTTAATGATTTACATTAATCTTTTTAGCTACTGTTCAAACACCTGGCTCTGATTTATAGCTTAACAAAGACTGCCATTTGTTAAGATGAAGAGAATGAAGTGTTTTATATAATAAGAATTTTTGCCATGCTTTGCACATTGTATATGACGCTGCTGATTGAAAAGAAAAGGATAAGAAACGTACGGCCAAAATGACTGACCCAACATATCAGGATACAACTGTGCATGATGACCATCGACTTCTGGCTAATGAGATGAGTTGCTTATGTGTTGACTTTATGCCAATGTCCAGATTATGCCAACCTCTCTATTATATGGTTATATTTCATTAGATTTCATTATGATACATGTACTAAATATTAAACTTACGTATAGAACTGTACTCATTCATGATAACCATCATACTGTGATTGCTCAGATGAGAAAAACTAATGGTTTTAATAATTAGACATTATGGCAATGTCGAGACTATGCCAACCTCTCTACTGCATAACATTAGATTTCATTATGATACATGTACTAAATATAAAACTTATATAAAGAACTGTATTCATTCATGATAGCCATCATAGTCTGATTGCTCAGGTGAGAAAAACTAATGGTTGTAGTAATTAGACATTTTGCCAATGTCTAGACTATGCCAACCTCTCTACTGTATGATACCATTATTAGATTTCATTATGATACATGTAGTAAATATAAAACTTACATATAGAACTGTACTCATTCATGATAACCATCATAATCTTTGCTCAGATGAGAAAAAATAATGGTTGTGATAATTAGACATTATGCCAATGTCTAGAATATGCCAACCTCTCTACTATGCTGTGATGCTTATGTGTTGACTTAATGTTGACACATACATGTACTAAATATTAAACTTAGATATAGAACTGTACTCATTCATGATAACTGTCATAGTCTGATTGCTCAGATGATAAAAACTTATGGTTGTAATAATTATTAGACATTATGCCAATGTCTATACTATGCCAACCTCTCTACAGAGCATTTCTCATATCCCTCTAATAAAATCTACATGGGGTACTATGAGACACCTTTATATCTCAGACACTAATAATGATATTGACTTGAAATTTGCAGGGAGTATTCTTAGTATGATGTTCGATCCGTATGACAAAAATTAAGAAAATATAAATTTATCCGTTGCTAAAGCAACTGTAATAGAACACTATTTGTTACCTTGGAAATGCACTAAATACAAAATTAACATATAAAATTTAGTGTCCTATATACAAGTAATACATGAATCAATGTCAAGTAACATTTGAAGATGTTTTAATGCCTTGGTTTGTATCTATTTCAAACTTTAAATGCTGTAAAATGGTAAAATTGACCGCACCCTCTTTTCAACATTTTTATGGGATAGGGTTCTAAAATGTTTCAAATAAAATACTTCCCATTGTCTAATAATTAAAATCTTCATATTGTTATATCAGAAAAAGTCAGTAGATGTTCCTTGAATACTAATAAGTGTTGCATCCCTATGCATTTTTAATTTGAACCTAGGAAATGAAAGTTCTTTTGCCAGTTTTCACCAATCGTCAAACTTTGGGGGCTGTGGGGAGGGGTTCTACAACTTCAAGTTATACATTTTTTTTACAAATTCATGTGACTATTTACCTCTAAAGGAGCTCTTCTTTACCTAGAGTGCATAACACATAAGTGTTATTTTGGACCCGACCTTTATAGTCATTCAAGAAAGTGAAATGTAAGAACCTGATTATCAAGTGGTGTTGCCATAGCAACTAAAATATTAGACATATTTCATAAATGATATGATGAATTATTCGATCTTCACTTCTAATCATGCTTATTATGCTTCAGAGAGTTTAAGAATCAAGAATATGAAGAAAATGATGAAAACACACAAAATAATACATTTCTAAGGTAACAAATAGTGTTCTATAACTGTTGCTATAGCAACAGATTAATATTTTTTCTTGATTTTTTAACCATGCAGATTGAGCATCATGCTAAAAATACTTCCTGAAAATTTCAAGCCTTTATCTTTATTAGTGTCTGAGATATAAAGGTGTCTTATAGTACCCCCTGTAGATTTTATTAGGGGGGTATAAGAAATGCTCTGTAGAGAGTTGCCCAAGGGTGCCACTCCGGCATTCCGTGGTTTTGAGGTCCCAACCCTATATTCATGCTGAGAAGCTCAAAAAACATTGTAATCCGAAGAAAACGATTGATCCTCAAAATACCCTATATTTCTTCCAGACTATTTATTGCATTGATATCGATGCCTCGATAGGTTGACTCACACTCCCCTCCACAAGTTTGGCAACCCTAACTCTCCCCCATTAGATGACATGCTAATGCCTATTTATGTTTGAATTTTTATTTCCATAATCTTAAAAGAAAAGTCTACTTTATAAAGGCTTCAAATATAAATTGACATAATTTCAAATACCTCCAATTTTCTAAATTTTTCAACAATAGCAATAGGTCGGATATTGTTGACAAATCTGATCACTATGTAACCAATGGGAACTGATAGGTTTGTCGCAAGTCATGTGACAGAATATCCAATATATCGAGACTTCTTGCAAAGCATACAAGTTGAAAGTTGTTAAATAAAAAATGAGCGTCACGTTCAGCAAAATTGAATAGATATCCAAAAATCTGATTTGCCCCGAACCCACCATTTCCCATTGATTGACATGGGAATGAAAATTTTCAAAAATTCATCAAAGTCATCAAATTTCGACCTATTGTAATTGAGAAAAAATTGGGAAATTTAGAGGCATTGGAAATGCAGTCAAATTTCATTCCCATCTTTTCATAATTATTTTCAACGCTGGATATGTACATAAGAATTCAAACATAAAGAGGCTTTAACACGTAGTCCAATGAGGGAGTAATGGTTGCCAAACTTATGGAGGGGAGTGTACATTATACTTAGGTTAAAATTATGAAGCTATGCCTGTGTGTGTTTTTCTCACAAGCTTTTTTCTCCATATTGAAGTTTCTCGATGTTGCAAAAAATGGAACAGATGCGTCTGTGAAGTCGACTAATTGACCTTTCTGACTGACTAATTTTCATATCAGCATTACTTGTTATAAATTGTTGATCGAGGCTATAAAAATTCATATGATGAAACTCTATGTATATGTATTTGCAGTGGGATCTAGTATGCGACAAAAAATGGATGGTTGCCTTTGTCCAGTCCATCTTCCTAGCTGGCCCCCTTGTTGGAACCGCTCTGTCAGGTCAAATATCAGACAGGTACCTGTAATACAATAGTTTTTGTCTTGTCTTGTATATCTTAAAACTATTGTAAGTCAGTATTACATAGTACTAAGCAGCATGAAAGCAGCATTTACTGTTATTGAAAATTGTATATCGGATGTACGTTTGGCCCTAAAAGGGCATCAGTACTAATATTATATATAAATGAAATGCATAAGTCAGAAGATATAATTCACGATAATACTGAGTGAGCATTAACCCCGTGACACAACCATGCTACCGCTGAGCAAGCTCTTGGTATCAATGGGCCTGCTATCACAATCGACAGGTCGGGGCGTGTCATCTAAAATGTCAAATTTCTTGGTAAGTGATTTACTAATCTCTATGATTTTAGCTGCTAATTGGAAATTAAAATTTTTTCTTCATGCGAAAAGCTATTTTCAGCTATTTGCAATGAAGGGTAAAAGTTATATTTCTGTTCTATTATAGTACACATTTTTGGGACACCCGGTGTCAGAGTAAATATAGTCTCCTTGAATATATGGTCCGGGGGACCATACAACTTAGGGTGTGTGGTCTTTACCGGACCATATTTTCTGTATTGGTAAACAATATAACCCAGAACTATACTGGCGGACTATAAATACGTTGACAGTGAACGAATGGATTGTCCGGCTAGATTTTGGTCCTATCTGTTATTTTTCTTTTAAATGTGTAAATGTCGTACAATAGTATACAGTTTATGAGAATAATTACAAGATTTTGATTCATTATCTCAGCTTCAGCTTTACAAATGCCCTGGGCACATGCCACAAATCTATGAGCCTAGATCTGGATCTTTCGATACCCAAAACATCAACATTTTTCATTCGTCAGCGTAACAAAGTGTATTCGTCAACGTCACATTGGCAATATTCATACAGATCGTCGACGTAACAAAAGCGAGGGACTAAATATGTGAATTGCGTCTTCGTTAATATACCAAACATAAAACCGCATGTACAGGGTGTCCCGAAAGTATGCCCCCCCCCCTAGGCAGGCATACACCAATGTCCCCATAGTATGTGTCATATAACACTTTAAAGCTTATTCAAAGTGACATTGATTTGCAAAGTATCATTGTTCAACTCATAAATGGGAAAAAGTTACAGGCATTTCAAAACTTAGTGTTTGGCCAAAATTAAGTTAAATTCAGTATCCTGGAAACAGCGCTAACCTCAATGTGACCAAAAATGTGGATGCTATCGTCAAAGAGAGGATGGATATTGAGTTGTAAAAAGAGGTTAGTGAGGGCAGATTCTTCAAGGAAATTCTTCTAAAATGCCTTTAAAAGGTTTTATTAGCATTACAAAATGCCATACCCCTTTTTGAAATGTATTTAAGGTCATGTCTGGACATAATTGCTGCTGTTAACATGATACTTGGCAAATCAATGTAACTCTGGACAAGCATAACAATGATATATGACACATACTATGAGGACATTGGTGTATGTCTGCCCAGGGGGGGGGGGCATACTTTCGGGACACCCTGTATATTCTCAAATTAGACTATCTTCCTTAACTTTGAGTCCAATTATTGTCCACAACTTGTCTTATAAGTGGTGTAAAATCGAGAAGTAAAAATATCTTAACGAAAACGAAGCCCGGAAGTTCTTCCATCTTGTTACGCTGACGATACGTCACTAGGTGAGTACCAGTGATTGTACTCGATTCACTGACTTTCGAATCATTACTAGAGATAAAACACCACGGAACTCATCACGCCCGTTTGATTTTTTGTTTGTGAAAGAATAAATTTCCTTGGTTTTGGGTGGCATAGCAGTAGTACATGAACGGTCTTGTATTTCAATGAACTGAGACTTATTTATATACATATCCATGGACATTTATAACCATAACATATGGTTCAGTGTGACTCGTTAGAGACCAGAGACCATAATTTGGTATTTAAAATCCGCTCCGGACACCCAGTTCTAGCAAACGGACTAACATATCTAAGGAAATATTGTTATTCTAGATAATATAGTCATGGACAATATTTTCCAGTCTTAGGGACCATATTATAGATATACCAGTAAACGTTGACACCGGTATTGTCTTTTTTCAGAATTGGACGAAAGTATACCACCATTGCTGCAATGATACTTTCACTTACCTCGTCCATTGGTTTGGCCTTTTCACCTAACTTTATTGTGTTCACAGTATTAAGGTTTTGCCTAGGTGCCTTCATCGTTGCAGCATATACCGTTGGCTTCGTTTTCAGTAAGTTCGCGTCAATTGTTAATCCTACTGAGTCAAAAATATATTTTATTATTCTCCCGCGCTGACAAAATAACCACTTTGTAATGTTAATTTTATCTTTCAGATATGGAAGTCGTTGGTCCGTCATGGCGAAATACAGCTGGTCTCTCAGTTCAGTATGCTTGGGCGTTAGGCTACATAATAATTGCAGCAGTGGCCTATTTTATCAGGCACTGGTCGACATTACAGCTTGTCTTGTGCATTCCAATAGCAGTGCAGTGCATACTTGTTTTGTTAGTAACTAAACTTACCGTGCATTTTTTAAAAACTTTTGGCCTATTTTTAAAGCACTAAAATACTGACGAATTTTTGAAAATTGCCATATATGGTACCTCTGAAATAATATATGTAGTGTATACATGGGCATACACAATGTTTTATATCATTTTAAAGCATATGATATACTCTTTCAGAATGAACAGGTTTTAAGTCCCACTTTATAAGTTGTCATGGTTACAAAATTCCCAAAAATACATTGAGTTTGTGCTTGGACGTAATATCACGTCCTTAGTAGTCAACGTATGTGCTTTATGACGTCATATCACGTCCTTCGTAGCGAATGAGTTAAGAAATTGGACCATCATTTTCAGATTTGGGACCCAAAATTGAGGCTTAAAATCTTTGGGCAATTTTAGAAAATGTTAATTTTTAAATCCACTCCTGTATTAGCACACGTACCATTGTGCAAACAAAGCATCTTCAATACGAAGGTACCGAGATTCCATTGGGATCTAATGATGACATATTCCTTTTTCTCATATGACTAACCAAAATACAGCCATCTTTACCACATGCAAGATATTGCCATCTTTCATCCTAAAAAGTCACACGTGTAAGATGAGATTTACTTGTGACATCACTGGTCTATAAACATCAACAACATAGCAACAAATACACCGTTGCTAAGAGTATCCATGCTCATTCTACAAAACTAAGCTGTGACGTCATAACAATGGAGCTTTGTTGCCTCGTGTATCCATGTATTTTCTACAATATTGTTATGACGTCATAACAATTGAAAGATGAAGTTCCATTAATCTGAAGCTATTTTGCACCCAGTTTTGTTATGAAAACGTGAAAATAAAGCATAATACAGTCATATGAGAAAAACTTTCTTGTACTCAAGGAGGATTGGCTCCCAGAGTGCAACATCGATATTCTGTCCCATATATGGGCATGTCGTGCTACAAAATTTGAATTCCAACAGCCGCCATTTTGTTCACTTCAACATTTGAATCGTAAATTTTGGTCTTATTTCCTAACGAAAAATTCCAAAACTCACAGGAAATGATCGAGATATTGGTTCGAATCTTTTGAACTGTTTATTTTGAATTTATAATCGGTTATAATTTCAGAAAATAACGACATCTCGGCGTTTTCATTGTTGGAAAATATCGACTTCGATTCTGGGAGCCAATCATGGCGTAGAATAATGGAAATAACGTCACAACGCATGCGCGTAAATCGACATTTCATGGTCCAAAGATTTCAATGGAGAGCAGTCTTCATCAAAATTTAAAATCTTAATAACTTTTTAGCAAATCATTTATTTTCTTAGGATTCAACGGATCCTTGTTACACTCAACGAAGTGTTCGTTTTGATATATAAATCAGCAAAATCCATCCATAAATCTTTCGGCCTTTTAATGATTTAGTTTTCGGGATATTTTGCTAAAATCCCCCATTGGCCGCCATTATAAACTTTGAAAAAACTCAAATCCTCATCATTTCATATCATTCGTTAAGTGATCTAAACAACTCCAATCGCTTAGGATTCAACGGATTCTAAGAGATCAAAGCTAATACAATATGTTGACAACCCCCGTTTCAGCATTTACCGCATAATCTTTCGGCCTTTTAGGTTATAAATTTGTCAATATTTTGATTTTCGACCCTGATAATGACGTACTTGGATCCGAGATTCATTGTCCCGGGATTCATGACGCTATTTCCATTATTCTACGCCATGCCTCCTTGCTTGTACTCGTACCTGTGCAATATCGTCCATTCTTGACTCGCTTTGATTATCAAAGCTTATCAAGAATGGACGATCTTGCACAGGTACTCATATAAGAACCTCTATATATTCAATTAATTTAACGATTTTGCCACAACCACTCTACTCTGACGTAGATGAATTAAGACTGCATGTTTTGCAGTTTTATCCCAGAGTCTCCTCGTTGGTTGTATGCCACAAACAAGACAAAGCGAGCACAGGCAGTTGTCAAAGCTATCGCTAAATCTAATAAAAGGGAACTTCCAGAGAAACTATTATATGATGTTAGCATATCACAGGTAAAAAGCAGCACTGGTGATCCACTCGATTACGCCCGTTTCGGTAACAAAATGTCGGAACGTCGAAGGTACGATTTTTCTTTTTTCACGCGTTGTATTTATATTCCCTATAATAAGGATTGATGTATTTTATAGTGACATTATGTATTTTAATTTTGACTGTAATTGTATAAGCATGTTTGTATGTGGATGCACCACATTTTCAATGTGTGTGCCACTGTTTTAAAAGTGATTCCAATAAATAAATAAAAAATATTCAGAATCCCAACGACATGTTTTCACACAAACGTGTATCAGTATCATATGTTTTAGAAAATGTACATGTTTGCGAAAAAATAGCTCAGCAGACAACAGAATCGTCGATTTAATTCCTCACTTAAGTTACAAAAACGGTATGGGTTAAAAGTGCAGATCTTAAGTGTGTTTCGAAATACCGTTTCTGTAACTTAAGTGAGGAATTAAATCGACGATTCTGTTGTCTTCTGGACTATTTGTTCGCAAATATGTACATTTTCTTAAACATATGAGTGATAAAAATGTCGTGGGAATTCTGCCCACAACGTGTGAAAATAAGGGAAAAAGAAAAATCGTACCATCGACGTTGACGACATTTTGTTACCGAAACGACGTTTTGGTAACCAGCGCAATCGAGTGGATCACTAGTGAAGCAGACTCGAAGAGCTATGTAGCATTTCCTGTTATGTAACATTTCTAGAAGTGCCAATACATTATTACGGGAACACGTGTTATTTTTTCGCAAACTGCAAGTGCCTCGGTCGCACTTAAAAACCAACTACACACTCCCATTCTAAATCTTTGAAAGACAGGGCTCATACGTCTCATTGCGTTCATTTTTAGGAAAATGAGAAAGGCAGTGGCGGAAGTAATATTTTAAGTCTGTTTCGGGGACCTCGCCAGAGAAAAAGAACAATTGCAATTTGCTATGCCTGGTGAGTTGCATTACCATTATTTTGAGTTTATAATTTTAAGCTTTTATAATCTTAATTTCGTTATTAAGCTTGTATTCGCGAATGCAACTAACACATGTCGACTACCGGATTAACCTACAGTTTTATGGGTAACTCAATTAAATATAAATAGTACCTGCCATTATTCCATTTATATTTAATAAGTTGGTCATAAAATAGTAGGTTAATCCGGTAGCCGACAGGCGTTAGTTGCATTCGCGAATACAGGGTAAGTGAATGTTTTGTTTTATGCGCAATTGGTGATGTTTATTCTGAATCCATTTTAGGGTTGTCTGTTCGATTGTTTACTACGGATTATCTTTGTCATCGTCATCATTGGGCGGTGACCCATTCATCAACTTTCTCATCTCTGGAGGAATTGAAATCCCCGCATATGTATTCACCCATATTTGCTTCTGGAAAATTGGGCGTAGATATCCACTAAGCTTTGTGTTTTTCTTTTGTGGGGTGGCACTGTTCTGTCTACTAGCTATACCAAAGCGTAAGTAAAAGTTCAAAACTACATTATTCATTTATTTGTTCATATAATTCTTCATTGACAACTCCCTTTGATAAAATATGATGATTTGTCTCTAATAACAAATTGCAGATTTGACAACAGTGAAAATAGTTGTATCGATGTCCGCAAAATTTCTAATATCTGCTGGGTTTGGTATGGTGTTCAACTATGGTGCCGAGGTGTTTCCAACTCAGATTCGTAATTTAGGAGTGGGTACTTCATCATCCTGCTCCAGAGTTGGTGGAATTATAGCCCCTTATGTATCCCTACTGGTAAGTTTTAGCTCATAGTAGCATGATGTCGACATATACGAGGGGGGATTCATAAGTAGTGGGACTTTTCTGAGGCAGCAAGTCCCTGTGTACATATCTCAACCAAATTTGGCACATGAACGGACTAGGATATAAGGCATTGTTTGGTGAAATTTCAATTCAATTCGTTTTGTTCCTTAGCAACAACGGTTGCTATGGTAACCAAAAGTAGGGGTTAACGGAGCAGTTAAAAAATGAAGGGCTTGATCAACATAAATATGCTCATAAATATCTCAAAATGACAGTTATTTTCAAATATTTGGTTTCATATTGTCTCAAGCCTTGTAGTCATGACAACTGTAACATATATTACATCATCATGCTATTGTGATGTCACACAGAGCAGTGACACCAGGACACTGCCATTTTCAGTCCTTCTTGGATGGAGCAAAATTTGATTAAAATAGCAATGAAAAAGCAAGAATCACGTATAAACATCCGTGCTGAGATTAAATTTAATGCTTTGAAGAAGTTTTCAGTATTAGAGACCTAATGAGGTTTGTTGGAAGTCTATGGGAAAGAAAAAGTTAAAAAAATCTACAGTATATAGGTGGTATTCTGTGTTTGTATTCTGAATATGCTGTGAGAGCCGAGATTACCAATCTTGGAAAATATGGTTTTGAGGGTGCATACCTAGAATGGTCGAGGATGTGCCAAAAATGCATTGATTGTCATGGCGAATACTTTAAGAAAGAATGAGATTGCACCAGAAGAATAAGGAATCAATAGTCCTGCACAGAATTGATGTGGTCCACAAAATGACTCGCTAGAAGTCACGGATTAAATCACGTCCTGAATATCAGTTGAGACTTGTATATTTAACTAGCAATTTATGACAAACAATGTGCTCCGTGGACCCTGTTGTGACGTCATGATTGGAACTCTCACTTTACTGAAGTTGGGTGTAACTTTTTGAAATTTTCACAAAATGATTATCACATGTTTGTGGTTCTGTGTTCCAAGTTTGAATAAAACCTGGTTGATAGACGTGGAGTTATTGCATTTGTCCCACTACTTATGAATCCCCCCTCGTATATGTACCCGTAACATTCTGCGAATTTTTAAAAATAAAATAACTTGTTTTATATGTCTCTATTCCAGGGAACGTATAGCAGATTCGCCCCAAGTATTATCTTTGGTCTCGTGGCATTCATCGGTGGTTTTGTCGTGTTACTCCTACCAGAGACTCGAGGCCGACCCCTTCCCGAAACTCTAGAGGACGCTGAACGGTTCAGTAAATTCAAACACAAGAGGAATGAATTGAATGAAGAAAAGGGCGTATCCATGGTGCCTCTAAGAAGCTCGGAGTGTTCCTCTAGTAATGACAACGACAAACACGTTTAACAGCTGCTGCCATCTTTACTTTTCCTTCGTGAGGATTGAACAATTGTGTGGAACGACAAGTCTGTTGGGACGCATTTGAAATTTTAATGTCAATATTTCGGTGATTGGAATTGAAGAAAATAAATTTGAATCTCTAATTCATCCCAGAATTGTCGTGTACAATAACATCCAGTGATCTTTCTGATATTATTGAGATCCTTGTGATATTTTTCAGAAAATCGTTTATCATGCTCATATGCCACTGATGTCGGACCAATCAACTGCATATCCGTATGATTAGCGATTTTGAATTTTAGATTTTATTGAAATGTTGATTGACATCATGGGATAAACCTAATATCAACTCATGATGGTGATATCAATTTATTTTTCTTGTTATTGACGTATTAGTATTGCCATTAATAAGAATTATTGCTTCTCCGATGGGATTTTCCCGAACACTACAAGTACAAGATCGTCCGATCAAAAATGTTATATGAGGGTGGGTGCGGGGTTTTGAATTTTTCCCGCTAACAATTGTAGTAAATAATGTTATTGAAGTGATTGGGCACATGATCATATTTGTGTACATAAGCATCGACCATTTCAAGTATATAGCTATTGTCTTAGATAAAACAATGATCACATGTTCACGAGTAAATGTAATTGATAATTTGATAGTCATGTGTATTACAGTACTCATACTACACATTTGCTAGCCGAGCAGATACTGCAACTTGCTCACTGAACAATTTGATTGATAGCTGAAATGGATCTATTTTTGAATTATTTGACAGTGTTGATTTTATTATATTGTGACTTGATTGGACCAGGTTTCGCTCACCTTTGCATCATTTCTCCAAGACAACGAGGTGAATTTGATATTTCAAAGGTAAGTTCCAACGAAAGATAGTAAGCCCGTGTTAATTATTAGCATTTTCGAACATACAGAAAAACCTATATATACCTGTATATTGAACATTTTTCTTTTGCCGAAACAATGAGAATGGATGCCCTAATTTAGTATTAACCTATTTCTTGCCAAAACAATTAAAAATGGATTAGCTTATATGTTTCAAATATCAGATTGACTTAACGTATACCAAACGTGGAGTTAACAATGATTTTCTTACCCGTGTCATTTCAGGGCGGTAGCCCAACCTGTTTTAGGCACGGAGAACCATGTGGAGGCCAACCACCAGCGCCCCCTAACATCACATACATGGGAGGACAAACTGTATTTATAAAATGGCAGCAGAATTTCAACCACTATTCAGTTGGTTTCCCAGGTAACTGAAGTGTACTCAAAATTCATACTATGCGTTTACCTGTTAATGTTTACATGTTAATCGGAATTTCTCAAGTTGATATCAACTCCAAATCCACACACGCATTTAGATAATTTGTGAAAACGTAATCTTCAAACTGAAAAAATTGCAATGTCTGCGATAGAGAACATACACAATTAACTGTGAAAATAAAATTTCCCTTACTTGTTGACATATTTTAGATGTTCATATCGTGTTTTGTTAGTTTGCTTTCTTGCTTGTTTGTGTTTGCTCGATTGTTTTAATTACTGCTGATTTATCAGGTTACATGGACATTGCCCTGGCTCAGAGTGACTCAGCCAACTTTACACTCCTAACAGTCGTCCGAGATGAAAACTTTCACGCTCAAGATCATCAGCAGAACTACACTGCTGCTGTGGTGCGTATATAGAATATACTTGACCTTTGTGTGGGCCTAAATGACATCATATTTATAAAATCTGGTGATGTTTTGGGCTTTGTTTGTTTATGCCCAACTTGCATTAATTAATAATTACTAATATGTGATCAATTATTCTGTTATGTAACATTACGTAACGTAATTTTGATTATGAACTTTAATGTGTAAATAAACTTATGGCAAACGAATCTTTTATCATGTTTGATAATTTGATGTCGTGATCGTTTCAGAAATCGACCAAATCCTTATGTGACACATTATGTGTTTAATTGCAGCCTATAATATAATGATATGTTGCAGTTCAAGTTTCGAGTTGCGAAGTTGTACAATATGAGCAAAATTTTATTTTGATCATCGTCTTACTGTTAACACTGTTTCGTCTTATTCTCTGACACTAGGTGTTCCCGAATATTGATTGTGATCATTGTGTTTTGCGCATGCGCTACCAATCACACAAACCCGGAGAGTCCACGTTCTTACAATGTTCGGACATTAGAATCAAAAAGTCGTCTGGCAAGAGGGCAACATCACGTATTAACTCCAAAGCAGTGGATCCTGCTCAAAAGGCAATCAAAGATGCCATAAAACTGATTGATAGAAAACCAACTACGTCATCTCCAACGTTTTACGGGGTTGCTTATGATGAGTATGATCCTGACAGATGCCATTATGTGAAACTAGAATGGCCCAACCTCTACACGCAACCGATATCAACGCTACCCCTTGGTGTTGTTTCGTTTAAATCTAGAAGAACAGTGCATGGTGTATCAAATAAAATGAGTTTTACATCAGGGGCAAAACTGCATCAACCAATGCGCCTGAAACGTTCAACCTTCTCATCATCGCGAACAGTGTTATCAAAAATGGTCGGCAAGCATAGAAATCAAATTTCAAACCACCAGTCCTTCTTGATGGATCAAATCATGACGTCAGATACATCACCCGGTCCAGGGGGATCTGTTAATGTGACTGTGTTCATAAAACACTCAGGGGATCTAGATGACCCAACCGTGAACATGTTTGTAGTTGGTGCCTGGAACGGCTCATTGGTAAAAGATGAGAGCATAATATGGCTTGACAAAGCACCCATTAGTGCTATACAGCTAGAATCTCCAACTACATACTTAGTCTTTCAAATTGAAGAGTCTGAAAAGAAGCCTGGTAAGTCCGATGTATCAGATATCACTGTCCCCCGAGGATTTCTGTCAAAATTTGGTCATAACGTTAACTCGCCCTTATGGGCATAAACCTAAAATAATGTGTTGTGGTTTGGCAGTTTTACTGTTTAAACCCATAGATAGGGCATATCAACGTTTGAACACATCATTTTTAGCACACCTTGTCGCACAAGGCCAGCATTGGAAAGAACAAAACCTCTAAGCAATACAACGTGTCCATTCTTGTATCGCGAGAGTTCATATCATCTCTATTTACGTTTATTATATTTTAGGATCTTTCATTTTCAAACTTGGACACTTCAACTTAGATGGCGAATACTGGGGTGATTTGGCTACATCTGACCCTGAAAACACGTATATTAACTTTCAATGGGCAGACTATGACTACGATAAGCAGCTTTACTATGTCCTCATGGGAAATGAAAACTCCCCAGATGCGCTTGATGCCCGGATATACACGTTTCAGGTGAATAAAAAGTAAGTGAGCTAATAATGACGAATAGTTGATATAGGTCATTTTCATTCATTAAAATTTATGTCTAATTAAATTCATATTAGTCTTGCATGATTTCAGCGTTTTTAGAGGAGGGTAGACCTCTTTTAAAAATATATATTAGTTTTATCTAAAAGTCTTCAAGGAAACGTGTTACAGTCGAGAGGTGTGTGTCGTGCAAAAATATTGAGTTTTGGTGTTATTTGGTAAATATCATATGGTGACTCTGACCTTGAAATCTAGAGACTGCATCAGCTATGCAAAGTTACCTTTGTGAGTTTGCCCGCATACTTATTGTCAGTAAAATCAAATAATCATTTTCCTTTTTTTCCTATTTTGTTTTAGAGTGTCATATAAGCAGATAGATGTCTCTAAATACACTTTCCAATCTATTCAAGTGTATCAGAGAACTGGGCAGTTGATTGCTATGTCCCCGGGATTGTTTAACGAGACTTACCCCGCCTGGACCCTCGTTGAGGTCGACCCATTCACCGGACATGTCGAAAAGCTGTTTGATGTCACTCCTCCAGGTTCGTCATTACATACATCAATAATTCAACAATATATTCAAACAATTAATTTTAATTATTCACTCAAATAATGTGAATATAGGTGGCGTGAACTTGGTTAAATCACAATATACAAATAGCAGAATAGTGACTGCCATTGAGTGCAAAATATTTTTCCCGAAGGGAAGTTTTTACACTATTACCCGAAAATGTGGCTGTAACTTACCATTTGTTTTATTATATACACCATACTTACTTCATTTAATGCTATGGTTCCTATTAGAATTTAAAGGCATTTTGCCAACTCTCGTAAACCCAGCTAGCAGGGAAGATAAAAAGTACGAATGACTGGTCACATGACCTAACTGCTGATTTGCACCTTTCATCATCCCTGTTAGTAGGGATTTAATCCAGGGATTGTGTATGTATATATTATATATAATAATTGATATTAAATATTCATCACTAAATTGATGTCTGTTTGATTAATAATTATAAGTTTTATGATTAGGGTTACTTTTGATTTTGTATTCTTTAAGAATACCTGTACTACTATTGCCTTATTTATGATTATTGAAAGGTAAGGTATCGATTCCTTAATCCATACATCTTACATATTCTGTAGCTTTTATCATTAATTTCAGGAATATTTTCCAAGTATTATGGAGGTACTATTTTTAATGGCGTAGACAACACAAAAGGCATTTTGTATTACACACTAAGAGTGGCAGATTCATCCGCAAGTTTAATAGTGTCCGTGAACATTGAGACTGGACAAGTTGGTTATTCTAACATGGCAAATCTTGGACATATTCACAACCTCGCAATTATTCAACCATAGAAGTTGACATTTATAATGTTGTTCATTTGTCCCAACCTGGTTATAAAGACGTTACTCTGACCTTCATAGAATGCCCACCGACCCACTGGCAAAAATAATATATCTATTTTAGCAAACACGATAGCACAATAAGTATTTTATTTTGTAGATAGAGAAGCACCCAAAAACTAATCATCTACCTGGATATGTTTCATTATGTGTTTATGGTAACTTGGGTCTGTAGACATTCAAAAACACTAGTTAAATGATTCCTGGGAAATAAAACATATTGTTAAGTGTAAAATACTGAGTTTATTGTCTTATTAGTAAATAGAATATTGAAAAAGCTTCAAGCATTTTTTGTCAGACCACACTGAAAATTGTTTTAATCAATAGTAAAACCAAAAGTTCACAATTATAGACAACGGCGTAGAGACCATGACATGGGTTTTTAGAAATTTATTGACAATCCCTTGTATCTTCATCGCATAACAACCTAAAATTCGATAGAATTATAAATCACGCATAAATTATATACCACGTGAAGCATTTTTTATATTCACACATGTGCTTTAATAACTACCCAATGTCCTTTGTGATATCCCATAGACGAACTACTCGTTGTGAACTGAACAATTCTACTTCGTGTTGAAAGTAAACAATAATATAATTATATTCAAAAATTATTTTGAAATGAACTTTTATTAGATTCCTGGTTACTTTTTGAGAAAAGTGAGATACAATTATCCCCAATTTAAAAGATTGAAGCTAAAAAAAAATTCTGAGGACGGATCCGCCAGCATTTATTACATGTGTTGACATTTGGTTGTAATAATAATCGTAGAGGTTTATCCTGTACTATATATGTGCCAAAAGAAGGTTATCAAGCACCTCTTGGGTTACCCTTTGCATTCGTTTGACTTCACTTCTTAAAAGAGAGCTTCGTCTTCGTAGTTTAACTAGACTCTGCACGCAGGGTAGGTCTATGCCATAACAAAACCTTTAAAAAGAGGCATACTATTGGTCTAGACCTGAAAGTAAGGCGTATTAGAGGTCTACTTTTAGTTTACGCCTCAATTTAACTAGACTCTGCACGCAGGGTACTCTTGGGTGTGTTGCACCTCACAAACTCTCATGATTATCTAAGTATTTATGTTCGTTGGAACACTGCATAAACACCAACACTCGAGAAAACGTTATCAATAACGTAATAAACTAACTGATTAATGTTAATCAGTACTTCCCAATACTTTTTATGTTAAGATCATTTTGAAATGTTCTGAAATGTTCCTTTGGTTTATTGAATTTGCATTGCACTGGTGGATTGATCTGCCCACCCCAAAGGATGAGCCCTGAAAAATGTTTTTTGGGTCCAAAAATTGTGAAGTGCCCTTCTTGGGCCTTTTTTTAAATTTTAGACCTTATTTGTCAGCTGTAACATCCGCCACTGCATTGTGATATGGTTATTAAACGATTGCAGGAGGGGAGGGGGGGATTCGTCTTTGTTGCTCTGTGTATAAGGTCTTAAGCCGGAATGTCAGGTGTCTGCTTAGAAAAGAATGTTTCATTTTTGCACTGTACGAGTATTTGCAACACCTTATAGGCCTTTTCTACCTGGCACGTTGGCATATTTAGATTAAAGTAAAAGTTAAGACATTGTAAAGGTTAATTGAATTATCGTGATATCTAAAGTCATGACACTATTCTTAACTTTAGGTCATCGAGACATCTTATTCTCTGTAATATATCAAAAATCTCGTTGGTTTCTTATGTTTCTCTTATATCTTGTCAATCATCATGCCACTTAATGATACACGTTCGATACTTTGATTTATTCACACTGGCTAAATATTAACGAACATTTCATTGAATATATCGCCATAGACATGACAAGAAAACAGTATCAGTATATAACACTAAATATAATGATGTAACCCTTAAACAAGTATAAAGAAGTTCGAAATTACTCGCCGTACCATGCGTGTATCCTTCAAGATTTTCAACATATAGTATAATTTTGAGTGATGTAGTTAAAAATAATCCATTCACACATAGTTGTATACATCTGTATGTT
Organism: Owenia fusiformis; assembly: GCA_903813345.2. Lineage (NCBI taxonomy): Eukaryota > Metazoa > Annelida > Polychaeta > Sabellida > Oweniidae > Owenia > Owenia fusiformis. The sequence goes on along the minus strand of CAIIXF020000011.1, from coordinate 17,207,328 downwards.
CATAATACCGTTACAATAATAATACCGTTATCATCCTGTGTCACGCCTTTCACGAGTTCATATCATCAAAATTGGCAAAATTGGTATTCTAAATAACAGAAATAAGCTTGTTATAATAAATTCAATTGTCATGGAAACCGTCTTTTTAAATACCATTGCCATTCGTATATATTTCAAAATCCATATTTTCACACAATGGATTTTCATCATATGGAATTAAGGTATGACACTAAGTAAACTCTGCATTGCATCTTTGAGTATTCACTCTTCTCGCAGTATTGTTCATTTTTTCAAATGACTGTTCATTGATCGCTCTGATTATTTAACAACTGAAAGATTTCCTGAACGCATCGTTGTATTGGTATTACACAAAGATCTAACAGATTTCAATGCAAAGATTCAAGACGTTCATTATAATACTAATAGCAAGATTGAATATCATTGTTTGATTGTTTGCTATCAAATTCAGACAGGGCTATCCATGCATAGTACAAAGGTACATGAAACTGTAACTATTTGTGCAGCTTTTGTGTCACGAGTAAGCAAGTCTGATAAAGGATTATGTCTGGAAAATAGACACAAAGTTCATAATCACACAAAAATTAAAACTGTGCAACAGAGCCAAAAATGTGTCTGAGATTAAGAGGAAGATGTGCTAAAACTAAAATCCGTCTTTTTGGTCTATACAAGGGGCGATCCATATATTCTGATAAAAATGCTCTCATTTTGTGATTTTTTCACATATCCCTCTCATTTTTTCAGAACTTGAAGATTATGTAATTGCACATACATTGCTAAAATATTATAGCTATATCTTAAGTTATTTTTGAGATAAGGTTGCCATGGTAACCTGTATTTAGGGTAGGCAGGTCAGTTAAATTATAACGTATAAAATAGATAAATTTGTTAATTTAATCATTCCTCGGTACCTATTTCAAGCAGATCAAACGCATATCCAGGTCATTGCCAACTATTCGTTCAACTGCTCCATACCCCTGTTGCCCTTGTTTGCTATTTCCACAGTGGAATAGTTCTTTTTTCATAAATTGTATCTCAAATTATCGTAGTGTTATTTTCAGTACGCAAGCTCTTCTTGCAACCAGATTGGGAATGATATTCAACAGTGGCTAGCCTTCCTCAAATTTACAATTCTACCCAGAGATCCTTAGAGCAGATATAATACCTTGTCCATACACTATACGAGTCCATGTATGTCTCTGGCAGTGTCCTCTTACTTATTCTTGATAGTACATAAAATCTAATGGTACTCCTAATGTATCTGTTAATGTCGCACTCTGCAACAGCCGCACTAACCTCATCTGATCTGTCATTTTGATATTTGGTGTGTCTCATGACATGTTATTCTAATTTGCCCATCCTGTCATACATTGCTATTGTGAGTTGTTGTGATGTTATAGTGATCACAAATAAACATTTGTTTAGCAACAAACAATGAGAAACAATACCAAACTTTTTTAGAAAAATGTATGATTTCCGCATGCTTTAAAATATTTAAAATAACAAGTTATTATGATATTTTATACGTTATAATTTACTTGACCTGCCTACCCTTAATACAGGTTACCATGGTAACCCTATCTCTTAATTGATTTAGGATGTAGGTATAATATTTGAGCATTGTATGTGTAATTACATAATCCACATTTTCTGAAAATATGAGATGGATATGTGAAAAAATAGCAAAATGAGAGCATTTTTATCAGAATATATGGATCGCCCCTTGTATGCAAGGAAAAATTGTTAAGACATAAGTAATGGCTCATTGGAAAGGTCTTTTTGTGGTTTTTAAGATAAACAAAAAATCAAAATATTGAAAAATCTGTGATAAGAACCCTTTTCCTATGGCCTGGCTCATATGTAAGATATGAATTGTAACAGGCTACCTATATACATACAATAAATAGGTATATTGTATAATTCATGATTTGACTATGATCCCCTAGTGTCATATTTCTATTGCATTGAAAATATTCTTATCCAAATAGAACAGATTCCCTTGTTAACAGTTGTGTCGAAGAAATACTTAACAAAGCAGCATGACGCCCAGGCTGTAGCAACACTATTCTGAAAAAGTAAAAAAGTAAAGATAAGAAACCAAAACATACTTCATTTCTTTCGCTTGTAAACAACAAGGGCTAGGCTTTGCATCAATTATAAACGGCATTGCATGACGATTAAACAAGACATTGTATCAAATCTTGGCGAAGCTTTGCAGCAAATGCAAACAAAAAGTCGCATCAGTCAAAAATAAAACGTTGCATCAGACACAAACAAAACGTTGCATCTACTTAAAGCTTAGCTTAAACAAACAAGGCGTTGCCCAATTGAACAAGAGAACTATTTACAGAAATGTTTCTAGGCATTCTTATCACAAGGAAGTGTCCGATGAATAAAATAAATTGTCACTTGAATATGATTAATCTCACATCAATTCACCATTTAATCATTAAGAATGGCTTCGTATAGAAGCCGAATGGTTAACTTATATCTGCAATCGATAACTTGATTTCAAAGTTCAATTCTAGCATTTTGATTTCTATACAAAGCCTAGTCAACGATTATTCTAGTTCTATGTTTGTAACACATGCTTCACTCATACATTACGGATTGATTTTTCTTGATTAAAATGCTGGTATGAATAGAACGCATATGTATTTTGCACAGCAACAGTTTGTTGAAAAACCATCTTGCATTAGTCATAACGTTATATAGCAACACCTCTAATTCATTATCAGAAGTACTTGGTTAATTAACGATATCACTGTGGACTTTGGTATTGACTCAAATATTGTTGAAAGATAATAATAACGTGTTCTTAGAAAATACAACCTGTATCATGTTGGTCGAGCTGAAGTGATCAGTTCGAATGTTTTAAATTTATAATCCAAAAGAGATAACGACGCTATGACGAATAAGCGAAATCGTTTTTGAAATGATATACAGCTAGTTAACAGGAAGAAGGTACAACCGTCTGCGGTTGACATTTAGAGGAAACTTAACGACACTATATGGAGGAGAAATACAAATTTGTGCCTGAATAATCATACTTACGATAGGTGGCTTAACTGCATCATTTATAACATCTTTAATAACAACAGGAGCAGCATGGTTCACTCCAATATGGTCATCGGGAACACTAACTTGGTCTGGTTTATTGTTACGATTGCAGTCATTTGCCAACAGGTAGGGGTAACATCTTATTTTACACGATATTCATTCAGCGTGATCTTTATATTGAGTAACTTAAATATCAGGTTGGTCAAAATGGTCACCTATTTTGACTTGATGCATATTGGTCGGTTTATTGTTAGGAATGTTGACATGAATAGCGGAAAATAACTTATCATTTAGTGTTGTATTTCAAATGACGCAATTTCTTATCTCTAACAAATTAATCAATTGACATAAGATCAACACACATAAGGAAGAACCAACGAAAAACTTCTGACATGGGCTTACTTTACGATAAGTATTGATCAACTTGACATTTGATATGGACAACAAAATGGTACAGGTAGTCTGTATATTCATTAGTATTATTATTGGGGTATAATTCATTTTTAAGGTTCGGTTGTTTAACCCTTTGTGCACATTGGGCTTTGAAAACAAACTACACGAAAATAGGCCAAACGGTGCAAGATCTTTTGAGATTTTCATATACTTGAATATAATAAATATAACTTTAGATGTTAAATGGTGATTGAAATAAATGTGTATGTATTTTATTGTAGTGTTTAATTCTAAGGCTAATGCACAATGTATTATAGTATCCTTTTACATGTAAGTAAAGCTTTGTCAACAAATTTCAATTGACGATATTTACCAAATGAAAGATAATTTAACAATGATATATGTCAACAAGTTGTAATCTCAATAGATGTATTTAAGGACATTCCAATAGCTTTTGACACAATGTGGGCAGAAGAGGGGTAACAATATAAAAGCTTATATTTAACTTCCTTATTCGTTTATGGTGACTGGGTGATCGGTTATTTTTAAATATATTGAAGATTTTTAACTTGTTACTCAGAATTTATGATAAGAAATAAGAATTTTAAAGACATAGAAAATGTATTCGAGACGATAATAACCTTTCACACGTGTGGTGAATTTATTAAGAAAGAAATACATATATACACTGTATAAGTACATGTACTTCTGTGGGAAAACTGCGTTGCAAAACACAGCAGTGAAAATCATCAAGAGCACGATCAAAGCCCAAACAATGATCTAACGCACAAATTTTTTGATGTTTAACACCCCTTTCACGTCATCCAGATTCAGGGATCTATATCACAGTTGAGAGATTCAATTGCTCATTGGACCATTTGAAAAAACGTTACCCTAGTACAGTAGTATGATACAACAGAACAAACTACGGTAGTACCGGTGTAAAAGGGTGGGAGGTCCTATCAATTTATGGTCCTACTTTCCATTGATTTATATGGTGACCTCTATCCCTTATTATCTTTTACACAATCAGGACGAGTAAGGGCCGTTAAGAAGGGGACCGACCATAATCCCTAGGGGACCGTAATTTCTTTCACACCCGACCGGTATGCTTTCCACACAAATATACAGACTGCCATAAAACATATACAAGTCAACATGCAACCGTAATTACAGAATACTAACAAATTACTATCTCCTGCACCAGATGGACTCAAAATATTGATTTTATCAAATCAGTTTTGATTGGGATCGTTTTTATCATTGTCTCAACACACTTAAATCTCCTTAAATCTTGTTTATTGTTTAGTTCGATTCCGAAACATATTGATTTTAGTGTCTGTTAAAAATATAGGCAACCAAGATACATAAATAGTTTGAAGTAGCTTTGTCTTGTACAATCCTTTTATGGTTCCGAATGTGGTGACACAAATATCAAACTGCATCTTTATCACTAAAATTCAAAGAAAAACACTCGAGTATAGTGTGGATTCAACACGTATTTGAAAGATATATCCCCACGTGAATTCCTTTTCATATTACATGTACGTGGTATACGAGGGGTGATCAATAAGTAATGGACGCTTTTTTACACAGATGCTTTTTATAGACCAATCCCTTCGATTTTCCTACCAGTGATACATCATTAAATTATCTATCAACTCTGAAGATTTGAAAACAAAACATGTGATATCTTTTGATATATCTTTATTTCCGTGAAGGATGTATAGGTACCCCGGGACCGACGTTTACGTCAAACATTCTGAAGCTATTTTAGCTTGTTTAACATGCAATGCAGTTGAATGCAGGCTGAACAAAACAAACCATTATGGTCATGAATTACCCCATTTTTTTATGCCAAAGTTGATCTTGAATATTTCATCACTATGTGGTATTCATGCAAATTCATTCTACAGGGCCCTCTACATAGGTTCCATCAAGTGCTACATGTACACAATTCCTCATCGTCTTAATTCAAGATTGTGAGACAAGGCTGTATCCATTCTCTGACATGGTAGCAAGATGCAGTTGCACGGGTTGTTTTATTTCATCAATATCAATAAACATGCATCCTTTCTCTATAGAAATAAGTAGTATAGAAATAAATAAGTCACATGTGAGCAGATCTGGACAGTATGGTGCATTGGCCAAGGGCTCAATTTTGAGGTCCAGGGATATTGAACATTTTGAGATCTGTGGGCAGGTGCATTGTCCATATGGAGTAGGGTGTTCCCTTATCTCACCACCCCTTTCTTCCACAATGCTTTCTCAAATTGACCTGCAAACCCCTTCCATATTACACTCTGACATCACAATGCTTTCAGTTTATGTGTTGATCAGTCAGCAAAGTATTTCAAACAACACAACCTATGTTGCATATGAAAAGTTTAAATCTAACTAAAATTTGCCAAACTGGCTGAAAACTGAATATGTGACGTAAATGTCGGTCCCGGGGTACCTGTACCTTCTTCACGGAAATAAAGATATATCAACATGTATTTTATATTTTGTCTTCAAATCCTCAGAAATGATAGATAATTGAATGATGTACCACTGGTAGGAAAATCAAAGGGATTAGTCTATAAAAAGTATCTGTGTAAAAAAGCGTCCATTACTTATTGATCGCCCCTCGTATACCAAAAGGAACCAGCATTCATAAAGATAATCTCAAAGTTTTTGGTCAGATATTAAATTTGAGTGTGTTGATGATAGCTTCAATTAAGTAAAATTTTAAACGTATCAAATTGCCAACAAGACATAGAAATTGTACAAACATGACATGGCAATGCAATTTGATAATGAACCCATCAACGTACCTATTTTCAAAAATATTCTAATAATTTTTTTATCAAAAAGCAACCCTTTATTGAATTATATATGCTAAATTAAATTGTGTTTCGAGGCATGATCTATCTTTTAAAAAGAATCATCCTGGGACTTTTTGATGAACAAAATGAGTCGAGTTGAAACCAAATGGTAGCACATAATCCTTATAACGTTGGACATACTAGAATACATTGTAATTCCATTTCCCTGTGTCATCTCAAAATTAAATGTCATAAAGCAATAACATATGTCAAAGACGTAAAAATTTTGAAGAAACACATTGAAAAACCGAATGTTTCAAAGCAAATGTCATAAATCAAATCCCAACATTCAAATAAAAAATAGGCCTATTCCAATAGCTTTTCTAAAGACTTGTTTATATATGTTTATATTTAAATGTATAGATACATTTGACAAACTTCAAGTCTACACTTCCTAAAATATTCGTGTTGTATGACACTAAAATATACAGATGATAAATTATTCAAAGAGGGAGCAAAAAAGTTTTCAGAAAGATTTTAAAACAAACATAGAAAGGCCAAATTGGTTACAAGGAAAGGAGTCCCCAAATCTTAACCAATGTTCTAATGTAGATAGAAACAATAATGTCACGTAGCGTCTTTCCGAAGTTAAAGAACTTGTTTAAGCAATCATAGTCTTATTCTGAATTGTTCGATTGATTCTTTAGAATGTTTAGTTTACTTATCTTAATAGTGTTGACCATTGATATAATCATAGTTATACCAATTGCAATGTCTATCTTAATTGTCCCTGAACTAAACATAAGGTGAAACAACATAACTACGACTAGGCCTATTGTAGCTGATTCAATATGTTTATGACTATGTCAACTGCATCTGTTGCAGAACTTTTAAAAAATCAATTGGGAAAATAGTATTTGCCCAACTGTAATATGCAAAGGCATTTTAATCCATTAACTAGTTAAGGTCTTCATGATATTATTCATTAGATTTTTATATATTTAATGTTTTAATGCAGGGATTTAATTTAACAAAAATTGATACAATCGGCAATTACTGTCTCCTTCTGCTTATTTATGTCATCTTTACGATTTCATTTTTCTTCAAGATAGAAGCTCCATATGCGATTCAATATACATATGTAATTATGACTAATATAATGATGTTGTTGATAAACATAGTGCTGAAATTAGAATGCATCTGCAGGAGAAAAGGTTATTAATGATTATTCATCTCATCTTTGGTTTAGCTAGGGAAGCCATAAGTTAGCATGATACCAGTTCGCCTCCTTTAATTCATACTTTTGATTTACTTTTCTTCTAAGTACGTGCATTATAAGATTAATTTTATACAAATTGATCTAATTAATCTTTAACAGTCCGTTTTGGTCAATGACCCTCGTATAAAATATATATTATGGATTAAATGTATTTCAAGGAGGTATAATACAGGGTGTCCACTTTAAATATATCTTTTATTGAAATAAGATTTCCTTACTGTATACAAGAACACAGTTACTGTTTTGCCATGGTATCCTATGACTATCACAGTGGTTATGGATTAAATCAGTTTCCCTTCATGGATAAAACGTGTTGGAGTTTAAGACTCTGTGAAGGATTCGTGAAATAATGACGTAAAAATGGTTTTCAAAATAAACGTATAATTGTATTTTCATCTCATTTCAGATTGGCATTGCCTCGCCCCAGACCGGTAAGTATTATGTGTTACGAGAGCTTTAATAATGTGTCATTTGTTTAAGGTATTTATATACATCATTGAAATAGTTTTATTTTATACTTGTATCGAGTTATAATGTATTGAACTGAATACATCTTCATAAATGCTATTTATTCAAATGTTAGAGCTGAAAGGTTTTGAATTGTACATCACTATTTTTATGTCACCATCAAAAGTCTCCGTTTTTTGGGACGGTGGTTGGTGGTTAGCATTCGGTATCTGTAACAAATTCTAAAAACTTCAACTAACTTAACAAATACTGTTAAGATTGACTTATTTACAAATTCTCAGGAGTTCAAATCTGAATTTAGATTTAAGATGTGACTTTCAATGACCTTCTCAAGGTCAAAAAAGGTCGAAACGGTATTTTTTCAACTTGCTTCAAATTGACCTTTTTTATTTCAAAGTTTAATTCTAATCTGACTTTCAATTTAAGATTTGACCCTCAAAGACTCAAGGTCAAGAAAGGTCATCGGGATCTTTTTCCAACTTGCTTCAAATTGATCAAATTCTTTTTTCAAAATCATCTACAATTTCTCAAATCTGACACATGATTTGAGATTTGACCTTCTCAAGGTCAAATAAGGTCAAAAAGGTATTTTTCAACTTGCTTCAAGTTGGCCAAATTCCTTTTTCAAAATAATTTACAAGATCTCGGAAATTCAAATCTGAATTTGATATTCTTGTTATTCTCTCCGTTAAAGTCATTAATCGAATTTTCTTTCACATTTATGTACTATAATAAACGTTTTCAGTTCCAGAGAAACCTCCTGGAGTTGGAGCAAGAGCTGGTCCTTCATCAACTTCGATTAGACTGATTATCATAAACGTTAATGGCGCGACCCATTATAGAGCATTATATGAGCACAACTCCATGATGGAAGACGTGATATTTCCTAGGGAAAATGATCTGTTCACGGAACATGAGATCTTTAATCTGTCCACATATACAGATTATACATTCTGTGTGTACTCTGTAATACGATCTGGCGGGGAAGACCAGAACAGTTCCACATGCACAAATTCAACACCAATTTGGAAAACGGGTACATATGATTTCAATGTTATCAGTGATGATAGATAATAATGTATATTACGAATCTTAAATGGATATCCCCAAACCAAACCAAATTGAGTAGAATCGGAAACAGAAACGATGCAACATTCAGGAAAATGTGTTTAATTCCAAATACATATTCTTTTTAATATCATACGTTACTATTAGTATTGAGAAACTGCCGTTTAGTCCTAAAAAGCAAGCCCAATGTCCTATTTAAGAACCCCTATTCTTACTATTGAAAATGGATATTCTACCATCCAACATGGATCTTCTTGTTGAGACACGATCAACTTGAGTTCCAATGAGAAAATGAGGATTTCAACAAGGGTGCATTGACTTAACATGGGGACACACAACATTTACCAATGACCTGGCATCGGGATACCATCATGTCTGTCACCATGTTAAGTACATGTGCCCCTGCTGAAATCCTCATTTCTCATAAGAACTCAAGTTGATTGAGTCTCAATAAGTACATTTATGTGGGATCGTAGTGTTGCATAGTAGATTGAATCAATTATCAATATAAGGAATCGGGGCTCTTAAACAGGACATTAAAGCTTGACTAAGGCCTTTTTTAAATGTTTTGGTTTGTATGTTCTAGTTATATTTACTGGTAAAATCATGACGTAGAGTAGGCAAGCAAAATATAAATTATATTCAGGGTGGGCCAAAAACGTCCACATTTATTATTTCGATATAACTATTTTGAAAATGCATGGATTTCAATGAAAATTTGTAGGACATGCAGGAATAACATTTTCAATTGTTTCTAAAATGGGATAAACGAATCTTTAGTTTTTTTGAAAAATAAAGATGTTATTCGAAGCAACAATTTTATAGTGATATTAGTCATTCCTCTGATTAGCAGCATATCATCCAGTGTGTCAGAGAATCACTTGGGGTAGAGTGTTCAGTATATACTGAAAAAAATTCGAGACAAAAATATTACAAGTATCACAAGACAAAAAAGTGCTGAAGTAAGACTGATTCAGCAACAGAAAAAACTATGGGAAAAGCTATCGATACAGGGAAAGCTATTCTGAGATCTTATTTGTGGCAAAGACGATCATTATAGTGCCCACACATAAAGAACTTGTTACGTCCTTTTAAGACTCAGATTGCTATTTTACTAAATTCGTACTGGCTAAAACGAGAACATCAATTTCACCCAAAATTTGGCCGACCAGTTCCAAATCAGATACATGTTACAAAATGAATAAGGTTACAATGCAAGGGCGTATACATAACCTAAGAAAGATGAAGAAAATTCAAATAGATGAGGCAAATACATCACTAGACATTTTACAGTAACTATTGAAAAAATGTGTACATTCAACAAATTTTTTGAAAAACTTGTGAGAGGCAGTTGATTCTCCCGCCATATGTTTAGCTATCTTCGAATAATTTTTCCTGAGCTATTACATAAACCTGAGTTTGAGTTACATATATAAAATGAAAACAATATCATTAGAACTATATAAATTAACCAAAGGCTGAATTTAATTTTAGGACCTGGTCCAATTACAAACTTTACTATTAGCGAAGTAATGGAAACATCCATGGTCGTCGTATGGGAAAAGCCAAAACTCAAACATCAGAGATTAGTAGTATGGTACGAGCAATTTGGCAGAGGAGCTCAATCTAAGGACGTTACTAATAACAATGAAAATGTTGATCTGACAGAATTGAATGCAGGTGTACGGTATTCAGTTTGGACTGAGGTTACGTACGAGGGTTATACGTCTGCCGAACCATCCAGCAAAAAGGATTCATTAACAAGTGAGCACACTTTACTACTAGTAGTCACAGACGAAAGGTAATTTATATTTGTTACAATTGTTGAAAAGCTGTAATTATAATGAAAATTGATAATGAGTGAAACAAAATACGTATTTAGCATTTTACGAAATAGAGTTTATTCGGAGAACATTTCATGAAAAATTATTGAGAATTGAAAAGATAGGGATGACTCCTTTTGTCACTTCTTCTGTCCCGGCTACTAAGTACGTACACCGTTGCTCATATTATGTTTAAACATATATTTACAAAGTGCGTAAATGAAGATTTGTTCATATCGAAACGAACATCAGGATATATTGAATTGTGCTCCTCTGAAAGGCCCCATATGAAGTTTTAACCACTTTGGATTAAATATAAGTCTTACCCAATGTTATCAAAATGTGAAACTTTTCAAGTTAAGTTGATTTTGAAAAACCTTTAGTTCGAAAAATTGTGTATTTATTTCAAATGATATTAAAGTTGTCGCGCTGATACATTGTTCAGAAATATAATTTTTGGTTGAAAAAATTAAACTCATTAGCGTAAACAAGTGGTTTAAAGAAAAAACATTTCAAATTTTTAGTCCTCATTCTCATTGAATACGATGGTACATAACTATTCAAACACGATTAAAACTTATTTTATCTTTGTGACATTACAAATTATTTATAAAAAGCTTTTAGAATTATATATGCATTAAACCATAGATTGAATGGTTGAAATAATGTATCCTTTGCCCGATCTATTCAATGAAGTGGATAAAATAATATGTTTACAGTAATGTATTTGATGATCTAAAAATCTATATACTGTTGTTTCTAAAATGGCGGAAAATTCAAATATTTGAATGTTATAAGACGAACAACATTTTTAAAAATGTCTCAAGTAGTTCTTTAAGTCATAAAAAGTAAGATTTGAATGACTAAACTATGTTTTCAAACTTTGCACGGGCCATATAAATTCATTGAGATGCCTCATAAGCATGATTGTACAGATCATCCAAGTTACGTTGGAGAGCAAAATATCACAAACAAGAAATTAAACCGAAAAATACACACTAGGTGTATGCCTGGTGTTTGTGTGCATATAATGAATATGTTCTCCGACCATATAATTGAAACAAAGTTGAAAACTAACAAACAAACACTGAGTTGAAAGACTGGAACATGTAAAACTAAGGTCAAAACAAAGTATTGAAAATAAAACCGATGTAAATATACAGAAAACATTTGATCCAATAAGGTTTCAAACAAGTAGAGAGATTTCAAATATAGCTCTCTCTATTATTACGTATCGTTTAAAGATCAGATTCCTCTAAATGTTTACATTTCTGATTTTAATCCGAATTATTCTCAATATACCGCCAGAAAACAGCTACTTGGAACTAGAGAGTTAAAAACGATGTGAGAAATAAGCATTTGAAAAAGCAAATATTATGATTTATAAGTGCAAACAGAAATACATTTTAGATTACAATATACAACCAAGGTAAGCTATGGCTGATTTACAATGTACTGTCAAATGAGTGAATTTTATTGACCTCAGGCTTATCTCGGGTCAACATTTAAAAAGAGGAAAGGTGACAAAAAGTACAAATGTTTATTCTTCTGCGTTCTTTGACATGTTTATGCTATTTTCAGAACCATTTCCTCCGAGCACTATAGCAAGTAGAGCACTCGATGAAACTACAATCATTATAAGTTGGGAGGAGCCTTTAATTGGGAATTACACTGGTTATGAGGTGCAGTATTACCCAATTGGTGATGGTTCACCAAAGCCACCTATACAACTTGGGCAGCAGGAGACGTCCATAACGTTGAGCAGTCTCACTCCAGCTACAAATATAACTGTTAATGTCAGAGCTGTTGCAAAAGATGATGATATTAACATGACAAAATGTAGCAGCATTCTACAGACTTCACAATTGACAAGTAATTTGTTCATCTTATTACGTTTATTTACGAGAATCGCACTTACGATCATAAAATAAGATCAAAAGTGCTTTTGTAAATATTAATGAATCTAGCTCATTTTCTCACAGAACATTGATCCACTAATTATACGTACATAACATAAATTATAATCTGTTACATTTAATATTGTGCGTTCTATGGTAACCATGGCAACCCGTGTCGAGGGTAGCCGGAGCAAGAAAGAAAGAAAATATTTCGATGTTTTCTTTCTTAATGGTTATATACTATGAGGATACAAACATATTTTGTTACATTCAATGTATTTTTGTTCATCATTATTTTCCAGATGTTCATTATAGATGTCCTATATATTTGCCATGATGTTCAACACATTTTTAAGGACATTTAATCAAGTCGGGAATCAAGTCCATGAACACATGTTTGAAGCCACCTTCACCTATAATATGCACCCCGTCGAATACCACCTTTTTCAGATCCTCGTCTGTCATGGGAAATTCTCCCCATAGTTCATAGTTTAAGACCCCACGAAGTCTCTGTTAGCCATGTCTGGTGAGTAAGGGCCATATCCAGTTGTTCAAACCAATTGCTTTCCATTTGCTTATGTGCTAGACTTGTTGTAAGGCAAGATACATTATCCCAATGCAAGATGAAGTGATCTACCAACTTTGGTATTTTCTTGAAGAGATCTACCAACTTTGGTATTTTCTTGCGAGTGGCATTCAAACATGTATTCATAGACTGGATTAAACGTCACAAAAGTGTGTTGAACATAATAGCAAATTTACGGAACACATAAAATGAACATCTGAAATAATGATATAAAAGAATGCATTGAATGTAACAAAATATGGTAATATTCCCCAAAAACATTAAGAAAGAAAACATCACACCATTTTCTTTCTTTTTTGACTGCTAGGGGTACCATCGACATGGGTTGCCAAGGTTACCATAGAACGCAGTATGTAGATCAACATTCTGTGAGAAAATGAACCAGATTCATTAGTATTTACAAAAGTTAGAGCACTTTTGATCTTACTTTATGATCACCCTGTAGATACCAACCACTACTTTTGGATTGTGTACACATGTTAAGCAAGATATGCAACTCGTGAATAAAAGTGATCGTAAGTTTCATTCAAAGTATGGAAACTACATTAAATTAAATTAAAGGTTTCATCTGTTACGATAAGTTTTAAACATTAATATCCTTAATCCAATCTAGTCATTACCAGGCATTGTCAATGCAATTCATTTTACATGTATTATCTTATGAAAACGCACTATGTACTTACTGCCAATACGGTTTTTAACAGGGAAAGTTTTATCTTCTTCTAATAAAGTATATATGTTTGCTTTATATTTTGTTTAGAACCATTGGCACCGCTAGCCAATAGCGTCTTAGCCACAGCTATCAATGATACGGCTATTGAAGTACAATGGACACCAGATAGAGCACCTGTTGGAGGTTATGATGGATATAAGATTCTCATTTCACCAGTTGATGAGGGCAAACCAGGTTCTTTTATTGCAAAGAATGCAACTTCATTCACAATTACCGATTTATATCCTGGAAGGTTGTATAATATTAGCGTGATGTCTATTGTGGGAGATGAAGAGAGTAGAGAAGCTTTTGCAAATGGAGGTGCAGGTCAATTAACAAGTAAGCTATGGCTGATTTATTTTCGAAATTTCAAGACATTAGTATTCCAGATAAATGTATCCAATGAACAATGATATCCTATGTTTATTGGCCATGTGTCAGTTGGATACTATTCTTTCTAGCACCTAGCCGGCCGGGGGATTTGGTATTGGAAAAGAAATCTCCAACATGGTCGCCCTACCACATGTATATCACCTGGAGTAACTCAACAAGTGAGAATGGCGTAGACAGATACAATGTTTCACTAATAAATGGAACGGGAATTATCGGTGAAGTTGAACCCTCTGTTACTAATCACGGTGTTAACATATCTACTTTGAGGCCTGGTATCTCATACTGTGTTAGCGTTATTGCAGAACTTAAATCTCTCAAAAGTCATCCGAGTGAAGATTGTTTCCTCACAGATGAAATACGTAAGTGAACATTTGGTGGTACATTAATTTAATCTAAGTAGCCCTTTTTAAGATGACCATAACTACATGTAGTATATTTTCACAGACCGTTGTTCTAAACAATGGACCTAAAGTATACAGAACTAAGACCAACTGCATGGTATTGCTTTATTTTTAGCGCCAGGGAAGCCAGAAAATGTTAATGTAACTAATACAGACATGAATTCCGTATCAATATCTTGGGTAGCCCCACCTATCCCCAATGGTGTCATACTCAACTATATAGTTCGTCATAAAGAGTGTGAAAATAACTCGTATATTGAAACCAACGTGGGAATGACAACGACCCATACTATAAGTGGCCTCAGAGCAGGTAAGCAAGTGTTTTTCGACTAATATCAATTAACCATCTACCCTCTTATGGGTATCGGGTGCCAACACTGTAAATGTAATGCTAGATAATTATGATAATCAATAGATATTAAAGAAAACTGAAAAAAGATTATATTGCCGCCATTAACCACAAGTTCACTTATGTGATAGAGACCAATCTGTTACTTTTACACATTTAAAGTAATATGCTTGCTTTTTTACTGTCGTTATTTACATTTTTCATTCAATCTTCTTTTGATAGGTCTTCCATACGAGTTCATAGTGTATGCAAGCAATAGCAAGGGTCTAGGTGATGCTTCAGTGCCCCTTATACAACCGACAGATGAAGACCGTAAGCCTTTTAAAAATCAAGTAAAACACACTACCAAGCATCCAATTTGAAATTCCAGTATTACAATGTTTTGTAATATGACATCCATTCATCAGTGTAAATAGAGCAGTAAAATGGCGTTTTCAAGTTACTGAATATGTTTAAAATAACACCAATTGATTCATTCTATTTTAGTGCCAGAGAGTGTTTCAAATCTGCAATTAACTCCCACTTCAAAAAATTTAACAATAACTTGGCAGGAGCCAGGTGAACCAAATGGCATTGTCCGCCACTATATAGTGAAAGTTGAAAACGAGGGAACGTGTCATAAAGGTGTTGTATTTAATGTGACACATCCAACGCCGAATGATACAAGATGTTGGGTAAGGACTATAAACGAACTATAAAACTACAAATTGTACCTTGAGTATTTCTAGTTCTCAGATCATCCATTAGCCGGTGGAAATGAAAAATAATATATCTAATATTTTCTCAGAACCTGTTGTATTCTTACAGACTGACGAGCGCTATATTGGTCTTGAGACAGGTATTCCACTGTCTTCTGATATTGAAATAGATCTCAATGAATGCGAAACTGTTGATCTTGGGGGAACAATTCAAATCAACGAAACAGCTGTATATACAGTAAATGATCTATCCCCGTATACGAATTATACAACAATGGTTCAATCTGTCAACTCCAAAGGACCCGGAGAAAAGCAAACACGACTCATTGAAACACTCCAAGACAGTAAGTTCTACAATACCTACTTACATAAAATAACCTTCACTGTAAAGTGAAATAAATTCGTTAACATTGATGTTATGTACAATAGAGTCAATCCTTAGCTCACCAACCCCAACGGCCACTTAATCTGCAAATTATCTGCAACATATTTACTGAACTATTTTCTGTTTTCTGTACATTATTACATTGCAATTGTATCTCTATATTTTCATGATTGTTATAAATTTTTATAACTTCATTTGATTTTTAAGGCTCCGGAGCATATACTGTTGGTTCAAGTATAAGATACAATAAAAAATAAACAATATGCCGTGGGATATGTTATGACCACAGTGCTTTTATTGCAGAACCCGATGGATCGCCAGTGGATCTCGAAGTATACAATACTTCCTCAACTTCTTTGCTTATAACATGGGGAAACACAGTTCTTCCTAATGGAATAATCACAAATTACTCAGTTAAATACTGGGAGGCTTCTGACACAAGTGATAATGGTATAGAGGTGTTTACGAGTGAGATGCAGAAAGAGGTCGCTGGACTTAAGATTTATACCAATTACACCGTTGTAGTAAGGGCATTTACAGTTATCGGTGAAGGACCTTGGAGTAATGAAACAATAGGAATCACTGGAGAGGATGGTGAGATTGCTTTTTTGACAATACCAAAACAAGCTTAAAGAAACTTTAAAGAAATGTAATTTTAACACTAATCTCAAACAAGGTATTCTACAGGTTGGAACAAAAATGGCAAATATTTTGAAATAACTTTCAGTTAGAATGTGAAGTGTTCAACATGGGAAACAATGTCGCGCATGTACTTACTTATCATTAACGACTTGGAGTACTCACCTTTTTGTCGAGGCATGCCCTTGTATCAAGTGGTGTTGCATTTAAGTTCATAGGCTACATATTTGGTATCTATACGATTCAAAACATGCCCTAAAATTAAGTGCATCACTTTGAAAGGACTCTCGTATAGCCAGTTACAGACAAATCTGTTGTATTGTAATGCGAACATTCTCCTT
Source organism: Owenia fusiformis (assembly GCA_903813345.2). Taxonomy (NCBI): domain Eukaryota; kingdom Metazoa; phylum Annelida; class Polychaeta; order Sabellida; family Oweniidae; genus Owenia; species Owenia fusiformis. The sequence goes on along the minus strand of CAIIXF020000011.1, from coordinate 17,190,010 downwards.
TAAAATAACTACACAATTCTTATTATTTTAAAAATAACTATTCTCTCTAATATACGAGGTACTGATTACGAGGGTAGCATATATAGCACCAGACATTATAACTCGAAATCACTATTACAGCACCAAGTCAACCCATGTCCCTGAACGCAACCGAGAAAACAGCCTTTTCGGTATTGGTATCTTGGCAAGAACCAACAACTCTAAACGGAATCATCCGATCGTACATAGTAACATACAGCAATGGGACTGGAACATATCCACCTATACACGTTGATTCATCAACTTATGAGGTCAACGTTACTGGCCTGAGACCTTGGACAGACTATACTTTCAATGTGTCAGCAACAACTATCAAACAAGGCCCATCAACTGGTGTGACGTCTAAGACTTTGGAATACTGTAAGTAGCCATACTACTGGTATTATTACGTTTCATTCATTCAGTTTATATAATCATAAGACTACAGTATATAGAATCGTATTTCCAATATTACAGAAGAGGCCATGCGTATAGAGTAATATCAAATGGGCATTGTTAAAGGTCTATACGACGAAAAATGATCGCTCTGTAAAATGTTGGCCATTACACAAATTCTGTTAAATTATGTTCCTTCCCCACATTGGTATTTAGGCCTTAATTCAGGATCACTTGATTTTTATTGTGATTCCTATTTATAGATTCGGAGGCAGTGACTAATTTGAATATATTGGCCAATTCCTCTAGTAGTGTACTATCATCATGGCAATATCCAAACTCTCCAAATGGCTTAATCACTCACTATATCGTAAAATTATTCAATGGATCTAGAGTGTGCATAGATGGCTCTGTATATAACATAACCAGAGATTCACAAGCTGAGGTAACATTTATGCAATAAAGATAATTAAAATAACATTTTTATGAAATAATTTTGCATTTTGACCGAGCAGTTCCTATTTAAATGTTTATGTCAACTAATTTAACCAACTTACAATTCTGAATAAACTTTCTGATTATCATACTTATTTTCCTTATACTTTCCTCAAGGCAAAGTTCTACCCAATTACTGAAATTGATGATTGTATGATAAAATCGACACGGTCGATGGGCGCTGGTGAAGCTGCTACAAAGTATACCACTGATCTAGATCCGTATCAACAGTACAATGTTATAGTATATGCTTGGAATAGTGTAGGAAAGGGCGAATCATCAGAGGCGGACACTATGACTTTGCAAGATGGTATGACCATTTATTTAGTCTATTCTAAATGCCCAACTGTCACATAAACAGTTTTTTGACAGTATCAAATTACTTCATATTTTCCTTTATTTATTTTGTTCAAAAAGTTAATACCTGTTTATATATATTTTTTTAGCTCCGGGAGATGCACCGACTGACGTAGTTTTAACACCACAAGAACGATCATTTACGGTTACATTTAGGCCATTAAGTAGACCAAACGGAATTATTACTACTTATGAATGTTATATACATAACTTAAACACTGGGAAAAATACAACTCAAAATTATACTAGACCATCTTCTACTGCTGCTACGTTTTCAACTACTGGTGAAACCATCAACATAACTGGCTTGGAACCTTTTACAAATTATAGCATACAACTGAGAGCTTATACGACTATAGGTCCGGGTCCTTGGAGCAATCCAGCATTAAAAAGTACACAAGAAGCAGGCAAGTAACACATTTGAAAAGCTAATTTTAGTACAAACAGTATGTTCTCTACTCTGTGCTCATATTTCTCTTATCCACTGACCTGAAATATACATTAAAACAAGTTATCATCAACAATTATTATTAATGTACTAAACATGACATAATACAATATAATACAATAGGATATACAATACAATACAATATATCTGAAGTGCTCCATGTGTGAAATATATTTTTCAGCCCCTGAAAAAGTATCAAGTTTTAGCGTCACACCACTTAACTATACTACTGTCAATTTAACATGGGCTCCTCCAACAAAGCGTAATGGTATCGTGCGAGAGTATGTCATAAGTTTGATAAATAGTACGAGAAACGACACAAAAGTTTCATCAACTACACGGGAGTACTTAGTAACTGGATTGAATGGTTATACTAACTATACATTTGGTATAGCAGCAGTTACAGTAGCAGTTGGGGATGTAAGGCATACAAGTCGCCAAACTCCAGAAGGACGTAAGTCAAGTGATATAACTGAACGTTTTTGTTCAGTGTAATTTTTGTACCTCGGTAACACAGACATATTCTCATGACACGCTGTCAATCACGACTAATGTTTCTTTTTACATTTACAAATGCCTTTCCTTAAACTAGATCATGTGTTCCAAATCATGTTTCCTCTGCTTTCAATATCAATTGGCTAAAGCTTTAGGTTTTACCTTCCATTGTATTTAATGAAGTAATACAGTAGGGCCTTCTCTCGACCATAGTGCAGTGTTTCATCATGATATAACAATGTCTTTGCACTTGCAGCTCCAACTATTGTGCGTAATCTTAGAGCACCAAACAACTCTTTGACTCACAATAGTATTGGGGTCACCTGGGAAGAGCCTGAAATACCACATGGAATCATTAGGTACTATGTTATAAGATATAAAAGTCCCCAGTCGACAGGAGACGAGGTTAGAAATGTTACTGGGACAACCGCAACACTAGATGAACTAACAAATGGTACTAGATACGATATCAGTGTTGCAGCTGTAACTATAGCGGAGGGACCCTCTGCAAAAGCATCAGCTACAACTTCACGCCAAGAAAAACAGACAGGTAAAATTTTGTACATTTTATGGCGGTGGTGGCAAAATCTGTATCAGGAATAAGCAACCAGATAACATTAACTTAAATATAGATTTTAACTATCTCTTTGATGTTTAATTTAACCATGATGATGGCATATCAAGGCGACCCAGAGGTTAAATCCAAAAATAGAAATTTCAAAAGTACTTAAATGTAGTATCGAAATAAAGATGAATTATATTCAATAAGACCTAATGCAAGCTTCTGACCTCCTAAAGATGTCTTATTGTCATAAATATGTCTTGCAGCCCCTCCTCAAAGTAATGTAGGTGCTATAGTTGGCGGAACGATAGGTGGCGTGCTGTTTCTCCTGATTGTAATAATCATCATCGTTGTGTTGCTTAGGAGAAACAGAAGGTGAGTTTTACATTCTTACAAGTGATTGTATTTGCGCTTCCCTCTAAAAGTTTAATAACAACAGCTTTCTTTATATATCAAGGTGTCTTTATATATGGCAAATTGTTTACAGTTCCCGACTTAATTTAATCGAGGGTAATTCAAACATTGACAGACTATCAGATGAATGACCAGAGTTGCTGACTTTTAGAGGGGAGTGTATACGTGGGTTCTACAAGGCTTATTCAAATAAAAAATATATTTTTGCATTTGCTTAGTTGTTTTGCAAATTGCAATGAATGTCTTTTTTCACATGATTACCTTTGATTATTCTTAGACATATAAACATGACGAAATAAATGATTTGTAATGATGCAAATATAATTATATTATACTATATTCCATTAAGTATTCATCTACAATAAATATAAGCTAGTGGTCGAAGCTTTCAGTATGTTGAAAGTTCATTTCTCATACAAAACGTATATGAATTGAATATAATCTATGCATGGGCAAAATATGTGCTTATGTGAAGGTATCTAGTCTCTTTCTCTTTCTCGGTGGTTTTTGGTTATACTTCTTATTTGTTAATACTAGGATAGTATCAAGCTCTCATTTATTTATGATACATTCACTGTGACAACAATGTATTTTTAGTTATAGTAAATATGCACATTAAAAGTTCAATTCGCATGGGCTAGAGTCATACACTTGACATTACTTTTATTTCAAACTCTGTTGTACGATACCTCTTTTCATCACATATTTGTGACATTTCAAGCCGAAATCTAAAGCGAGACGAAACAGTCATTTTTGCACACGGTGCAAAGGAAAGGTAATTCACATTTTTATTATTCTAAAGTACTTTTCTCAAGTATATATTTCGTGTATACCTTTTGTATATTTAGCCTGTAGTTTCTATCTATGTTAGATGTGTTGTTTTGAATAGTTAGTGCACAATTGTAATGGTTTACTTTAGTAGATATATATTAATATATGCACTCTTTGATTCTTCTTTTCTCTGTAGATGTGCTTTGAATGTTGCGAGCATGTACGTGTTCATCTTTGTGCCAACTCCAACTTATGACCAACTTTACGTTCCTCTTTTTGGAAATAGAATGCTACACTATCTTCTTTTTATTTTGCAAGGGTATGTTGCTCTGAACATTTACATTTGTTCATTTTCTGATTGGCCTTAATTTGTAGATTGTTTGTGTCGCTTAATCTGGTGACACATTAACACAAGTTCGTATTTTCAGTGGAAAGACAGAAATACGAACCGGGGCTACTGGAACCAATGGTGTATATAATAACAAGGCATTTACCCCTGATGCTGTATAACTACCATCGGAGGAGAAAATATGAAAGTTCTAGTCGAATGATACTTGGTGTGAAATCTCAGCGAAAATGTGTCAACTCATAGGTGCCATATCATGACATATCAAATTAAGAAACCAATATGCTTCATTGATACGACACATAATGGTACTAATGGAGTTCTGTCAAAAAAGTGTCATCTAAAGGATTACAATTATTTATCAATATAACTTTCATGTGTACAAACGTACTGCAACTGGTATATTGCGCCAATATACGAGTCAGGCCACAGAAAAAGTGGTCTTATCACAGATTGTTTCAATATTCTGATTTTTTGTTTATCTAAAAAGCACAAAGAGACCTTTCAAATGAGCCATGGCTTGTGTCTTAACAATTTTTCCTTGCATATATATACCAATAAGTCGGATTTGAATTTAGCACATTTTCCTCTAAATCTTGGGCACATTTTTGGCTCTGTAGCACAATTTCAATTTTTGTGATAAGACCGGTTTTCCCATGACCAGTCTCATGTCAATACAATCGACATATGTGACTCAAACTCAAAATTTTACAACTTAAAATACGAAGTTTGATATTTTCTTTGGTCTTGACCAATATGATGGATAGAACATTTACATAGCATGTTAGTCATAGGAAGTGTGATGAGCATCGTTTAATTTATTATAAAACGTTATGGAGGGAGTTCTCTTTTCCAGTATAATATCATATGGCATTCATAATGTAACAGTTCTGAAACTGGAATTGATAATAACTAGATCAGAAATGGAACAAGGTGCTAAGGTTTACTTCAAAATGTATTAAATACACATTCAAACGATGAGTGTATATGTACATCTGATTATGCACAGTGTGTACAGTTTATTTTACTTCAAAGATCTGTTATTTGTATAAATATGTATATAACTATATTTACATCTTATGACTTAGATTTCCACTTTCACACTGTCTGTAGACACTGAATATATATATAGTACTCTATCCTGGTGATTATATAGTTGGTTTTATTTACTGCTTTTATGTTAAAATGTTATTAAACAGTATACTTATCTGATATTATTGTCATATAACATTATATGAATGTATAATGCTTAAGATATTGAAAATTTCACTTGGTGTGGTTTTATTGCAATAACATGTCTCTTTTGTTTTCGCAACATCTGTTATTTTTATTGTAAAGTAGAGTGTTTCTGTAATCAATGCTCGAGGAAAAATTGATTTCATTTCGAATTTTATAATATGCATAATTGTATCATATCCTATCAATACTGTACAGCTTATGAAATAAATATTGCTCTTTTTTAGAACATTGTGCTTCGATCTTAAACGTGAATATTAGAATTAACCATATACAACTCGTATATAACCCCCTTCAATAAGTTTGGAAACCAGAAGTTTTTAATGAACAGCTTAATCAAAGTCTGCCAATTTTTGAAGAGTTATGGAATTATGTCAAAGGATTGGTATCGATATGGAGAACTGAATTCAACAATGTTTTTCTCTTAAACCAATCATTGAAAACATTCTGTAAAAAAACACGGCATTTTATGTAATTTTGACTGATTGACAACAATTTAATGCGAAAATTATTTAGAAATATTTTATATAACTGTTTTTGTTAATTTTATTTGTAGTGCAATTGTTTTTGCTCCTTTCTACCAATTCTTGAGAATGAAATAAAATGTCTTTCCGAACCTTGTTGGAACAAAATAGCATATACAACATGTTTTTGGACCTCTCAATGTTTTAGTTATACAAAGGAATGTTTGGTCTTAAAAAAGTATTCAAAAAATTAAAACAAAATCCACCCAAAATAGATAGAAATCAAGATAAACCTTTTATTTCATTAACAAGATACTTTTTTAAAATCAACCAAAATTTCCTTTGTACAATTACAATATTGAGAGACCTAAACATGTTGTGTTTATGTCATTTTGTTCCAATGAGGTTCGGAAAGATGTTTCATTTCACTTTGGAAGCATGATACCAAGAACAAAACAAGTGTTTGATGTGTTTTCTAAAACAATATAGATGAAAGTATATATATATTTTTCAAAATATATTATTACCATTCATAAGATGACCATTACATTGACGATGTGTTAATTTTTTAGATTTTTTTGATGACTGGTTTAAGAGAAACGTGTGTTTAAAAAGTTCTCCATATCGATGCCATTCCTTTAATAAACCTTTTGCCAAACATAAGCAGGCTTTGGTAAACGATCCAAAGGGGGCCTGTGATTGTCAAGTTTACTGTAGGGGGTGTATATGGTGTACATTAGGAGAGCATATTATTTCACAATGTTTCCAAAATATTTCAACATTTAATTCAATGTCAAATAGTTCGATTAAGCAGGGAATCAACAATCGGAGTATATCATCATGATATCCTCCGCATATTGGTTTTCGGGGTATTTTTTTTTTTTTTATAGGTTATTGTTATTTATTTCTATAATATTCCACATAATTATTTACATAGATTGTGAGGGGCCGAGGCTACATAGCATTATTGGCCCCCCTCTAGAAAGTTAAAAACATATAATAAATCACTGGAGTGTGTAGGATTGCAACGGACAGACGGTCGTCCACCAGGTCTTTCCCATGATGATGTATATGAGTGTTAATGAGAGATGATGTGAAATGAGGAGGATGGTCATTCTAAGATGTTATCGATATAATTTGAAGATAGTTGAAGGCATTTTGTATTCAGTTCACTATTTAAATTTTCATCTCCATAAAGTATAAATTCTATTTTTTGCTTTCTGTTTTTTCCAAAATAGCACATAATATCAAGATTGTCTAACTTTAGGATGTTCTGTATGTAATCATTTCTATGTATGGCGGTTAGAGGGCAGTCGAGTAAAAGATGAATCTTATCTTGATTTCGGTGGCCGCAGGGGCAAGAAGGATCTATGATGTTGTTGAAATTATGTCTAAAAAAGTCACTTTTAAGGGCAAGGTCGCTTCTTATTTTATTAAGTTTAGTTTCAGAAGACCTTTTCAAATTAAGATTTTTTGTTAAAATATTCTTTTTATGAAATGTATATTTCTTATTATAGTTTTTCTTGAAGATTGCTAGGGTTGGCGATGTTTTTATTTCAGTTGAAAGATTTTTCCAAATGGAGATAGGCTTTATGGCTGGTGAATTTAGGTATTTCACATTTTCGGGGTATTGTGACGATATCCTCTAGATATTGTTATGTTCGCTAACATTTTGGTACATCGTACACTTTTTGGATTAAATATGGATATTAAGAGGTGTGTGAATGCCAAAATAGGAAAGAGTCACTGGATATGTGTATTCACAACCATGGTGAATTTAAATGAATTCTCATCAAAGTATACCCTACAAATTTGGATCAGGATAATTCCATGGTATTAAAAAGTTAGGAGGGATGTGTTTGTCTATTTTAGTCCATCATGTTGATGTTGGTAAGCATCAGAGCCATACATTTTGTGTTTCTTATTTACATTAGGCAATTCATCAGTATTGTTTCTTGATATATTCTTGATGGGAGACACAATTTTAATCACATGTCTGGATAAGTACTTTAAATTGAGTTTCTTGAATATTAATATCTTTTGAGTATAGAATTAAAGTATTTGAAGCACAAATCATCATATTAACATTGGCCGGTAAATTGATTTGTACATTACGTTGAATACTAAGTTTGTATTTAATTTTCCTTTATAAATAATTACCAAGTTTAAATATTTGACAAGATTGCTAGAATATAATTAGTTTTACAAGTTACAAAAGTAGAATTATCGATACCTATGCCGATTACTTGTTGATAGTATCACGTATTGTTGTTTTCAGACCGACGCAAGACAGTGTCAACAACACGGACTTGTACTTTAGAGAAGTTGCACCACTAAACCAGGACAATGGATATACTAATGGGATTACTAATACTGCTTTTGAAATGGAAGATAACACAAATAAAGTTGCTGCAGTTATTGAAGAAAATATAAAGAAAATTGACGAAAAATTGACAAGGTTATATAAATAAAAACTATTATATGTTTTACATTATTGTAACACTACATATTTTATTTACTCATATATGTAATACTGTATTTCACTATATCATATTAAATCATATCATATCTTATTATACTATATTTAATTATATAGTGTTAAATTATATTTTATTGTATATTATCGTTTTGTATTTCATTAACATGTATATTCGCTTAATTTTCTCAATTTACTCTTTAGGCCCATCAAAGTATCTGACTTGAGTGAATACCTTGTAAAACATCGGGAGAACGATAACGCACTCTTCAAGGAACAATTTGTGGTAGGTTAAACAAACAATAGGGGGGTTAAGTTACACGTTTCCAAGAAAACCTTACCTTAGCAGGCTTACGGACAACTCATCCCCTAGACAACTCATCCCTGGACAACTCATCCCCTAGACAACTCATCTCCTGGACATCTCATCTCCTGGACAACTCATCCCCTGGACATCTCATCCCCTAGATAACTCATCCCCTGGACAACTCATCCCTTAGACAACTCATCCCCTAGACAACTCATCCTTTATCACATGAAGCCAAATTGTTTTTTGGAAAATAAATATTTATTAAATACAACTTGAATCGTTCTAAACATTATTTTTCACCTTATTGACACAAATAAAATGGTCAAACAGTCAAACGTGCCATTAAAACTTTCATCTCTTGTCCTTATATATTACATGACTTAATATTTCATGACAAAAAATAAAGTTTTCTCTCTGCATAATTTTGTAACATGAACTTTAGTAACTTCATCTGTGACTGCTGTGAAAAAATAATCTTTGGATTAAAGAATATTTGAACATTGAACAACAAACATATTATGACATCAAAGGAGCTTATGACATCAAAGCAGCTTCTTCAATCAATGTTAACATATTATTGAAATCGTATATTAAAAGTAAAATTAAAGGTAAATATTTAAAAAACAAATTACAGATTAATTGGTTGATTATCTCCTTGACCATACCATAGTAGTACCATGGTATATCAGAAGACAACAGAATCGTAGCTTTAATACCTCACTATTGTTATGTAAATGGAAAGAGTTGGAAGTGCAGATCTTAACCATTTTTGAAGTTCTGTTTACGTAACAAAAGTGAGGTTAAATAGAGGATTGTGTTGTCTAGTACATTTTCTGGGACATATGATATTATTTTTCCCAAGCACGAATATATGACTGTTGAGTTGAGGTGGCGAGTGATTTATTGATTAAAACTGCAGTTCTGGTTTTAACTTTAGATTGATAACTGGATCCACTGGTTCCGATTCCAGATAAGGTGCTAGTTTTCGGGCACGGTCCATCTGAAAACGAGAGATTGCGTCACTAATAGAATTTTTGGAAGTGGAGATGTATAATGTTTTTATAAGAATGTTATTTTCAAGGCATGTAAGGATCAATTGTCTAAGTTGGGCAAAACTAATCCATTACATGGATTAGTGTGGCCAGTTTATAATGCCCAACTTGCTATGTAATATTTTATATATGAAATAAATGGCCATATAATATTATTCTTGCCAACATAAATCTATTATCTTTTGTAAATTATTTATGCAACTAGCAGGTATAGCGAAGTAACACAAATTCTACACTTATGCCAATAAGGGGTTTTGTGGTCTGAGCGTTTCCATAGTAACACAGGGTTATCCAATGAGAAGGAGGGGACTGCTTGGTCAGTATTCCATTCCAACACAAGTATCAAGCAGTCTTACAATTACAGTGAGAGAATACGAACTCACTTTATGTATACGTATAAATATTGAAATTTAAACTTGCCACCCATTCCCCTCCACCACCCTTCAGTTTATAATGCCCAACTTGCTATATAATATTATTCTTGCCAACATAAATCTATTATCTTTTGTAAATTATTTATGCAACTAGCAGGTATAGCGAAGTAACACAAATGATATTCTGCCTACTACTGGAGAAATAAGGAAAAGACAAAAATTGTACCCTTAAGGCTCTGACATTTGTTACCGAAACAATCTGTTTACAACATAATTGAGTGGAGTACCAGTGTACATGTAATATATGATTTTGAAACTTAAAACTGATCATGATAACCAATACATTTAAGAAATCATTTGAATAATATCTGAATTAATAATATTACATTAAAATATAGTAGATGGGTTAACTACATTTGGACTTCATTGTATGATGCAAATGTCTCATTTGGCATGGAAGTACCTTAGGGCAATAGAAATAAATTTATCCAAAGACACAAGCTAGATGGCGCTTTATATTGAAAATATACGCATTTTTCAAAATGGCCGCCAAAAATACACCAGAGACAATATCGTTGCTTCTGTGCATGCTACAATTATAAGATTGGTGTCAAAAATTACAGTGATGTAGTTGTAGAATCTATTTTATTAGATGTTGAGTCTTGACAATTAAGAACTTCCACTTTATATTCAAGATATACGCGTTTTTCAAAATGGCTGCCAGAAATATAACAAAGAAGATGTCTTACCTTACGAATACTTACAAATTAAGATATCTTATCTTACAAATGTCCCCTTTGGCATGGAAATACCTTAGGGCAATAGAAACAAATTTATCCAAAGACACAAGCTAGATGGCGCTTTTTATTGGAAATATATATATTTTTCAAAATGGCCGCCAAAAATACATCAGAGACAATAGTTTTGCATCTGTGCATGCTACAGTTATAAGAGTGGTGTCAAAAATACATTAATGGAGTTGTAGAATCTATTTAATTAGGTTTCCAGTCTTGTAAATTCAGCACTTGCACTTTATATTCAAAATATATGCAGAAATATAACAAAGAAGATATCTTCGCTTCTAAGCATGCTACAATGATAAGAGTGGTGTCAAAGTGTACATTAATTGGGTTGTAGAATCCATTTAAATAGGTTTGGAGTCTTTCATAATAAGAATTTTCACTTTATTGGAAATTATGTGTTTCTAAAAATGGCCACCAGAAATATAACAACATGAAAGATATCAGTGTAGCATGCACTGATGTGAAGATATCATGATTGTTATATTTGAACATTTAAGGGATTAAGATTTTAAACCGCATTAATATGTCTTTCACCATGAGTACTTCCTGGCCATAAATACAGTGTTTATTATTAAAACAATGTGTTTTCTTTCAAGTGAAGTCTCCATTATTGTAAAATATCTATCCAGCTTTCTGGAAAATTATGGATTAGGATCCCACCTTGGCACTTCATTTTATATCAACAATTAATTAAAAGGGGATGGCATTTGAAATGCGCTGAAGTTGAAAACCACATCTCCCATGCTATCCATTGTTTTCAGCATCGTTTCCGTCATCGTAAATTGATACATTCAAAACTGCTCTTTCAAACTATTCTACTTTTGAAGAAGTTTTAGAACCCTTGTTAGATATAATTTTTGTATTATTTTCCACAGCCATTGAGAAAACGGCATACATTTTCAATAAAAAGTGAAAATGTTTGTTAACTAATAGACATACAGTTCATGAATTTCTGCTGATTTAAACATTTTGGTGACCATTTAGTCAATGGTAAAAATCATATTTAGACAATAAAAAATTTGAGATCTAACTGAATATAATGTAACCATACCTTGACGAGATATCTAGTAAGTAACAGGTAATCAACTCCTTCTCTGGGACATTTTGAATTTTCTGAGGCATTAATCATAAAAATAACACCATCTTCAATTTAGGGGAGACATCAAAAGTTCGATGACGGATAGGAAACTAAATAAATCTAGTAAGGGGGGAGGGGGTTCAAACCCATTTCAGTTTGCAATCCGACAAATTTCAACATTTCAAATTTTTGGCAATTTTGACTCAGAATGCCTTGGAATGGTTAAAAAATAAAGATTTTACCTGATGCTTTCTTCGTCAAGATCATTCCAAAGGATTCTATTCTATCAGTAGTTGTTAAAAGCCGCAAATGACGATAGGAATTAACAAAAACTAGATCGTGTTTAGCAATAATTTTTCAAATTCTCAAACCGGAAGTCAGCGATCAACTTTCATGGTATTTAGTTTTTGGGGAGGGGGGTCAGAGTCAAAACTAGATTTATTTAGTTTCCAATCCGACATTGAACTTTTGATGCCTCCCCTTTATTGAGTATATATGGCCATAGTTTGAAGGAATCTGAAAATAATTGCAAAATCATATTTAAGTGAGGCGATGGACTGACAGACTGGCGGACGGAGGGCTTCACTATATCCCCACTGAACTTTCTTCATTGGGAAAATAAAGACTGTAAACCTTATCAAATGGATTTTACCACCCCATTAATGTATACTTGGACATCAATCTTACTATTGTAGCATGCATACAAGTGAAGATATCATATTTGTTACATCACTGGCAGCCATTTTGAAAAAGGCATATTTTTTAATGTAGAGAGGAAGTTCCTTATTTTCAAGACTCAAACCCATACTTAATTGATTCTTCACCCACAAAATGTATATTTTGGCACCAATCGTATCATTATAGCATGCATAGAAGAAAATATATTGTCTCCGTTGTATTTTTGGCGGCCATTTTGAAAAATGTGAATATTTCCAATATAAAGCGCTATCTGGCGTGTGTCTTTGGATAAATATGTTTCTATGGTCCTAAGGTACTCTCATGTCAAAGGAAACGTTTGCATCATAAATTGAAGTCCAGACCCCCTAAAATGCAGTTAACCCATCTACTATTACTCAAACATGCCAAAGGATGAGTTGTCCAGGGGATGAGTTGTCTAGGGGATGAGTTGTCCAGGGGATGAGTTATCCAGGGGATGAGTTGTCCAGGGGATGAGTTGTCTAGGGGATGAGTTGTCCAGGGAATGAGTTGTCTAGGGGATGAGTTGTCCAGGGATGAGTTGTCTAGGGGATGAGTTGTCCGGTTACCCCTTAGCATGTACTATTTCGACCCCTTGTCCCACTTTCAAATTCACTGCAGGGACCTAATTTCAATCATTTTCCGTATACCGTAATACTCAATTGGTCAAGTGAACAGTTCGAATGGAAGAACTATCCACAGATGATCATAATCTTACACATTCAGGTACATGTTTTTAAAACCTGTATTTTAACCACCCTACTGATGTCATTAAGCAACTTATTTGAAAATTTGACATGTGAATTAGTTTAATTTACTAACTATGCTACAATTTATTTATTCGTTTAGGAAATAGATGCAAACAGTCCATCTCATTCTATGAAAATAGCCTTGAATCCCGAATTAAAAGCAAAGAACAGATACAGGAACGTTCATCCATGTAAGTATTTTATTATATATTAAATAAACATTTTATGGAGAAAACATTTGATGCGTAAAACAACTTTTTTTAAATTTAGGGTCGTGGGTTAAATCCCCACTAAGGTGGACTTACTTTTTCACATCAGCCCTCATCATGGTATTTCATTCTGTGTTTTCATTAACCTACGTATTTGACCTACCGATTCTAATCGTTCAATTCCAGTCGATCATTCTCGAGTAATTCTGTCACCAAGAGATGATGGGTCGCCAGATTACATCAATGCAAGCTACTTGCCAGTAAGTTTATCCGTCATATTATTTTTAAAATGGCGTTCTCCTGATCAAACTTGTTATGCACAAAATGAATACAACAGACACTAAACCGTTGTAGGTCGCACAATTATGGAAATATATCATCATTGATATATCATCCAATATCCTATAAAGCTATACAGTATATAAGGCCCTTCATATTGTTCTAATTTCACATCATTCGAATTGTTTTAGGGATATAATTCTGATAAAGAATTCATCGCATCTCAGGGACCGACTCCCCAGACAAAGGATGACTTCTGGCATATGATATGGGATCAGAAAACCAGTATTGTAATCATGCTTACAAAATGTGTGGAAAATGGAAAGGTACACCCCATTTATACTTGAAAAATGATAATGTGGACATTTGAATGCAAATGAGGGATGGTTGGAAATGGGTTGGTACGACTTAATAAAATATTGCAAAATTCTAGCTTTTGCAAAATGAAATTGTTCGTATACTATGAAAATATATTAAGTGGGGTATTTTCAAAATCCTATCATACTATGAATATATGATATTGTATACTATAATTTGGTTCAGTTCAAGTGTGAGCAGTATTGGCCAGCGAATGAGGAACCTGTGATGTTTGGGGAGATATCCGTGTTCATTGTGAAAGAAGTACAGCACGATCATTTCACGGTCAGAGAGTTTGAAGTCAGCAAAGTAAGTCTCATTTTGACCCGACGCCCAGACATTCTCTTTTATATTCTGATTTTTACAATACATACTACTGGTAAGGGCAAATATCAAAGAAGTCAAAACGTATGACACATTTATAAAGAGGTATATTAATTATAACAATCAGTCATGACAACAACCCCTCTTAGCATCCCAAACAATGAATGCATGGTGTATTGTTGCTCAGAAGGAGAGACAAAGAGCACATGCAACATTACTAATGATTATTTTGGGGTACAACTTTAGTATTTCATAATTTATTCAAATATTACGCCGCACATATACTAGTAAATAGTAGAATTGTCATATATTATACAAATATATGAAGCTCCATTTACATGTACCATTTCCCTTAATATGTACCTATGGTGTTTTAAAAGGGCTCAGAGACAAGAACACTTCATCAGTTTGCATTCAGTGCCTGGCCAGATTACGACGTCCCGGATGATCCTGATGTGCTGCTAGATTTTGCTCAAACAGTAAAAGGCCATTCAGCTGGAAAGGAGGGAACACCAATTGTACATTGCAGGTACATCATTAGAATTAGATAAATCTCGTTAAATGAGCCAGGCCACAGGAAAAGGGGTCTTATCACAGTTTTTTTTTCAATATTCTGATTTTTTGTTTATCTTAAAAAGCACAAAGAGGCCTTTCAAATGAGCAATTAACAATTTGGTGGGGGAAAAGGAGTATTAGACATTGTTTCTTTTCACGTTAGATCATGGTTTTGGGATATATGGGATTTGTTTTTCTTAACTGGTATGTATTTAGAGTTTGCTTTCTGTTGCTAAGTTCCATTACAACTTTTGGTCCTTTCAACTTGGCACTCGTGCTTAGATATTAATCTTCCCCAATTCCATTCATCCTGTTGCAACGTTTAAAGGGTGACGCATATCGTTTAGCAAATCGAACGCTCGTTTCTGGTGTTGCTCACCGTTTAGTATAAAAGGCCCGATCCCGGAATAATACTCAAGGGTTCACAGGTTCGATGTCGTTGTGTCAACACCTCTAACTGTTATATAGCATAAGTATATTATAGATCGTCACACATTTATAAAAGGGTGATTTTTATTTTGACAAATCAATTCCAAATTTATGGGTGAAGTTTCAGGATCTTCTATTTGTGTATAATAAGGAAAAATTGGCATCTAAATTTCCCCATAACGTAATAGCACACAGCTTGGCATATGAAATATCCTACAAATGAAACAAAGCAGTTCTAATACAAGGATTTATATTGGCTGTTGTACATGTACTGTTTGAACGCAATCACTCCATGGATAACGTTTTCAAAATCATTATAAACGGATTACTTTATCTCAAAGACAATTTCAATAAACTGGATTTTACAGAACTCCCCTTATTTCTTAAAAATGGACTGATCCAGTTGATTCGCCTGGAGCCGCCATATTGTTTTTATACGGGATGCTTATCGGAACCCTTTAAGAGCATTTAAGTAAAGGCAAAATAAGAGATGCACTTTGACTATTGAATGTTAAATGATAAAACGAATATGTTGCTTACAACCAAAACACTGTTCACATCATTTCAGTGCTGGAGTTGGACGAACTGGTGTCTATTTGACTGTCGATTACATGCTTCAAAAAATGAGAGAATCTGACACAATTGATGTATTTGCCCATGTGTTAAAACTTCGGGAATACAGAAAGTCTATGGTGCAGACTGACGTAAGTTTTACACGCGATGCCTACCAATATATCAATAATACAGCTATTGATCATTTCAATAACGCATGCACGAATGAGAAAATACAAACTGGGTTTAAAATCATTTGATATTTACAAAAAAACTTCAAGATGCAAACAGTGTAATAGAAAACCTAAATATGCTAACAAATGATCCAAACTACCAGTACAAAGAAAAATATTGGATGGCCCAACTTTCAAAGACTGTGCGAGCGCTGTAACAAAAATTATCATATTTTACCCAAACGTTTGCTTTATTGATTTTCAGAAGCAGTACATATTTATTCATGACTGTATCGAGGCAGCTGTTAAACGAGGCGTTGAGAAGACAGCGATACCTGATAAACCAGTAGCATACTTCTAATTTGATACCAACCTTATTGTAAAATGCAACACGTTTTCTTTGCAAGAACGGAGCGGGGGTCTCGTTCATTGTACTCCTCTAATATGACGCTAGTCAATCTCAGGATAACAATCCTAGACTTGTCTAGTGACTGCCTAGTGAATATGCAGCTGAGGTAGCGGACTAGTTCCAAGATAAACGCATTCCATTGCTGTTAAAAACACTAGATACAATGCAAAAAGCCATTGTTAGGGTCAATTGATATAATAAGAGAGAATTATAAATCGGATCATGCGTTCCAGCATTTGCAGCTCGAATGCTCATCCAGCTAAGGAGTATATAAAACTTGTGGACAAGTGTTAAATAACGGATTTAAGCCCATGTGTCCAATGGGGTGTTGGTGACGTATTGAAGATGCGATCCTTGTTTGAAGATTAAAACAAGTTTTATTAATATAAGATAATAATCAAGTCCAATTACAGTATTAATCAAGAGAGCGTTAAGTTGATGTATACACCTTCAGTAATATGTACAAATATAGATATATTTTTGTATATTTTTAACATTTATCATGTTTTTAAACTTTCATTTGTAAATAAAGCATTGAACGACTGATCGGTAGAATGTTAAACTGAAATCAATTAAGTATTTAAATTATAGTGTACATAATATGCGATTGTTAACTTTTCTATATGCTAGTCAATAACCATTTTGTATAAGTGTAATATCATATGTGTGATTCGTAGCACACGTGTCCATACAAATGTATATGTATATACAAGTGCCAACATAAAAATGTGTCAAATACAGTTATGTGAATAAAACAATACCGAATGTCATAATTATACTTTGTTTTAACAAACCTGTATGTGTATTTATCAAATTAGATCTACCCGGATTTTTAGTTATCGAATGTTTATTATATACTCCTCAAAAAAAGTTAAGGACCAGTGGTTTTCCTAATAGGTTTACATGTGAACCCCCATATTTGTTTAACGACTATTTTCTAAGCGTGGAACAAAAGAAATCCCAATAAAGAAAATAAATCTGTATCTTGATTCTATTCCCTATAAAGTCCGCAACATTTCAATGTTATATCTCCATTAAATTGGGTAAAAATTTGATGTCAAAATAGATGAATTTCATAAAATTTAACAAAAATGGCAGATCCCTTGTTAAACAAATGGGGAATGGTGGGGTTGCCATATGTCACATGAGGAACGATCCATCCATCCGATTGCTCTCAAAATTGAAATTGTAAGAGATAATTAAATTTGCTAAATTGTCCACTCGACAAAAATATGATTTAATTGTCCAGGCTTTACAAAAGTTAATGGTTTCAAATTCAATAATTTTTAATGAACCTCTTATTGAAATAACACAGGTGGTTCAGTGAGATGGTCAAAATTACTTTTAACGCTCAGTATCGCTAATTTTAACAACATAAGCGAGACAAAATCATTCAATTATCTACTTAGAAAGTATTTTTATTAAATATTTTACTGAATAGATATTCCAAAATCTGAGTTGCCCCTAAGCCACACCATTCCCCATTTGTTTAACATGGGATCTGCCATCTTTGTTAAATTTCATGAAATTCATCAATTTTGACATCAAATTTTGACCCAATGTAATGGAGATATAACACTGAAACGTCGCGGAATTTATAGGGAATAGAATCAAGATACAGATTTATTTATTTTATTGGGATTTATTTTGTTCCCCGCTTAGAAAATAGTCGTTCCAACAAATATGGGGGTTAACATGTAAACCTATGAGGAAAACCACTGGTCCTTAACTTTTTTTGAGGAGTATAATTAAAAATCATTTACTCATACTATGGGGAAATGCTGTGCTAAATGACTCAAGTATATTTTAAAGATGAGTATAACATATCGTGATGGTATAGTGATATATTTTGATATAAAATATATAATTAGGTAAGTGAACATTCATGGGTGCTGATGCTGTTATTGCTACTGATATCATAAAGAGCATTATAATGTATAATGGAAGGGGGCGAGGGAAATAAATATATAACACAATCTGCGAGAAAGATAACACACACCGATATTAAAAATCATGGCCAGGTCAGCCAAAAAGGTAACCGATACTTTAGCCATGTTCTTTCATTTACACTAAGTTGCATTGCTCTATTTTAGATGGTCAAGATTTTATGACCATTTTACGAAACATGCTCAAAATGTTGTCTTGGACGCATTACTTGGAGTTTTATGACTTGCGCTCACAGATATCTTGTGTAATGGCTCTAATTATTCCTCTAATATCTTGTTTCAAGTCTATGCTTCTAGGGTTGTTAGTATACACATTATATTTGAAATAGCCTCAACAATTAATTTCTAGGGGTTCGTATTGAGTGATAATACTATCTTATTATACTTGGACATGGAATATACGTATTTGAAGCATGTTTGTCACATGGCCGGGAAATCGTGACCATTTGGAATAGACCACTCAAAAGTTCTTGAATGAAAGAACATTGCGCAGGGTTCAATTGTGCCAAAAAGAGTTGATTGGGTCATCACTTTTTGGCTTACCCTATATCAAAATGTATTGCAATAGACCACAAGAAGATCTGGCCAACATCTTTTTTTTTAATTTTTTATATTTCCTTTATTTCATAATACATCATACAAACAGATACAGGGCCTACGCCGAAGCATTATTGGCCCTGTTGAAGTAGTTACAATATAAGTTAAAATAGGTCACAATGTAAAAATGATAGATATAGAACATATTTATGAACATGAAAATAATCTTGAAAACATGAAGACAGGTCAGAGATATATGTATAAATTAATGAATATTGGACTATTTAACTTCCTTGACAATAGAGTGTAAAAATTCGGCTGTTAATTCAATAGCCTTTTTATTTGTAATTGTGTCAAGAGAAGGATCTGCAAAAAGTAGAAAGTCTACCCTGTCTTCCTGTTTTCTATTATTAAAAGAGTTTAAATTAAAGGATGGCAGTCCCCCTCGTTCTCTGTGAAAATTGAGTCTTTGAGTGTTAAAAAGAGGGCAACGGAGCAATAGGTGATTGGTTGATTCAGTAGAATGACCACATTTACATTTGGCATTTGGAATATTTTTGAAGTTATGTGTAAAAAGATGCTGCCTAAAAATGAGATCACATCTCGTTTTATTTAAGACAATTTCTTTATCTCTGGATAGGTTTAATTTTGGGGTTGTGAATTCTTTCTTTTTCCCATTCAAAAATGTTCTAATTTTATACTTAAATGAGTTGCGTGAGTGTGCTTGTTTCAGTTCATCAGGTAAATTATCCCATAATTTAATACTGGATAAAGCTGTAAACTTTCTAAGTTTAGCAGATGCTTTGAATGGGATCTTAAAATCATTGCTACGACGAAGTCTTTGGTGGTTTACCTGATTCTTATACTGTTCAAAAACATTTGAAACATATGAAGGCATCTTATAATTATTTACAAAGTCAAACATAAAAACTAGTTTTTTTTCTTTTCTTCGATTGGATAAGGATCTCCATCCAAGACATGCCATCACCTTCTCAGAGTTTGACCCTTGGATGCAACCACTTACAATAAGACCCGCTCTATATTGGACTCTATCTAAACTTGCTAAGAGGTTTAGATTTGCGCCGTCAAAAATAATATTGCCATATTCGAGATGTGGGAGAATGAATGCCATATAAATTGTCTGTAAGTGTTTTGATCTTACTGAAAATTTGAGTGCTTTTAATGGATTTAACATTTTATTACACCTAGTAATCACTGAGTTAATGTGTTCTTCAAAGCTAAGGTGTTTGTCTAAAATGATGCCTAAATGTTTATGGCTATTTACAAGAGGTATTTGCTCATTATTCATTGTTACTGGAATTTGTTTCTTAACTTTTCGTGTGTGTTTAGATTGAAAGATAACCTCCTTACTCTTAGATGCCTTAAATTTGAGTTTCCATTTAGTGGACCAATTAACCATTTCATTGATATCTGATTGAATTTTTTGTTTTGTTGTTTCAACTGATTCATTCTTTGGTACTGTCAAGAAGATCGAACTATCATCAGCATATAAGAAAAGTTTACAATTATGAACTGAGTCTGCTAAGTCATTAATATATAACAAAAATAATAGGGGGCCAAGAAATGAACCTCGGGGAACCCCACTATTTATTTCATAGGATCCGGAGTCTCGATTTTGAGGAATATTTGCACCAGTTTCAGCATTACATGAAATGTCTGAATAAGTATCATTGATCCTTACTTTTAATTTCCTATCTGTTAGATATGAGGTCAATAACTCTATAATATTGTTGCCTAATCCATAAGATTTCATCTTATGGAGTAACAAAAAATGTGGGACTGCGTCAAATGCACCTTCCACGTCTAAAAAGATTCCACGGGTTGCGAGGTTAGAGTCAAAATTATCGGCTAACATATTAACAATAGAAAATAGTTGCTTCTGTGTATCAACATCTTAAGTTGATCAATTACTTGGAACGTTTTCTGCCTCTAAGAATGCCCATGCCATATTTAGGGGACAGCATTTGACGATGTTAGTAATCACTTCATGTAATTACTTCATAAACTTCTTCATGTTAAGATAATGGCTCAATTTAAAGTTTATAGATGGTGCCGTGATCTCCCAGCACAATTTGAGCTAATGTATAATGTTTATAATATGAACCTAAAGAGATGAATGTATTGGACAGTTACTCCAAATTGTGGTATAACAACATTACTTCCGTTGTTCACCTTTGGACATATTATAACTCGAATGTCACAATTACCTTATTGAACAGATTAGTTCTCATATCGGCTAGAGGTTAATTTATTTTCATGTCAAGAGATAAATTGTATTTTAGACTTTTGGTCATCAAGATTATCTTTAGAATTGTATTTTTATCCTATAGTAGACTTTTGTAGGCCTCTTAAATCAAGACCATTGCGAGTGTTTAACTAAGCTAAATATATAACAGCACTTTAATTTAGAATTTATGATACATTAACTATTTTCTAACCATCGAGTTGCATAATATTTATAACTTAAAAGGATTTTGTTCATTTACCTACAATTGATAAATTAACCCAAGAATTTTTGAGCAGAACGACACAGGAGGCCGTTTCTCGAAACGTTTCGTTACTCACTCTTTCTACAACTGAGCAATTACGTTCATTTATAAATTGGCATTTTAGCGTAAAACACTGGAAATAATTAGCTATGACAATAGTCATATTGCAAAACAATTATACTTCTTATAAACAACAACGTTCAACTTTTAAAGGGTTCCGATTAGCATCCCGTATAAAAACAATATGGCGGCTCCAGGCGAATCAACTGGATCAGTCCATTTTTAAGAAATAAGGGGAGTTCTGTAAAATCCAGTTTATTGAAATTGTCTTTGAGATAAAGTAATCCGTTTATAATGATTTTGAAAACGTTATCCAAAGAGTGATTGCGTTCAAAGAATACATGTACAACAGCCAATATAAATCCTTGTATTAGAAACCGGTTTATCTTGCTTTGTTTCATTTGTAGGATATTTCATATGCCAAGCTGTGTGCTATTACGCTATGGGGAAATTTAGATGCCAATTTTTCCTTATTATACACAAATAGAAGATCCTGAAACTTCACCCATAAATGTGGAATTGATTTGTCAAAATAGAAATCACCCTTTTATAAATGTGTGACGATCTATAATATACTTATGCTATATAACAGTTAGAGGTGTTGACACAACGACCTCGAACCTGTGAACCCTTGAGTATTATTCCGGGATCGGGCCTTTTATACTAAACGGTGAGCAACACCAGAAACGAGCGTTCGATTTGCTAAACGATATTCGTCACCCTTTAACTAACATGGTGCTCTTTGATATATATTAACATCAAATTAATGGCTTTAGTAACTAAAAGGTATTCGTATTGTATCGTATACTAACTTGTTTTTTCAAAAAGTGGAGTACTATGACTTTTCATATGTTTGACCTCTAAATTACTAAGTAAAATTTTTTTATCTTATTTGCATGTCTCCACCTTGACACAACCTACCCTTTTATATTGTTTGTGTTACAACCAATAATTTCGAAAATATAATCACTCATATGGCTAGAAAGAAGGAGCGGTCTTGAGAAAAGCGAAAGTTGAACAAACAGTTTTTAAATACCCTTTTGTCATTTTAAACAAAATCTTAAATGATGCCCATTGTAGGCATTTCATCAAAACAAGTCCATATTTGGTAATTATCTATTTAGATAAAACCATATGCTGAATATAACATGTATCTATTTTGAGAATGTTCAGTATAATGGCAACATAATGTGAATGAATTCATCGAGAGACAATTTGTATTGTGCCCGGTAAAACATTAAACTAATCTTAAAACATGAATTGCCTCAGTCACCTTTGCTCAACGGCGGCCGCACGTTCACATTATATTCTCTCAAAACAGCAAACTGTGTTAAACACCACGCGGGTCCAACTATGTATATTTAAAACCGTTAATTTGAATTTTAGGCCTTGAAAATCAAGGATTGTGAGTCTCTGCATACTGCACAGTTGTAAGAAGCGCTTCACAGCTGAAGACCCACTCACTAAAAGGAGATACTCTGCATAACAGAATGATGTAATAACAGAAAGAAATTTTTGTTTTGCTTTGTATGGAACAAGTTTGACGAAAAACGGTGCAGTATGAGACTCACAATCCTTGATTTTCAAACATCTGGTAGGTCTAAAATTCAAATTAACGGTTTTCAACGTGCATGGTTGGAACAGCGTGAACATAGGAAAACTACTGTTCCTGACGTTCGCCTTACGTCGGAGGTCTAGTGCGGTCGACTTTCAGTTGCACTTAGATTTTATGGGTTACGTGATCTTTGGGAACCATTGGATCGCCGTAAGCCCCCCCCCCCTATGGCTGCCTTGTGTCCACCCCGTAGGGCTGCTGACCATGCGTCATACAGCCGTACAGCAACCGTTGTATCAACGCGTACGACTGCCGTTGCAAACGTGACTGCTAAATCATCTGAGCGCAGAAGACGACCGTAGAAATGTTACTGACCGCATGAATGATAGATCGTACATACGCCGTAGCAAATGTGATTGAGGTTTTAGACCACTTGACATGCCCATGTGTTGATGAGAAAGAGTCAGCCTGCTATATTGTGTTATGTACACTATTAGTTAGTTACTTGTGTTAGTACATATTTTACGTCCAAATGGAGTTGACTGATGCTTTCTCATGTGTATTTGAATAACGGTTCTCATGTTCTATTTTTCAAATAAACAGTTCATACCCGTTATCAAAAGTGAACAATCACTAATTGTTATAATACATTTTTACAGATATTATAGAACTCCCTACAGAACCATCTGTGTAAATCTTTTAAACGTATTTGCTTTGTATATGATCGGAGAAAAGAAGACCAAATGTGTCCCGCGATAACGTCTGTTAATCATACTTGTATTTGTTTTTTGAACATTCGACACATTACCACCTAAACAACGCAATTAGTTAATTAGTACCTAAGATTTGAACGAGTGATCAAGTGAAAACAGTTAACATTCTTATACCTGGTACGATAAATCATATATTTATACTTTGAACTATTGAAGATTAGATTTTCGCGAGATTTCCCTCTTTCACTGTGACATGTTTAAAGAAGGAAAACTTCATAACTATAAGTATAGTATATAGATAGTATTAGAGTTGGATAAACCATCGTTGGAGTATAGGTGCCTGGATATCATCTCTTCTTGAAGCATATAGACGATCGATATGTTCAGGGAGAACATCTACATCCTTTGGTTTGTTGTCACCATAGGAGTAACTCAACAACAGGTACACAGAGGGTAACATGTTTTTCATTCTGCAATAATGAGATTGAATTAGTCAATAAAAACAAAATAAAATAAAAAGAGACAATGAATACAAACAGGCCACGTGCTTATTTTCTCTCTGAAAATAACCTACTTTAGGATTGTATTTTTTGACGCTTAATCCAATCAATGTTCCAATACCTATTACTCCAGTATCATCAAGGCAACAATAAATATTTTTAAAACATGTAAATTGTCACTGGAAACTATATTACTTTGATGCTATGCATACCCGTTAGTTTCAATGGCCGTTCCAATGAGCTCGAGTGGAGTGGCTATCATCATGGAATACCATGGTCCCTCTTCTTGCATCATAGATTGCCAGAATGCATGGCTATCTAATCAATATTCTCCTTGATTCTGTAAAAAGTATCATCTTCTAAAAATGAACAGAATCATAACTGTAAAAAGGTTAAGGTTAAGCTTAATAATATAACGAGTTAGGTCGACAATATAAAACATAGCTCTGTCCATTATACTCGTCTGGTATTCACATTCATTTTTGTGTTTTCAGATTGGTATTGCATCATCCCAAAATGGTAGGTAAATACGTAACTAGGGAAACAATAATAAAACGCGTTCCGATATTATATATCAACTACAACTGCTACAAGAGGAAACACTCAAAGTATAAAAAACAAAATTTGATATTTGAGACAACTCCAAAAAGGTCTAAATTTTTATAATACAGGGTGTTTACCAATGATTATGAGATCGTATGCAGCTAGGTGTACATTGGAGCAAAAGTGATACACTCCGGCACCAAAAATCATTATTAAACGCTATTTCACGGTTTTATGGAAAATATTGTCGAGGCATGCTCTAACATCAACGTTTTTTAGATTCAGAAATGTATCATTGTCATTTGCAAACTCATTTCTTGACTGTTTATTTAGACGGCTTTCTATTCATGTAACTACATAAGATTCAACGAAGCACATAATCATGTTCCTCTTTAGAATTATAAAGTTCAAAGTAAATTCACTTGTTGACGCCACTTCTTGATTAATAAAAACAAAAATTGATTGTTACTACAAATTGCCATTTACTTCTAAAAAAGATTACTAAAATATATTCAGGTATCGATGATGATCTTGCAGAGGATATTCCGCACATGCCTCTCTATTCTTATGATGTAATATATTATTTATGCTTTTCAGTACCTGATAAACCAGATGGTGTTGCGGCAAAGGCTAATATTTCATCCACTTCAATCACATTGAGTATATTCGACACTAAGGGCTTTGCTACGCATTACAAAGCAGTAGACCAGATGAACGTATCAAAACACACAACGTTTCCTCGATCTCGTCAATCTGAGAGGCACACGTTTCATGGTATCGATGGCCTGACCCCATTTAGAAATTATACTTTCTGCGTGTATTCCATAGTACGGGATAATGGTACAGACACCAGCAGTACAAACTGTACACTATCAGTACCAATTGTAGAAACCGGTATGATATAGAAAGTGGATTGATAAAAAGTAGTAGGATGTGACATGGGGTATATCACAAGAATGGTATCAATATTTCCCGAGGGAACGCAGGGACCCGGTGTAAACGGGTAGGAGGTCCTATCAAATTATGGTCCTACTCTCCATTGATTTATATGGTGACCTAAATACAACTCTTTCCCTCATTATCTTATACACAATCAGGGCCAGTAAGGGCCGTTAAGAAAGGGGACCATAATCCCTGGGGGACCATAATTTCTTTCACACCGGGATGATATCAATATCAACCCTGATATCATCCCTCTAATCCCGATATCGTCCCTGATATCGTCCCTGTCCCAAATATGTGATTTATCACTTGCTGTTATATACCTGATATTGCTCTGAGCATGGTATACATAGTAATACATTAATTTATAAATGATTAATGGAATGATAACTAGGTATGTTTTGGTCAAAATCAGTAAGACATTTTCTAAACCATCAACGAAAAACGTGTGAAAGTTTAGTTATAGAATGATATTTTTTTGAATTTTGACATATTCTGTTTTAGGCCCTGGACCGATAACAAATTTTAATGTCAGCCAAGTTATGGAAACAACAATTGAAGTCATTTGGGAAAAGCCCAAAATCAAACACAAAAAATTATCAGTATCTTATCAACAATTTGATGAGCACTTCCCCAGATCTATGGACGTCACGACTAGTGAGAATAATAACGTTAAAATAACAAAATTAGATGCAGGTAAAAGACACGCAGTTTGGGTTGATGTCACGTACAAGGGGTATGCCTCTCCCGAAGTATCACCTAAGAAGGATATAATTACAAGTAAGCATTGTACAGTAGTAAGCGCAATTTCAATGAAATCTTTCTTCCGCTTTTTCTGTGAATGCTTAGCCTCGTATGCTTAATATTATTTCTGACAATTGCTTTGTCAAATGTGATTAAACGTATACTTTTTAGAACCATATCCTCCGAGCAGCATAACCAGTAGAGCAATTGATGAAACTACTATCTTTGTAAGTTGGAACAGCCCATCAGATGGGGGCTACACTGGGTACGAGGTTAAGTACGAACCATCGAATGATTCACCTTCCCGACCAGTACCACGCGAACGCAATGAGACAACAATAACATTAAGCAGACTCATTCCAGCTACAAATATAACTGTTAGAGTCAGAACTGTTGCCAAGGATGATAACATATCAAAGATACAATGCAGCCGTGTTCGTGAAATAATACAACTGACAAGTAACTTATAACAAGTTTCTTATTTTAATAATATAATTGCTTTCTCAAATACTGTACCCGAGTAGATATAGTTGATCTTTGGCAATCTTGTTCTCAGTCAAGTCTTTAGTAGTTTTTATCTGATAATTAATATAAATTTTCTAGTTGCTATTTTCCTCAAAGATTTCTTCCGGGTATACTAATAAAGTTCATTTACAATATAATGAAACATGTGTCACTTGGTACCCGTTATGCAAAGAAGATACATTTCAATTTTCAAGAGCCATTGCCTCCTCGACGCGTGTCGGCCATTGCTTTCAATGATACTGCCATTCAAGTACAATGGACGCCAGACACAGCCCCTGTTGGAGGTTATCATGGATACCGGGTCCTCATTTCACCACCTGATGATAACCAAGAACAAAGCTTCAAAGTACCTAAGGATGGAAACACATTCACCGTAACTAAATTATTCCCTGGAAGGGTGTACAATATAAGCGTAAGGTCTATTTTTGAGACGGAGGAAAGTAGGGAATTTTATGCCAATGAAGGAGTAGGTGTATTGACAAGTAAGCCCAAGTACTCATATAATATTTTCTCTTGCTCATACATATACCTTTTTTGTATTACATGTACACTTGAACATATAAGTACTTTAACCGTAAAAACACTTCAGAGGATACATTCAGAAAGGAAACTTATTACTAAAACTTTGAGATGATGATAAGACATGGTTCACGTTAACATTTTACTTTATACATGTATTGCTGTATACGTTACTTAATTTAAGATGTAATTTATAATTTTTATGACAGACACTCGGGTCCCGCACCCATCATGCTGATAACAACGAAATATCAAACAAATATTGAATTATCTAATTCACTTGATCAATAGGACGACATCATTAATGCCTCAGTTACATTTAATCTACGGCAAACGTACTGCGACTGTAGCGTCACAAAATCGATATATTAAATGTACGAGGGACATTTGAAAAGTTTTTGCTTTATTTTATTTTTATTTTATTGAAAGATTTATTTATAAAACTTTCAGTATATGTTAGATATACGAGGGGTGATCAATAAGTAATGGACGCTTTTTTACACAGATGCTTTTTATAGTCCAATCCCTTCGTTTTTCTTACCAGTGATACACCATTCAATTATCTATCAACTCTGAAGATTTGAAAACAAAACATGTAATACATTTTGATATATCTTTATTTCCGTGAAGGATGTGTAGGTACCCCAGGACCGACATGACGTCAAACATTCTGAAGCTATTTTAGCTTGTTTAACATGCAATGCAGTTGAAGGCAGGCTGAACAAAACAAACCATTAAAGTCATGAATTTTGTTATGCCATAGTTGATTTTGAATATTTTATCATCACTATGTGGTTTTCATGCCTTATTCATTCCACAGGGCCCTCTACATAGGTTCCATCAAGTGCTACATGTACACAATTCCTCATCCTCTTAACTCAAGATTGTGAGACAAGGCTGAATCCATTCTCTGACACGGTAGTAAGATGCAGTTGCATGGATTGTTTTATTTCATCAATGGCAATAAACCCGCGTCTTTTCTCTTTAGAAATAAGTAGTATAGAAATAAATAAGTCACATGTGAGCAGATCTTGACAATATGGTGCCTTGGCCAAGGGCTCAATTTTGAGGTCCAGGGATATTGCTTTCTGAACATTTTGAGATCTGTGGGAAGGTGCATTGTCCATATGGAGTAGGGTGTTCCCATCTCTCACCACCCCTTTTTTCCACAATGCTTTCTCAAATTGACCTGCAAACCCTTCCATACAACACTCTGACATCACAATACTCTCTGTTTATGTGTTACCAGTCAGCAAAAATTCAAACAACACAAAACTTGTTGCATATAAAGAGTTCAAATCTAACTGAAAGCCAAACTGGCTGAAAACTGAATATGTGACGTAAATGTCGGTCTTGGGGTACCTATACTTCTTTACGGACATAAGGATATCAACATATATTATATATTTTGTCTTCAAATCTTCAAAATTGATAGATAATTGAATGACGTATCACTGGTAGGAAAATCAAAGGGATTGGTCTATAAAAAGTGTCTGTGTAAAAAAGCGTCCATTACTTATTGATCACCCCTCGTACATATAAATCAATATAAATATAATTCCTTATAAGGACGTGAACTTTTGGTTGCCATTGCAACAGCGAGACTTGGTTTCGTGGAGCACCTTAACATTTCAATGCATGAAAGATGCATTCAATGAAAAAAAATAATATGTTTTATGAAAATGACAAGTATTTGTTTAAAATCTGTTGTCATAGCAACAAGCTAGGTTGTAGAATAGGGTCTACTACCGGTGAATGGACTCACTGTGCTGTCAACATGATGTCATAATCCTCCATCAAAATCAACTCCCTATTTTCACTAGAATTTGGGTGGAGCAGGTGCTTCTAAACAGTGGAACGAAATGGTAAATAAAAGCAGAGATTTTGCATTAAAATCTGTGTAAAACACTGTAAGAACATGTGAAGACACTTGTCGTTCCTATCCCATGATAAGAAGCTGGTTCAACAAGTTCAAGAAAGGCATCTTAACCATCGAAGATGAGCCAAGAAGCGGACGAAAAAGGACAGCGATATTGAAAGAAAACAATGACTCAGTGAAGACAATAATGGGCTAGAAAATCCCTGTATGAATTGGATACGGAGATTTAGAAAGTGTATTCTATTTGGGGGAGAATTCTTTGAAAGAGATAGAGAGCCCTGACTTAGTCCTGCTGGCTTATGTTGTAGCAATGATAAGATAATAAGTGCATGGGCTGCACATTATGGTTGGATACATTGATTGTGATGTAAAAGTATCCACGTTCAAATTTCACGTTATCGAGACAAGTATATTTCAAACGGATGTAAAACTGTGGCTATAATATATTACAGGCTATACTTTAATCACTGCTTAATAATAAATATAAAATAAAATAAAGATCCAGCATATTCTGTCTTGTTCTGATCAGTCCTGGTATTTTTAGAGCAAAAAGAAACGAACTTTTCATATGCCCCTCGAACATCATGCTGCTAATTCTACATTATGCTGCATATTTCTCGCGATTTTAAAAAAGCTACGGCCGTCTTACGGTTAGAGCAGATCAAAGTAAACTACAAATCTAGATTAAACATACATCGAATATGATCAATAAGTGCATCTATCTCCTAATATCGCCACCACTGATTAAGTATACAGCCAGCATAAAGCATATAAGTGTCAATGTATATAATCTTAGAACGATTGTGAAATGATGTAGTTTTGCTCATAACATTATATAGAATACGCCTATGAAATAATCCTTCATTAAATTGATTTAAGTGAATTGCCGTCGAAACCATGGCGTCACATACGATTAGAAGAAGATTTTCCGAAACAATTATCTTAAAGCATAGAAATGATTAATCCTTAAAGTACAAGGTCACAGGCTTACTACACATGAAACTGATAATCTGAAATATCCAAACACTTGGATGTAAAAAAGGCATTAACATGACAAAATGTCACCACTTAGTTGCTCATAATATTATTAGTTCAATCTTATAGTGTTAAAGGAATTGACAATAATTTTAAAATTACCTCCTGTTCAAGTTGCAATCATTTTTATAGATTACATTGATAGATTTAATATCATTGAATATGGTATTGCTTGTTGAGAACCACACAACATTACCATTTATCATTTATTTGAGATTTAAGCAGGGGTCCATTTTTTAAAGAAATAATCATTTTAAAAGATTTCTTGTAAATAGATAATAAATTAGTGCAAAAAGTATGAATTATTATATATCAAGAGCATAATGTAAAATTTCAACTGAAAAGTTAGATCAAAATGGAATCCAAGTTCACAGTGGGGGGTATACCTCATCAAACACTGTATACTTTTTTTAAAACTTATTGTTACAGCCTTATGTTTTTAATTTGCTTTTGCTAGTTAGGATTATATCATTGACCATTCGTGAATTTTTGTGCACCATACAAGGTTACAGAACTTCATTTATGAACGATTTCAGCAGGGGTCTATTTTACGAAAATTAAATATTTTTCCGGATAGTTCTTAGATGGAAAGCTAGTACATTGTTACGATTAAATTACATCATTAAGTTGTATAAATCATGAAAACAGGTTTCATCCTGATGTCTACAACCTAATTCGTACGAGGCCATGTCACAAATGGGGGGGGGGGACATTGGCCTCCACTTGGGGATCTTTATTACTCATATGATTTCAATATTACAATAATGTCGGTATCATTATAAACAGGCACTAAATAAGTGTAGAGTATTATAAATACGTTGACAGCAAGAAGATTTATACAACTGAAACTGTAAAACGAGATAATATTTGGGCTCTAAAATCACAATGATTGGTATAACTAATCAAATGTTTACTTTTAAGGTTATTATCATATCCTAGCAATCTAAATTGTTTTAAATAGTTATAATTGAATTATTTGCAGTTTCTGAATTTTTCGAATATCTTAAAATGGTTCAGATTTTCATTTATTGAAGATTTAATTCAAGTCTAATTCAAAAAGATGAATATTTTTGTGGATAGTACCCAGATCAATTACTATTATTACCACCTTGCCGGGAGTGTTATAGGGGTATTAGTGCTAGTTTAGAAGGCATTTATGTTACTTTATCGATCTGAGCAATATGTGACGTCATAGTGGCGGGCCATAGTTGCGGGCCAATTATGCATTAACGCCCGGCAATTTTCCCCGGGAAATGACATATCTTTCAATGCATATAATTTTTGCTATTTCAGCTCTGGGCATTAACTGTGGTAATACTAATAACCTAATTTCTGCGGGCAATATTAAACAAATACTGGATGATCAGGAGCTTGATATGGCAGAATACCTATTCGAGAAAAAAATATTGGGCGAGGCGGCATTTATTAATTTCAATATAGAGCGTTTGGGTTCTAGCATTGCCTCATGGGATAGTCTATTTTCTACTAAATAAAATAATCTATTACTAAAGTTATGTGCTTGCAGAGATAGCCTGTATTGCAAAAATCATATATCCTTTCACCCCACATCATATCATATGCTTTATTGATGTTAAAATCTAATTTTATAAATAGCGGGAATAAATTCTTAATTCATCTTAGATTATAATTTAAATGCAAAAGCCGATTCATAAGTAGATAATTCGTTGTAGACTTCAAAAGTGTCAATATCTAATATTTTTCATTATTATGGACCTCTGTTAAACCCCTCAATGATAAGTAAA
This sequence comes from Owenia fusiformis, assembly GCA_903813345.2. Taxonomy (NCBI): domain Eukaryota; kingdom Metazoa; phylum Annelida; class Polychaeta; order Sabellida; family Oweniidae; genus Owenia; species Owenia fusiformis. The sequence continues at coordinate 17,157,412 of CAIIXF020000011.1, read as the reverse complement.
CGATAATGTTGACAGGTCCTCAACGGAAGAAAACGTATGTAGGAATATATGTTTTATCAAATAAACATATCATTTAACAATTGGCGGATCAACGAAAAACAAGATGATGTTAAAATAAAGTGAAACTAAATGGAACCATTATTTTTTATCATTTTGAATGCAAAATATAGTCAGACAGACGATCTTAGTTTCAATTAAACAGCTAAAATCAATATGTCATACTAATAAACTTTCCAAAAGCCGATAAATGAGTAGATAATCTGTTGTAAACCTCAAAAATATCAAAATCTAATATTTTTGTTGACCCCTGTTAAACCCCTCAATTGCAATAATAAGGAGATGGTAATGTTGACAGGTCCTCAACAGGTGAAAATGTATATAGGAATATATGTTTTATCATTTAAACATCAAAACAATTGGCGGATCAACAAAAAACAAGATGATGTTAAAAGAGAATGAACTGTAAATGGAATCATTGTTTTTAATCATTTTGAATGCACAATATTATCAGACAGACGATTTTATTTTCAATTAAACAGATAAGATCAATACGTCATACTAATTAGAAAATGGCAACTTCACGGAGTAGCAAATCCCAACGAACACCATATAAATCATCAATCTGTACAGTCACAATGTAATATTTACCATCTACTCTTTCCTTCAATAAATATTTTAGATCATTGTAACCATACTTTAAAGATGACTCTAAGTAATGGCGAATTTCTGCTCTAGTCGGATATTTTGAATTTTCAGAGGCATAAATCCGAAAAACACTGCCATAATTGTGATCTACTCTGAAATTCCTTCAATTTGAGTATAATATAGCCATACTTTTAAGAAATATAATAATTGCAAAATCCCGCATTAGACAGCCATTTTGAATTTTTTGAGGCCCGAATCAGAAAAACGCTACAATATTTGCAATCTACTCTAAATTGCCTTTCATTTGAGTATAATAAAACTACACTTCAAAAACATCTCAAAATTAATGCAAATTTGTGTTTTCCCAACCCCCCCCCCCATTTACGGCCCCTGGGGGTCAGGGTGAAATATCCAGGATATATGTGAAATAGATAGCTATTGTTAATATACTACCAATATTTCAAATAATAATGTTTCTTATTTTGGTTTAAAATGAAAAACATAAGATTTTTGCGTAAAATTCCTGCCATTTTTAAACTGGCGGCCATCTTGAATTTTTTTTGCGTATTACTTTTCACCAATATACATCTTTCCACCAAATATGAAGAAAATCTGTCTACTAGTATTCAGGTTATCTTCCAGACGGATGGACGGATGGACTGACTGACTGACTGACGGACGGAGGGAGGGCTTCACTCTATCTCTACTGAACTTCGTTCGATGGGATAATAAACTTTCCAAAAGCCGATTAATGAGTAGATAATCTGCTGTAAACTTCAAAAATATCAAAATCTAATATTTTTGTTGACCCCTGTTAAACCCCTCAATAATAAGTAAACGGTAATGTTGACAGGTCCTCAACAGGTGAAAATGTATGTAGTAATATATGTTTTATCAATTAAACATATCAAAACAATTGGCGGATCAACAAAAACAAGATGATGTTAAAAGAAAGTGAACTAAATGGAACCATTATTTTTAGTCATTTTGAATGTAAAATATAATCAGACAAACAATCTTATTTCAATTAAACAGAAAAAATCAATAGGTCATGCTAATAAGCTTCCCAAAACCGATTCATAAGTAGAAAATCCGTTGTAAACTTCAAGAATATCAAAATCTAATATTTTTTAATTTTTGTGGACCCCTGTCAAACCCCTCAATAATAAGTAAATGGTAATGTTGACAAGTGCTCAACATGTGAAAACGTATGTAGGAATATATGTTTTATCATTTAAGGATATCAAAACAATTGGCGGATCAACAAAAAACAAGATGATGTTAAAAGAAAGTGAACTTAATGGAACAATTATTTTTAATCATTTTGAATGCAAAATATAATCAGACAGACGATCTTATTTTCAATTAAACAGATAAAATCATGCTAGATAAAAGCATGTCATGCTAATAACCTTCCCAAAATCTGATTCATAAGTAGATAATCCGTTGTAAACTTCAAAAATATCAAAATCTAATATTTTTTAATTTTTGTGGACCCCTGTTAAACACCTCAATAATAAGTAAATGGTAATGTTGACAAGTGCTCAACAAGTGAAAACGTATGCAGGAATATATGTTTCATCATTTGAACTCATCAAAACAATTGCAGGATGAACAGGAGGAAACAGCTTAATTAAGGCTTATCTGAAAAATTCCTTTATCCCTATTAAGTCAGATTTGAACTTCTGAGAACTTGTAGATGATTTTGAAAAAATATTGGTCAATTTGAAGCAAGATAAAAAAATACCTATTTGACCTTGAGAAGGTCATTAAAGGTCAAATCTTGTTTGACCTTGAGAATATCATTGAAGGTCAAATCTATAGTGAAAAGTGAACTTTTGAGAACTTGTAGATGATTTTGAAAAACATTTGGTCAATTTGAAGCAAGTTGAAAAATACCTTTTGACCTTTTTTGACCTTGAGAAGGTCATTGAAGGTCAAATTTCAAATCTAAAGTCAGATTTGAATTTCTGATAAATTGTAGATTATTTTGAAAAAGAATGCTCAATATGCAAGTTGAAAAAATACCTTTTTGACCTTGAACAGTCATTGAAGGTCAAATCTTAAATATGAAGTCAGATTTGAACTTCTGAAAACTTGTAAATGATTTGAAAAAAATTGAAATTATTGGAAGTTATTAGAATTTGTTACAGACGCCAACCGCCAACCACAAACCGCCGTCAAAAAAGGAGACCATAACGATATGTCATCACATTTTGGTGGTGACATAATAAATGTGTTTTCCCATGAAACTGAACTTTCGTATTTAATCGCTTTTTAGTCTCGTTCGATGCACAGCCCATTTTACTTGCATTATAATTATTCAATCTATACGCTTCGTAGAACCTGGCCGGCCAGGAGACCTGGCACTGAAAAGGACATCTCAAAACTGGTCACCCTACCACATGTATATTACCTGGGCAAACTCAACAAGTGAGAATGGTGTAGGCAGATACAATGTTTCATTAATAAATGGAACAGGAGCTGTTGGTGAAGTCGAAACATCTGCGACTCACAATGGGGTGAATGTGACTGATCTGAGGCCAGGGATAGCATATTGTCTAAGTGTTACTGCTGAACTCAGTACTCTCATAAGTGCTCCAAGCGAGAGCTGTTTCAGCACAGAAGAAATACGTAAGTAAAACAATACTTGAAATCATTTTGAAGTAATACAATAACGTTCCTATTATGCATCAGAGTTTAGTATAGTAGGAAGAAATAGTACCTATTTACATTATAAAGTAGTTTAGACTGTTATATTAAACGTTATGTTGATATTATATTATTTCATATTATATTATTATGTATTAAATATTATATGTACTAATAAGTAGAAAGTTACTCTGAAATTAGTAAACTATAATGATAAAAAAAGAAACAAAAAAAACCTATAAATTCTTCAACATTAAAACAAAATAACATATTTTAGTGCCCAAAAAGCCGGAGAATTTAACAGTGGTTGGAATAGCAGACGATGCAGTGACGTTATCATGGAGCCCTCCACCTATCCCCAATGGTGTTATACTTAGCTATACTGTGTGTCACAAAGAGTGTACCGATATTAAAGATTGCAATAAGACCGATGTCGAATCGAGTACAACTCATACAATACGTGGACTTAGAGCCGGTAAACATATACTTTCTTCGGGAAAAAGTGCATATGATATTTGGAAAACTTTATTTCTGTGCTGAATGTATTCCTCAATTGACCACTGTTATATATATTATATTATGTTATATTATTTGATATTATTTTATATTATACCATATCATATTTAATTAAATGTCGGGGAAAATGTTGTCATTCGTTATTTTTTGCGACTGGAATTCCCCGAAGCAAATAAGAAAGTTGTGTCAAATTACTATAAAAGTTGATTCGGAACTGTGAAGTGCATGCACGACTTCAAAATGAAGTCGGGTGACAGTCTACATTTCGTTCAAGCGTATATCATATCATACCATATCAATCATATAATACCATATTTTATTATAATATGTGTATACCCGTCATTTTAAATTGTGCTTTCTTCATCTCCAAATAGGTGTTCCGTACGTATTTTCGGTGTCTGCCGTCAACAGTAAAGGCAGTGGGAGTGATTCTGACGCAATCATAAAACCAACAGATGAAAAATGTAAGCATCCGTGAAGATAAAATACTCGATTGGGTGTGGTAGTTAGTGTCCATAGTCTGCATCTTTGAAACAATGTCAAATAATGCAAATTTAGCAGCCCCGTATACTGCGACGTCCCAGTTTTGATACATATCATTATTACGGACCTTAATAAATAATTGATGCAGAATAAGCAAGATACCAGCACCACTTATGTTACTTTTGAGACACCCTGTACCCATTCACACCTCAATATGTTTGTCGATATGTATCTTTTACTAGATTCTGGTAAGTAATGTTACTTTTTGATTCGAGGTATGTTGTTAAGATAAAGTGACACAAGATTGTTGGTCCAGTGGAGGTTTTATTTCCTACGTGATATTTACATACTTTCTGCAATATTCTTATTTCATACTTACATAAATACAATGTACTTCTAATATTTCATGTACATATATTTTTTAACATTAACTGCTATTAACTTGAATCGTTGGGTAACATTATAGTATTACTGTGGACAAGGAATTGTATATACTGATGCTTTTTAGTATCAGAGCGTGTGTCAAATCTGCAACAAACTTCTGTAACTTCAAGAAACGCGACAATTAGTTGGGGGAAGCCCGTTAATCCAAACGGTGTGATCCGTCACTATATTATGAAAATTGAACACGAAGGAAGATGCCATCGAGGGTTTAAGTTCAATATTACACATCCAACACCAGATGATCTAAGATGCTGGGTAAGAAGGATATTTTGCAAAAAACAACAACAACTCGCTAGTTGTATTTTCTAATCATGTCCGCATTCACACTTTCGTTAACTCTGGTTGACAAGGTCAAGGTCAGTGCAATGAGCCCTTCTATTAAATAGAATGTTTGTTTGAAGTCTGTTTGACCTTTTGATGTTTCTCTAGAGCTAATCAATGTTGATAATTTTGTTTTTTCTATATTTTAAGCATTTTTTAGATTTCCACATGCATGTACACGTTTTTGTGATTAGAAAATGTTTCTTTGAAAAACCGAATGCTTACTTGCCCCTCAATATTTTTTCAGATTTTTAGTTGTAAATGAGCGTTCTTATATATTGTAGAACGACAGTCGTTATGAAGGTCTTGATACAGGCATACCCCTACCAGATAATGTGAATGACCTCCAATCATGTGCGAGGGTTGAAGGTGGTGGGTCATTTCGTATTGCTGATACAGTATCATATGATGTAATTGGTATAGTACCTTATACTAATTATACCGTCGTAGTACAAGCTGTCAACAGAAAGGGGGCAGGAGACAAGACAATGGAACAAATTGAAACTTTACATGACAGTGAGTCAGAAGTGTACATACATATATATTTACACTTATTGGTTACTACCCAATATATATGTTTTAAAAATCAGGATATAATAACAACCGATACATCATTAAGTGTCCGTCGATAGTCTGCAATTTTTTCATAGCTTTATGTCTAACTAACTCTACTGTTAAATCTATTCTAGAGCCCGATGGATCCCCAGTAAATCTAAAACTGTCACCTGGTTCATCAACTTCTTTGCTGCTAACATGGGGAGAAACACTATTGCCGAATGGTGTAATCACAAACTACACAGTTAAGTACTGGGAAGCTTCTAACAAAAGCGAGCACGGTGTTGAAGTGAACACAGATAAAAAGAGCATAGAAATCAAAGATTTGAAAGTATATACCAGATATACAGCTATTGTTAGAGCATTCACAGTAATAGGTGGAGGACCTTGGAGTGATGAATCGAAAGGACTTACTGGGGAAGGAGGTAAGAATGTATCGATGCATATTTGGCGCTAAAGCTCGGTACTAATAATATCAGATTTCTCGAGAATAAAATCCTGTCCAAATCTTCGACAATTAAAGTCCGACTAGAACATTGTTAACGAATGGAGTAAGGTTATTATTCTCCGATATATTAGTATAGCATAATATATCTTCGAGAGAGTTTAATATGTTTATATGAGATTTAATAAAAAAATAGATCTATTGAAGTCGTAATCCTAAGTACCGCCGAGATGTAATTAGTAATGATATGTACCCTGCAATATCAACATAACTTGATATAAACACCATTTTCTGAAACTGTGAAAAATTGCTAACTGCGAGTATATTACATTAAACATTTAAAATAAAAAAGGCTAGAGAAATTTGTCCATCTAGATGCATTAGGTCTTTATAATTTTGCATGTACTTTTTCGTCCAGCTTGATTGAGAAGTTTTGTATTTCGCATTTGAGACTACACCATCAAGCTGGACAAAAATTTAAAAGGACTCAATATATCTATCTCATTTTAAAATACCTCCAGAGGTATGCTGCAAACATATATGAATAGTATCCTGTCACTATATCGTTCCATTTAGAAGTAAAACAAGAAATGGTACATTTTAGAGTATGATACTCTCCGTTTTCAATTAGCTTTTATAACGAAACATGAGTGAGTGAGTCAAAAAATAATTTGTGAAGTTTTCTAAATGTTTTTATGAAAAATCGCAAGCTCCATCAAGCTCATCATTAATACTCATCATGACGCTTACAACTTCAAACGTTTGTGTTTCTTACAAAATATATACGGTTCGTACCAACGTATGTTGTTTGTGCAAGTTTACAGTTGATTGGGAATCAAAAACATATTCATTAGTGATATATACATGTATATATACATATTCTTACCTACCAAGACTGCATTTTGAGTGCGTTGCTAATAACTAAATCACTCTACATTTCTAGCTCCAGATGATCCTCCCACTAACATAACGTTAACTCCACGAAGCAGATCATTCACGGCTACATTGAATTCGCCAAGAAAACCCAATGGAATTATATCTACTTATGAAAGCAATATCCATAACTTGGATACGGGGGAAAACAAACTTCAAAACTATACCGTTCTCTTCACAAATACACTTGTTTCAATTGCAACCATTAATATAACTGATTTGGAACCATTTACAAACTATAGTATCACAGTACGAGCATACACAAGTGGGGGTGAGAGTCCTTGGAGTGGCGCATCCTCAAAACCTACGTTAGAAGCAGGTAAGTTATTGAACGTTGGTGATTTGGGTTCTGGATTCGATTCGCCTAGTTCCTTTTCTAAAACATGATGGATTTCAGAAATCATTATATGATTAAAGTATTGCAATGCGTCTGAAGAAATTAAATGATTGTCTCAGGTTGAAAATGGTGCATTAAAGTAGACTACTGTGAGTCCTCGCAACAACTTATTCGAGTATCTGTATAGCTCATTTAAAATGGTAAAAAAGAGTTCGTTAAATACCTGTAACACTACATCCTGATTTCAGGCCCTGGCAAAGTGTCTAAGCTCAGCGTCTCACCAATTAACTACACCAGTGTTCATATAACATGGGGACCTCCTCCAAAACGTAATGGCATCCTTCGGGGCTATGTCATTGGTATGGGAAATAGTTCTACGAATGGTTCACGACTTCCGCTCAGTACACTTGAACATACAGTAACGGGGTTACATGGATATACCAACTACGTGTTTAGCGTAGCTGCGGTAACAGTTGAGGTTGGGGACATAGCTCGTGCTACTATCCGGACTCCAGAAGGACGTAAGTGACTTTGTTTTAACAAACCAACAAACAAACATGAAACCTCAAATCACGAACTTATAGTGTATAACGTACCATAAATAACGTTTCACGTATTTGCATTGTAGCCCCAACAATTGTCCGGAATCTTACTACATTAAGGGAAGCAATAACTGACAGAAGTATTGTATTATTTTGGAAAGAACCTAAAATACCACATGGACTCATTAAACATTATGTCGTGCGATACAGACATGCGCAATCAACAAGAGTTGAGGTTAAGCAGGAAACAGGAACCGCCACTGCTATTGACAACCTAACTAGGGGTACTGAATATAATATCAGCGTTGCGGCCTTTACCATTTCAGAGGGACCATCTGCAACAATCTTAGCAAGAACTTTATCACAAGCACCACCTCGTAAGTTTTCATTAAATGGAGTGCATTGCAGGAGAGCTTATAAGAATACTTCATTTTTGTACATGATACTATTAATATATTCATGATAAATGCGGTCTTGGTACTGTTTAGATTTCTGATTCCATGTCATATTGTAAATTTTCAAAACGGCGGGTACGTTATTGCAAGCTTTTTTTTAGACAGCTCTTACTTAAGTTCTAATAATTATTTGATCACAAAAACAAATGCCTTTGTTTGGCCAAAATGTTAACTGCAATAATGGGCAATATAATGAAAGTAAAGTCGAACGGATTATCTCATAAGCTGTCATTAAAGATAACAAAATTACATGGATTATGAGATATAATGGATTATAACAAATGGATTATGAGACAATTCCTTTCTTATTTTGTTTTTTTACTTTCTTTTTTGAGATCAATTATGTAATATCCCCCAATTTGTTTGTACATTAACCATATCTAAAAATGTTGCTTTGGTACGCCACATATTTGACCTTAAATTTCCATTGTTTTCGGATTATCCTAATCCAAAGTGGATTCACCTCTCATTTTCAGTGAGGTAAATCATGACTTATGGTACATTTCAATTTAGTCGTAAAAATTGGAATATAATACTGCATTTTTGGTGAAAATTTTGGCTCTTAATTGCGGAAAATTGGTGATGATGGTTGAATAAATGATAGCTTAAGAGATAATCCGTTCGACTTTACTTTCATTCCATTGCCTCTTATTGAGGATAACATATTTGCCGAACAAACGCAATTGTTTTTGTGGTCAAATAACTATCATAACTTAAGCAAGAGCTGTCTAAAAAGCTTGCAATAGATCTAACGTACCCGCCTCTTTAATTTCAGCCCCTCAAAGTCAAATTGGTGCAATAGTTGGTGGGACGATAGGTGGCCTACTGTTTCTTGTGATTTTGGTCGCCATCATCTTATTTCTGGTCATCAGAAGAAAAAGAAGGTACGCTTTTCTTTATAATCATTTCCATATATATACTTTGGCAAAAAGTGAGAATACTACTATAACGAATAAAAAAACTTTTCATAGTAATCTTTGAAATGTAATAACCTATATTAAGATTCAGAAATGCTATGATTGATGATCACCTAAACGTATAAAGCAAAAAGTATCCGTTAAATGTTATACAATGAAACAAAGGGAATGCTAATGGAAAGTTGTATACTCAATAGGCGTCTTTAAAGAAAAATTCGAACAAATCTACTCAGAAAATATATGGAAACCATGTTTAAAAATAATAATTTATTTATTAAATATTGACGTGCAATTTAAAGCATTGATGTAAACAAAGACAAAGATCCAGTCCTGTTAGAATATGATAACAAGGAGAGGTAACCACGCTTAGAAAGTGTACATAATTAATATAATTGCATGATATTATAAATGTCATTTTCTTCATACTTTTCTTGATAGTGACTATGTACTATATGTATATTATTATATCATATATTATTGCATAACAGTATGCTTCCATTATTGTTGATAGGAATATGATAGTATATTGCATATATTGAATTTATTATACGCGCAAGACGATTGCCTTGATATAATTAAGTTAAAGGACTACAACGTATCGGATTGAAAATGAAAATAGACAAGTTGCAAGGGGGGGGAGAGAGACTTAAAACCACTTGTCTGATTTCAAGAAGTTGCTTTCACTTATTTTCCCCTCCAACAAAGTATTGGTTTTTCAACAAGGTAGGACGTCAACGGTCAAATCGAGGTCAACGTGACCCAGGGGACATAAATAAGAACGCGATTCACAAATAATTGCCGACCACTAATATAAGTTCATTTGATTGATTAAGTAAGAATATAATACAGTCCTTTGTTATAGTACTTTAAGAATAGTAAGTCGCTTATTTTAAATTGTCAAATAGCCTTATAATTAAGATAAGATCTTGATCAACTAAACAATACCCTTTGGGGGATTTCAGGGAGATAAGTACAGAATATAATTTCAAGTGAATATTAAATTTACAATCACAACACACAGATGCAAAGACTTTGTAAATCGACTAACTGGACACGCTGTGGATTAAATCTACGTAATACAATGCAATGCGTTATACAATACGATGCCAAAAATATGTAATACAATAAGGATATCATTGATGTTTCAGAGGGAGGTCAAAGATGTCCAGTATTGCAGCGGGAAAAACAGGTAGTTATGGCAACGATCCATATATGCCTGAACATGATCAGAGGCTGTGGAAGGACAAAAAGTTTTAAGTCATAAACTACTTCAGACTGAGAAAAAATATGCCAAGCGTGAAAGCGTGTCAAGAACCAATAGCTGAACGAAGTAAATATACTCATGCGCTGTTGATGGTTGAACATCGATCAAAGATAGTGTCACTGACTTACAGGGTGGACCAAAAAACGTCCATATTAATTTCGATGTAACTTTTTGAAAATGAATGGAATTCAATTAAAAAATGTTTACAGTTGTTCCCAAAGTGCAGTAAATAGATCCCAAGAGGATTTTCGAAAATCAAAATAAACAGACACTATGGGTTTATTTGAAAAATTGCAAATATTATAATGTTATTCAAACCATAACGTTAACACTGATATTAGTCATGCCTAAAATTGAAGTACCAGATTGACATATTATTCCGTATGGTAGAGGAATACATGGGTTAGGGTGCTCAGTGTATTCTGGAAACAGGGCATTAACATGACAAAATGTCACCACCTAGTTGCCAACAATAGTATTAGTTCAAACTAAAGTCAGATTTGAATTTCTGAGAACTCTGTAGATGATTTTGAAAAATGGTCAATTTGAAACAAGTTTTTTTTACCCTGAAAAGGTCATTGAGGGTGGAATCTCACATCTAAAGTCAGATTTGAACTTCTGAGAACTTGAAGATGATTTTGAAAAAATGTGGTCAATTTGAAGCAAGTTGAAAAATACCCTTTTTAACTTTTTTGACATAGAAAAGGTCATCGAAGGTCAAATCTTAATTCTAGGGTCAGATTTGAACTTTTGAAAATTTGTAGATGATTTTGAAAAAATGTCCAATTTGAAGCAAGTTTGAAGCAAATCTTTATGAAATTGAAAATGTCACTGAAGGTCAAATCTTTATTCAGACTTGAACTTTTGAGAACTTGCTGATGATTTTGAAAAGAAATGGTCAATTTGAAGCAAGTTGAAAAATACCCTTTTTAACTTTTTTGACATAGAAAAGGTCATCGAAGGTCAAATCTTAATTCTAGGGTCAGATTTGAACTTTTGAAAATTTGTAGATGATTTTGAAAAAATGTCCAATTTTAAGCAAGTTGAAAAATGCCCTAGTGTCTGATTACCTTCATTATCCCGATTATTCCGAAATCTGTAGAGATGTATTAATCACGCGTGTTAATCCCACATTGGAAACATTTGTAGAATTGATTTTTGCTTATCCTGCCAATGAATTCATGGAAACCCAATTCCTTTCCAAAAAGCCATATGGAATTAAAATGTAGACGTTTTTGGCCCACTCTGTATGTGCCATAATGTCGTTCATAAGTACCATGATAATCATATATAGGTCATAAGTTTGAATGTGATGATATTAAATGCATTGATCACTATTTTAACAACCGGGGACAAAGTGCACTAGCAAATGTAGTACCATGACGTTAAGTATGTCATATGCAACTTAATTTTGGAATTACATGCTCAAAGTATATGTTGTCCTTGCGATTGTAGTTAACAAAGTGTGCATTTTCTTGGTGTTAATCTCTTGGCTTCTAGTTCAAGATCACGAGAATATACCTCAGTCACATTTTCTCCGATTTCTTAACCGATCTGAAGCTGATTACATGGGGTGTGATGTAATTGACCCCTAACGCTTATAACCCTTTCTATAATAGGAATGCATCACGACATGACTTTAAGCAAGTGGTCCTCACTTTCTTTTCAAAATATTTTCAAAATATTTCTGCTTGACCTCGAGGTTCCTTCCATACTTCTTAACTGTATACTATTAAGCCCTATTACCCTATCTGTATATCTCGCTTTGGAAGGCAATAAATAAAATATACGGTACAACTCAATAATAAATGACGTTTGTAGTTAAACAAATAAGAACTGCAATTATTTTTCTTTACCTGTAAGTGAACCCGACCCTGAAATAATTTTGAAAATTAAAATCAAATATAAGGACAGCAGCTTGCATAGTCAATATATCGATATGTTGCCATGAAGCAGAATATGTAAAAAATGTTGACACTGTAGACTTAAGAACGTACAGCTGTTGTTTGTAAATACCGATTCAAAGTATCCCCCATCCCTCCACCCCAAAGTAAAAATGTTTAGTAATCATCAAATAATAAAAATTAAACTTTTAACTCAGAATTCAGGTTAAGGTAAAAATTAAAAAAAAGTCTAACGGTTGTTAAGTCCTGTTCAGAGAACATATAGTTCTTGATGTTAGTTTAATGTACAATATAAAATGGTTGGTCTTGTGAAGATATTATAAGGTGTTATCTGTATCAAATATACGGAATTATCGTATGATCTGTAAAATGAAGCCCTCTGATTGGTCAGTTCTTGTGCTGTACCAATTTGTATTGCTACTGAGATTGTCCCCGTTGATCATCTCCGTCGCAATACAGAAAATATTGGTACGGAGGGGACAATCTCAGTAGCAATAGAGAGGATCACACGATATTCTGTATTGGCACTCGACTTCGTGTCGTCCAATACGGAATTTCTCGAGCAGAATATATCCTGTATTGCACTTCAAATCATTCAATAACTTATAGTATAGAGATATTCAAATACAAGACTGAGTGTGATTGAGTGAGGATCAACTAGCCTTTGGGGATCGGAGTACCACAAAGGGGTTCATAAACACACTACACGTAGTATATGCTTTATTTCAAAACGAAACTACTTTTTCTTGGGTGTCATCCTAAGTGTATCAGCATGTCGTCCTAATTTTCAGGATTGACTTTATCTGAATGAGACCCTTTGACATATACATATAAGTTTATCTTTTTGTGACTATTAATCCTAAAAAATTGTACTTTGCCTTAATCATAAGTTAATTACGATTCAAAATATGTTTTGTTATCTATGTTCTGATAGGCTTTGGAAGGTTCTTATATCCTATTTGTCCCCTATGTTTTTTCAAAAGACCCAATAAATCAACAATTGTTTACATTGCCCTCCAAAAGTTGGTCTCCGTTAGTTTGCGTGATTCGACATGTCCCTGTCTGATATTTTGCTTCAATTACATAAGGTCACGACAGATTAAACCAATTCATTGAAAATCGTCAAACACAATGCAATTGGGTAGTTTTGTTTGCAAAACTTTTCGAAAGGAGAATATCAACGTGTGTTATCCGGTAAACACGCTATAAATATATGATTGTCATATTCCGCAACGAATATGCTATATCCACTTGCGGTGTATGACAGATTCACCTGTGGTTTATGACATACTCACTAACAGATGAGAACAGGATTTGGAAGTACGCAATTGTCAATTGCGACGATTGAACAAACAGGCAAAAATCTATGAACTATTATCAATGAAGCAACAAACAGTGCATTGTATACGATCCGACGTTCGTTGAGATTATGAATAACTTTTTGACCAAATCAACAGTCGACAAAAGCAAGGCATAAAACTATGAAATCACAATTTTTTATTCATTTTATATTAACAACAACAATTTTCACATTTCTGAAACTTTCAGAGGTATCACTCGGCAATCACACATAATAAACTTACTCTATAAATTCACGATTCATGTATAAGTACTCGAAGCAAGTTAATTCTCCCCATCGATCAAAACGAGGCTTTCTATATCACGTCTTCACCTGCGGTATATGGCATATTCACCTGCGGTATATGGCATATTCCGCAGGTAAGTATGACGCATTCAAGCATATCACAAAAACAGCGAGACCATGAATATATGCCATATTCCTCGTAACAAACAATATTTTAAATTAAATATACAACTCAAGACTTAAGAGTATTAAACAACATAATTTTCTAATATAAATTCTTATACGATCCATATATCCATCCAGATATTAAAGTTTCTTAAAATTAATAGAACAATAACGTCATTTCGAAGGGCAATATTAAACAAATACTGGATGATCAGGAGCTGGATATGGCAGAATACCTGTACCTATTCTGGCCATATCCAGCTCCTGATCATCCAGTATTTGTTTTATTATGCACCTCCCAATCAAAGTTAAGTGGAGTACTTACTGGAGTACAGGCTTAAACTGTCGTTTAGTTGACATTATTTTGACATTTATTGATTTTTTCTTTCAAAACTCAGACGACTTCCGGCCAGTTTATTCGCTACACTGGACGAAAAGATTTGCCCCGGGAATTTTATTTTTATTTATTCGAGACGTTCTTGCAGAATTATATGTAACTTTTGAATGATATGGGTAATTGTGATTGATTAAGCGCATTTTTCTTCTATTTTCCGCCAGTTTCAGATGTAAGCTTTAAGTAGTACTCAAGTTATTAAGAAATAAAACTCTGAAGTTGGAATGTTGCAAAAACATTGAAAAAAATATCCGACCCTTTTTCTCGAAAGGGTCAGATATTAAAAAAATATCAGGCAGTTTTCAGAAAAGAGCAGAGTATTGCCAAATTACAAGCAACTAAGAACCAATCAGATTTGAGTATTTTAATGAGGTGCATAATAAAGTGAAATGTTGGACCGAGGGCCGAAGGCATGACGCAGAAATTACGTTATTAGTATTATTACCACAGCACAGTGCTGAAATAGCAAGAAGATCTTACGCACTGAACGATATCTAATTTCCCGGGGAAAATTGCCGGTCGTTATTGCATTATTGACCGGCAATATGGCCCACCACTATGACGTCACATAATGCTCAGGTCGATCGAGTAAAATAAATGCCTTCTAAACTAGCACTAATACCCCTAGAACAGGCCCGGTAAGGTGGTAATAATATCTTTTCGCTCGGTTATCCGGGTCGGTTATCAACTATGAAGTAATTTTTATAAACGTTTGGCAGCTTTAAACATTCAAGAGTGTGGACGAAAACATGTATTATCCTACACTTAGTGTACTAAATGTATAATAGCATTAAAAAATAAATTTGATATTTATTGGCAAGATGAAAAACCGGAGGATATCGTGATGATATACTCCGGGCGGAGGATATCGTGACGATATACTCCGGGCGGAGGATATCGTGACGATATACTCCGGGCGGAGGATATCGTGACGATATACTCCGGAAAACCCAATATGCGGAGGATGTTGTGACGATATATTCCGCTTGTTGATTTCCCGCCAAATTGACTCTATTTGGCATGAAATTCGTCCTGGCAATGATATCATACATTTAGTACACTCCTTTTAAGTGTAGGATAATACAGGGTGTTCAAAAAACGCAACCCCCAAAAATCGCTATATCTTGATAAATACTAGTTCAATCATGTTCATATTTTCAGGAAATAAAGAAGAGACTGTGTATGTATAGCTCCTGTAAATGGTTATTTGTAAAACATGATGCCTTGGATACCTGCTAAAAAGACAGTTCTACTACGAAAATCCGAAAAACGCAGTCGGGGGTGACTGCAACCGCAAAAAATTAAATCACTTCCTAACCATAGTGTTTTGGCTCTTCAAATTTGGCAAAAATCATCTTCATTCACTGTATAGTTAATCTATAGAGTGAAATCAAAATCACTTCAGGGACTTTACAGTCATGGTTGAAATGCTTTCAAATCGCAGTCAAACGCCCTAGTTCAGGGAGACTTAAGAAGGCATTTTGACCATGACTGTAAAGTCCCTGGAGTGATTTTGATGAAACTCCATAAATTCACCACATATTGAATGAGGATAATTTGTATTAAATTAAAATGAAGTGCCAAAACACCATGGTTAGAAGGTTATTTGGTCAAGGTATCAAGTTTTGCAACTAACTGACAACAGGAGCTATACATACACAGTCTCTTCTTTCTTTTCCTGAAAAAATGATCATAATTGAATAAGTATTACCCAAGATATAGTGATTTTCCATTCGCGTTTTTCGTATTTTGCTAGTACAACTGTCTTTTGAGCAAATGTCAAAGACATCATGTTTTACAACTAACTAACAACAGGGGCTATGTACACAGTACACAGTCTCTTCTTTCTTTCCCGAAAATATGAACATAATTGGATCAGTATTTTCCAAGATATAGCGATTTATTTGGGTTGCGTCATTTTGAACACCCTGTAAGAACATCCTAATATGATTTTTTCAGAATATCATTTTAATTTACTCGGTGATATTGATATATGCTCTCGTTCGCTTTGCTCTCTCGTGCAGATATCAATATCACCTCGTAGATAAAAATGATATTCCTCAAAATCATAGGATATCCTATAAATATTATGATGATATGACCCAAGAACTGTCACTCGGGATTCATATTCCCATTTTAACCTCTTGACTTCCCAGACTGAATGACGAGATTTCTCATCACCTTTGAAACGACCTTGAAACTCAGAAT
Organism: Owenia fusiformis; assembly: GCA_903813345.2. Classification (NCBI taxonomy): domain Eukaryota; kingdom Metazoa; phylum Annelida; class Polychaeta; order Sabellida; family Oweniidae; genus Owenia; species Owenia fusiformis. Next base: position 17,140,647 of record CAIIXF020000011.1, on the reverse strand, counting down.
GACGAGAAAATCCGTCACAACCTTTTTAATGAAATTGCTCTAATTTTGAAAATTTTCATCCAATTTACACCAAAAATGTTTTAAAATGTGTAGAAATGATCTCTGCCGACTAATTTCATGTAGTAAAATGTCAAAGGCTGGCAAAAATGAAACATTCCCTGGTTTCAACTTGGGATTCAAGAGGTTAATCGCGATTTATACACGTCAGGTAACTGATAGAACTATTTTTCTACGTTTTTCAATATAGTATTTATGTGTTTATGGTTAACCTTTATCTTTTTAATTACCTAAACATCTTAATTTCAAATTATCGATGTCATCCTGGCATCATGATTAATTTTATACAAACAAGATAATACATAATATCATGTATTCTCAGCGATCAGTTATAAATCCCAGGCACTCTAGAGCCAGGTAATACAAAGGTTCGTTGAAATACACTTGTTTCGACTCTTTCTTAGAAATTATGTTGATAAACGTGTTATATAGAGAAACACAGTGGAACATTTAGGGTAGTGTTAAACTCATTGTAACGATTGCAAGTGTCACCACTTCATCACTGTAAGGAACTGGAGCATCGTGGTGGTCAACAATATGACGAGCAACAACTTTATAGTTTGCTTTGCAGTCGCCGTTGCAGTCATCAGTCAACAGGTAGATAGACAGAAGATATTATGTGTAACAATATCATCTCTTATAAACGTGCAGGGGTTATATAGTTATTACTATTATATATAAAATGCATATTAGAGAAAACATCAAAATAAATTAATTATCAAACAATCATTGGTAGTTTATAAACTTAACCTAAGAATAAATGTACAAGAGAGAAATGCAAAAATATTCCAAGCGTTGATCATAATTATATAAATAATATCGCATTTTTAAATTGTTCAAAGTTAATTTGTGTAATTCATATATATTTGATTCTCTTATAAGGAGATTTTTAAAGAAATTTTATATTAAACTGATCTCAAGGTTGATTGTAATATGTTGTATATCTATTGCACACGTTAAGGTGTGTCATCGCTATAAAACTGAAGAAAATAATGAATAAAACAAATAAATATAGATTCTCATATTATTCCCAAATTAAGCACATCACTTGATATTCATATACAAATTCAGATTCATCGGATATAACTTATGACTTGCATTGCATTTACTTATTGCGATGTTCATAATTATAAAAAGTGAAAGTCGATGATATCTCCTCTCTTCAGCCCGATACAATTAAGTAGACCAATGCTTTGTCACGTGGTCGTCTGCGCACGCTGTCTGAGGTACAACAGTCGACATTTTGTTTTTATCATTTTACGATTATACCTGCTCATAAAAATCGAAAGCGCATAAATTCAGAATTCATTATACGTTTTTAATATATTGATGATTGAAGACAGGAGGAATGCTAGAAATATAGTCAGTCTATTAGATATTTGGGTACAAACTATTAAATTTATTTGTTAGAGTTCTAGAATTCCATGCGGTTTTGTTGTCAAGGTATTATACATCTAAACAAAGTAGTCCGAAATGTGAAGGGTGTGCCAAAATTCTAAGTTTCTGATTGAACAATCTTGCCGTGTCTTTACCTTATAAGTTGCAATTCGTTGCACCAGAAAAATGTTCTAAATGAATATGATAAGCTAGACGCCACTCCTTTGTAATACTAATGAATCTGGACAATTCTGCATCTAAAATCAATGGTAATTCTTTCATGTGATCGGGTATAATTTGAAAACACGAGACATTATTATTTAGAATACAATGCCAAACATATGCTTATTCATATTGAATAAAATGATAATTGAGCAAAAATATATTTCAGATCAACGTGTGCATGAAAAACAGATTGATCCAAATAATTTATTAGAGTAGCTACTTAGGAAGAACATCTTCTAGCCTATCCCACAACTCACTTTCTTAACCCTGAGTAATATATAATGCCAATAGCTGTACACTATATCAATAAATGATTAATGTCAAATCATATCGTAACAAATCCTTCCAATAACAGGTAACACTTTGATCAAAGTACGATGCCACGTTTTTTAGCTTTGGTTTTTAGTCCTCCTTGTAGATTAACATAAAATTAAAATAGAACCCAAAAGGTCAATAAACAACTTCTGTAGAAAGTGTCATTGTATTGGCCCCTGAATAAAAAATGATAAAACGAAAAAGTAGATCAAATTACAGAATTTCCAATATATTACAAATTAGCGCGTTAAATCTTTAGAAACTGTTAACATAATTCAAGATGATCAGTTATTTTCATCTTCTGTCTCGGAAAACTAGTTCAGATTATTCAATTCAAAGAGATGTATAAAATATTTGAATGTACAGGGTGACACAAAAAATGCCACAAACTTATTTTGAAATTACTTTCTCAATTATGAAGGAATATTCACTATTAATAATTTTTGTGTGTAGATAGAGTGTCCAATGAAAGAAGGATTGGTATGCTTGCATAGCATCAACAACGTGGAAAGTAAAAGATATCTCATTTTCCACAGAGGCATGCTCTGACACAAAATCATTCAAAAATGAAAATTAGAAAATCTCTCTTTTTAAAGTTTGACCAATAAGCGAGTCAGTTCATCAAATTTGAAACAATTGTTCAAGAAAAATGGGTAGATGTGAAATATTAATGATAATTGTTGAAAAACAATCCAGAAATGGCTCAAATAAGGGCTAAGACAGAAATACCAATTTCAGACAATTGTATTTTGAATATTTTTTGACGATTTCACTGAGAAATGACTAGGTTTTTGATCTTTACTTTGTTCAAATATTATTCATTTCCCGAGTAGAGATAGGAAGAAGGGCCAATATTCCTAGTTTTTGAGCTCAACAGAATAATAGATATTCCCCAGTTATGTCATTAAGTTCCTTAACCTCGTACATTCTAACCTTATTTGAATATTCAATTTCATTTCAGATTTATGCTGCATCAGCTCAAGGCGGTAAGTGCACAAGATCAAAGAGGGATAAGTCTTTTTGTCGTTAAAAATAAACTAAAAGGGGCATCAATTTGATATCTAATAGCATGGACAATAAGTAATATATTTTGGAAAATCGAGAAACCGAAATTTATATTTCATGATTTCGCGAGCGGCATCATTGTGTCTTTCACTTCCATTCGAAGACAGGAGAATCAGGAGAAGTTTAAGACTTAATCATGGTTTACAGGCAAAATAACAGTTTTTGGCAGACCAGTTATATCTCGTAATTGGACAATGAACTCGTTGAACTCATTTATGTGCAACTCTTCCGCTGTTTTTAGAAATTGCAAATAGTCCTATGTTTTTTGTTAACCGATTGTTTAGAATAAACAGCTGATGCATAATATCTTTCTCTCACATCTAGCACTATAAGAACATATTCCTCTTGCGCTGGAAAATATAGCTCATAGGTTTTAGAATGCTGCATGCTAAATCAATACTGCCGTTGATGAGAGGCTTCTTCATATCACTTTTGAATTTCCAGAAAACAGTTCCGACGATATTTGCATTATATTTCATTGACATTAGGTCGTTCATATTATGAAGTCTAGCACCCAACTGACAATGATAGATGTTTTGTTACCATCGAGAATTACATTGATTACGGCTTTGTATAAAAAACCTCCTACCCACGTACCCTCGTAACCACGTACGTGGGTCCTGACCCAGGCTTTAAAGAGTTAAATTTTTAAATGTTTAAAACATTATTCAATCTCAGTTTATCCTGAATTATAGATGAATTTATGCATCCATATGCCTTTATTTATAGGTCTGACATCTCTCTAGTAAAATAAAATAAAGCCGGAATTGCATAAATGTTCATTATTTTTGAGCTATTTGATTTATGTTTTTGATATGTCGAAATGTTTTTTGTTGATCGGGCAGTCTTACCTGTATAACACATCAGTGCTGATTAGCAATCTCCTAGCCTTCGTTCAGTGCAATCCGTGCCTCACGGTTACCTCATGCAGATTGTAAATGTCCCGGGAAGTTTACCCTTGTCCAAAAGTTGACATCTTTTTAAAAATATATTTCTTAGAGTTTCCAACCAATTAAATTCACCACATTTTATTAGATGTTTATTTCAAATGTTATTAGAATTCATTCTTACGAATATTATACGTTATTAACGTATGTTAGTCAAAGATTTGGTGTCGTTGTTGTCCATTGTATTCACGTTTTACGCGCAAAAAGCTAGAAACTACAAAGCTGAACTTTTATCATTCAAACCAGTTTTACATCAAATCATTGTCAAAATAAAACTCTACTCTTCATATTACCTAATTATGGATCAAACGGCCATGAATAATGTCGAAGTTTACAAAACCAAACTTACACTCCCCTGCATAAGTTTGGCAACTCTAACTTTTAATTCCATCTAAATGATTCACTGAACTAGTGCGCACAATTATCCTTAAATTGTGCCAAAAAGCGATTAAAAACGAATATAGCGAATCCTTCTACTTTTCAAATATTTCGTTATTAGATTATTCATGTTATTTACCTAATTTTGTTGCATTCGTCTATTAGGCTTCCATTGCGGTGCAAGTAATTTCGATTTGCATTCTCCTGACTGGAGTACAAATGTAAGAAATGAGAGGAAGTAAATGTTGCCAAACCCTTTTCTTGCAACTTTGCAACTTTTCAAGTGTGAACACAAGAAGGCAACAGTCGGACACGACGAACAGTGCTACTTGAACGGCAGATCTGCATGAGTTTTTACTGTTTAGGTAAGTTATGTAGAACTTAAAGGTACGTATCACACTACCCTGCCCCTGCCCCCAAACTGTAGGCTAGCCTTTATTTCTTCAAAGGGTGCTGCAAAGAGGTTACAAACTTTGGAGAACGTTTGTTTATTTCCATAGTTCTGAAGGTACAGTATACCCGGGACAGTATACTAGATTTTAGCTACATATATTCCAAGTGTTCTTCCCTTGCATTACATAGATTCATCGAGCAGTTTGCAAGGTGGCAGAAAAGCCCCATGGATAACATTTGCAAATTCACTTCAGTCTGTAATTAATTTTAAGAAATACATGCTACAGTATGGCGGAGGACAGTGTTTTATAATGTGTTACCTTGTTTACTACGCCAGCATCATTAGTTGATGCCATGGTCACATTTGCCCTGATTTTCAGCACCGGCGCCCGGCCAATGAGTATTTTGTTCAAAAGTGAATTCAATTCTGAACGAAATACTCAATCGGCCGGGCGCCGTAGTGAAAATCGAAGCAAATCTGACCAAGGCATAAGCAACCCTATCCATTCATAATAGATCTGATTTTCCTAAGACCTGTAGATAAGGAGTTTGTTGTCCGGGTGCCCGCTATAAAAAACAGCTACTCCATAGTAAGATAGTGTTCCTAGTAAAATTAATGATGATTTGAACAAAGATGCATTGACTTCAGACGGGGCTACAGGTATGCATTATTGCCATTATTGACTTTATATGGGGATATCATAATATTCAAAGCCAGCATTGATATTTATTTGGCTGTCATTTTTGTGACCTTGTTAACATACATGTATCTTTATAATACATGTATTATATATGTCACCTTTTCAAGCTTCAGACGTTTTTATTATCACTTGGAATGTATGGACACCAAAACATTTCACAATGTAGAATTTGTACTATTGCAGATCTATACATTTGCATCCTTCATCTTTTTTATATTTTTCAAAATTATATACTCTTTTGTTAATCAAAATTGATTGATATAGGCATACTTGAATTGCAGTATTGTTTGTGGGAACTTCATTTTTGGAGCAGATCACGGACTATGTAACAGTCCTCCTCGAACTAAGTTTGATAGGGATAAAGCGAGGACCTCCGTCCGGAACATGTCTTGAATATTAGTGGATGGATTTTGTTGATATTTGGTGGAAAATTGATATTGGTGAATAGTTTTACGGAATTTCTTTAAACTATTTATAAAAGAATAAGTGTTACTGTTTGAAACGTTGGCAGTGTATCTATTCAACATTTCTATGAAGGGGGCGAGGCGCTTGATAAAACATGATTGATCGTCAATTTTGATATCTTTCTTATAAGTAAAGGTTAAAATGACAGCTACATAAAGTAGATTACCGATTTGTATAATTTTCCTGATTTGGGCCTCTGAAAATTAAAAATGGCTCCCTAATATTGGATTTTGCTATAATTTATAGATATAATCGAAGTATGTTATACTACATTACACAATATTGGATTATTTTTATAATTTGTGCCTTTGGTATTCCTAAATGGTCTCCCGAATGCTTAAATTCGTAGAAATTCTGATATACTGAATCACCGACTGTCTTAATAATCTGCAAATAAAGGATAGAGTAGATAGCAATACCAAAATCTGACATACTATTGTACAGATCAATGTTCCTTTGGATTTTATACTCTATGATGTTTCCGTTTTCTAGTTTACATTGTTGATTGAGATTCTTGCATTTACAGCTAAATTGAGATAATGATCCTTGATCTATCATTCCTGATCGGCTTAAAATTTTAGCTTCAATAAAAAACAATTTACACATGCATTGACAACTACCTTGTCCAAAAGGTTTCACATTTATTGTTTTGTAATTTCACATTTATTGTAAAATGAAAATTTAACCTCAGAATGGACATCCATATACATGTATACAGTATAGTGTGCAACCTAGTTTACAAGTATCATTCATCTGTAACTCTTCCTTTTAGTTTTTATGGCACTCTACATCCAGACTAAGAGCCTATATGAAGACAATATACTAGTATGCAAAAACATCTATATGAAGGCAAAATAATCATAGTATGTCTCTGAATGAATGAAGACACTTAGCAGCCTGTGTATGTAGTTACAAACCATTGTATGAGTTTCTGACCATGACACTTAAGTTAAAATCTGAGTGTAGTATTATTGACTTTCAAACGCTAAAGTACACTGTTTACTAATTTTAAAAGTAAGGAAAACACAATCAGACAATGGGCTACCCACGTGATTAACGTGTCAAGCAATAGATTGGTTGTACACTGTAAGACTGTCCGATCAACAAAAAATCGCTTCGATGTATCAAAAACAACACTCAAATAGCTCAAATGAACATTATGCAATGCCGGCTTTATTTTATGACGAGACAGATGTCCGATCTAGAAATAAAGGCATATGGGTACATAAATTCATCCATAATTAAGCATACATTGAGATAGAATAATGTTTAAAAAATGTTAAAGATTTAACTCTTTAAAGACTGGGTCAGGACCCACGTACGTGGGTACGAGGGTACGTGGGTAGGAGGTTTTTTATACAAAGCCATTGATTACTGATTATTTGTATATACTATAGTGTAACAGATGTGTATTGTGCCATTTTAACAGTTGTTGTACCTTCCCCATTGTTTTAAAATATCATGTCATTTTCAGTTATTTGTAGATTTGGTTCGGATGTTATGCATCAATCGTCTTTTATGGTTCTCTGTATCGTATTCAATTGTTATTTCGGTTGAACCTTTTTTGGCCGTGTTCTGGATTTAGTACAGAATTAGATGCACCGATTCTTTGTTTCATTTGATCGCATGAGATAAGATTAATGACCCAATTGTCTAAACCAATGACTAACATGTCTTCTTTGATAGGGAGAGGAATTAGTTCAATGAAGCCAATCAAACCAGTTAAAATATAATTATCAAAACACTAGATTTGTTGGCACAGCTCCAGCCTGGCACAGTGACAACTTGACCACAGTTATTTATGTGGTGGACAACACTGACTGTAATTATTGAACTAGTTAAGAAATGAGGAATATTATTTTAATCAATTGTCAAATGACTGCCTTTCGACAGGTCGTTCATCTCGGAAATCCTTTGTTACTGTATATATAAAGTAGTATTTTGATACAGGTCTCTTGCCCACTCGGTTACAATATAATTACTTTCACTTTCTAGAGACATTTATTGTATATGATTCTAGTCTTACTATCGGTTAAATGAATCACACTGTTTTATATTTTGATGACCTCTGGCAAGTATTTGTACAAAGTATGGTCTTATGCGGATCCTGTAATACAAGCACACGAATCATCTGGTTGATTCAAAATCTTAATACTTACAGATTGTAAACTTTCTTTAGGAAGACAATATCAATAAAGTGGAAATTTTCACACTCCCCGAATTTCTTCAAAATTGATCCAGTAGTGCCACCATATTATTTTTATTACAGTGTTTATATGGGAAGCTTTGCGTAACCCTTTAATTGGATAATATCACTAATTAATTCTTTCAATCTATATATATGAATGCGTTCTGGTGCCTTAATATATACTATTGCTAATTTATTTTAGTTCCGAATAAACCCAGGGCTATTGGTGCTAAAGCTATAATGTTATCAACTACGATTACACTGAGCGTATTTGACGAAGAAAAAGAGGCGACACATTACAGAGCAGTGCACATAATAGATCAGAACACTGTGAACGATGAAACCATGTTCCCTCGTACAGAAGGATACACATACAAAAGTATCAAAGATTTGATCCCATCCAGGTTTTATACATTCTGTGTGTATTCCGTAAAAAGGACTGGTGAGCTATATCTGAACAGTACCACTTGTACAAATTCAACACCAGTGATAGAAACTGGTAAGGATTGCTTCCACTTGTAATTTATTCAGATAATATATCTTTCACTATCATTAACACACTTACGAAAAAATGATTTCGATAGTACACTACTCATTGTTGGATGATCACTCATCATATTCAGGTTTAATTGTGTTAAACTCACTAAATAAATAAATCCGTCATTTTGTTTTGTATTGCACTTCAGACGTTTTAAATTTACTATATGCTGCACGTTCACACATAGATAGAGGGGGAAGTATGATATAACACAAATATTTGATTGATGATTTATTTCTGTCTTAGGCCCTGGTCCAATTACAAACTTCAGTATCAGCGATGTTACCGAAACATCTATGGTAGTTGAATGGGAAGAACTCAAAAGACTAGCAACGAAACTGTCAGTGTCTTACCAGAAGTATGAAGCAAATCCCACTCTCATTGCTATAGATGTTAATAATAGGAACGAAAGTCATATCAACTTAACAGGACTGCACGCGGGTGCTAGGTATAATGTTAGGATTGAAGTTACGTATGTAAACTACAGCGTTGTTGAATCGTCACCCATAAAGGATGCAATAACAAGTAAATAAAATTCTCTTCGATAAATGATGTACGAATGTGCTTAAAATGTAAAACAACTATTCTTTCAGCTTTAACATGTATTGTAAAGTAATGGCTGAAATGCTTCTCTTCAGAAACTTTCAAGAAACGATGCGTACATTACACGAGGAACGGGTTTCATGTTCTATGCTTCCGGTGAAGAGGTGGATAAAGAGGAGGGGTATTTTCGTGAGTTCAACCGTAAATACTCGAAGAAAACCTCACATTTTACCATTCCGTGTACACCGGAGAAACATTCAATTGATATAAATTGGCAGGCATCCATCTAATATTCATATGTATTTTATAAAATTCGAACATGACTTTATCCACGCCTTTATCTGTGAACAAAGTTAACATTTCACCCGGGTTATATTCGCGAACAATACCCCTGGTAATACGAGGAATGTGCGACGTCAAAACAGAGGGCCGAAGAAATGGTGGACCGTTATATGTATATTCGAAAATTTAGGTGAGTTTTCATGTTTAAATCGTAATATAGAACAAGGGACAGGTATTATATCGAGGAATAAATGCCGCAGGGTCAGGCACAAGCGTTTTCTGTACTCCGAACGATCGAATGCAGTTAGGCTTTTGAGCCTAGGTCGAAGGTATTTATTACTCGACATTATACCTGCTCTGGGGTCTATATTATGATTCGAACATGAAACTCACCAAAATTCTCTACTATGTTCACCCCTGTTAGGGAGGGATGGTTTATCTAAAGAGACTGTACGTTATCTTTCCGAAGGACCGATATAAGCTTAACTCTCAGTCCAACTGATAAAGCCTTTACACATTCCTACGGGGGATTTACATTTGGTACTCTGGTGATAAAAAAGGGGGACGATATAACATCTTCTCGGGGGACCAGAGAGATCTAGAAAAGATATCAAATATTCCGAAATTTATCCACCCTTCCGTGAATCATATCCTGGTGATAACAGAATAAATAAAATAAATAAGTACAGGATAGAACGTTTAAAAGTCTAAAATTAAAATATCTAAGACGCATCCATGATGGATGGCGAGGGAAATGGAGGTTATAATGTTGCGTATGCAAAACTGGCATAGAGCAAAAAACATGTACATTCTTAAATTGTAAAAAGAGTGGCGATGACATATAATAAGTGACCATAGCAAACCATATGAACACATGCTAAATAAATCAAATGACACATGAATAAATAACAAGGAGAGTCTATCACACTACTATACCCCCATACTATATCCTGTATTCCTTTAGAGGAAATATAGGCTGCAGCGAAGTTGCAAATGGAGGACGTTTGTTTATTTTCATGGTTCTGAAGGTATACGAGATTTTACATTCTAAGTGTTCTACTATACGACATCGTATATATTCATCGAGCAGTTTGCAACGTGGTAGGGTAGTGTGTCTTTGTGATTTAGGAACTTTATCTAGTTGTGTCTATTATTGAATGTGTTCATCTGGCTAGCGTTTTATATTACGATATGCTTGACTTATCCGATTATAAAGGCCTTATGGCCCATTGTAGACTACACAGGTCCTATAGGATACAAAGTTTCACGTAAATTTGATGATATTCTTGCTCTTATGGTTGGTAAGAATGGTAACTTTATTAAGAATTCTTCACACCTGCGTTAGTCAAAGAGGATGAGATGCTTATATCTTATGATGTCGTTTCGTTATTCGCGACTTTGCACATATCCAGACTTGCCAACCTAAAATGAAAATTTTTCGGGAGATTAAAAAAATTGCGGTACTTTTACGGGAGTTTTTTTCAAAATCCGGTAGTTTTTGCGGGAGTTTTTTGAAAAAAGCGGGAGTTTTTACCGGAGATTTTTTTAAAAAGGGTAGTTTTTACGGGAGATTTTAAAAAACGGGAGTTTTTTCGGTAAATTTTGAAAAAACGGGAGTTTTTACAGGAGATTTTGAAAAATGGTAGTTTTTACGGGAGATTTAAAAAAAGGTATTTTTCGCGGTAAATTTTTAAAAACGTGACTTTTTTACGGAAGACTTCAGAAAAAACGGGACTTTTTGCGGTAGGTTCTGAAAAACGGGAGTTTTTACGGTAGGTTTTGAAAAACTGGAGTTTTTGCGGTAGATTTCTGAAAAACAGGAGTTTTTACGGTAGATTTCTGAAAAACGGGAGTTTTTACCGTAGATTCTGAAAAACGGGAGTTTTTACGGTAGATTTCGGAAAAACGGGAGTTTTTACGGTAGATTTCTGAAAAAACGGTAGCGTTCCACAATGTAACTTAGTCCGATGGATGACATAGAACAAGCTGGTAAGTAGACACGTGGTTACATCACATTCTTTCGTTATTTTAACCAAATGAACTGGTTCACAGAATAAAAAAATTGAGTGTAGGTGCTACAAACCCAACCAGCTAACATCCTTAATCCCCGACCGCAACGCGTCTTTGGAGCGGTGGCTTGGCGAACTAACATCCATCAGCCAGAAAAGTGCCCGGAAGAAGTGCCTAATGAAGATGGACGAAGTCTACCGAAACGTAGCAAGTAACTTTCAAAACAATTGGATAAGTCAAGCATATCGTAATGGATTATTTATCTAGTTGTCGTTTATGTTTTCAAAATACTCTATGTAGTTCACTATTTTCAGGACCATATCCCCCAAGGGACGTGAAGGGTACAGAAATCAACGAAACAAGTATCACTATTAGCTGGAAGAAACCATCAACTGGGCATTATACGGGTTATGACTTAGATTACGTCGCAGATCCAAACGTGACATCTATATCAGCTGGACATAGTGCAACGTCCATAACATTGAGTGGACTTGAACCAGCTACGAATATAACTTTCAGAGTCAGAACATATGTTAACGATACCGGCATACCATTGGTACAATGTAGCAGGACCATCACTATAACTCAACTGACAAGTAATTATCTACAGCTCTATTTTAACTGCTTATAAAATTTTGATCATCGATATTACTTGATAAACGTAAAATCCGGAGAAAAAGTGAAGGGTATAAGTATCTATAATCTCATAGATATGAACGATTTCGTGGATCCAGTTGCCCTCAATTTTCCAATTTATTACAATGCTTGATGATTTTTATAATGAAATGATAACCCATTTCAGTCAGAATTCGTTATTTCTACGAAAGGCTAAATGGCATTCATAATAATGAAATCAACATTTTGTCTCATAAGTATGCTTTTAAGTAAATTACTCATATATTTTAGAACCATTGCCGCCTTTGGCTGGGAGTGTGGTGGCTAATGCTATTAGTAACACATCAATCAAGTTAGATTGGAAAGAACCAGAGAGAAAACCAAAGGGAGGCTACGATGGATATCGTATTATTATTTCACCACCTGACGAGAATAATGAAAATAATACCGTTCTCTATCAAAAACCTTTCTCCTTCACAATTACGAATTTGTACCCAGGAAGGCTATACAATTTAAGTGTGCGATCTCGTAAGGCAACCCAGGAGAGCCGAGACGCCTTTGCAAATGGAGGAGCAGGTCAACTGACAAGTAAGATATTCATATATTAAACGGCTGACTCTAAGACACAAGAACAACTCGAAGATAGTATACACTATTTTGCGTAAGACTAGGAACAATAAAGAACTCTGCACTCTGAAGAATCATACGAAAAGGGGTGGTGAAAAATGTAAACTGATTTTTTCCACACCGTTAACTAGTCTTCAGAGCAATATAATTTGCATTAGGTTTTCCCTTAATTAGTTTAATATGTTAATATGTTTTCAAGCATGCAGTTTATAGACACAATCACGTTTTTATTTTTTCTATATTTTGGTGAACTAATATAATTTAGATATGTATTTATTCATACCCATTAGCGTTTTGGGGAGATAAGTTGGTAAGATATATCCCGTATCCTGATTTTGAGGTTTCCATATCCGGAACCTCCATATCTTCCACCATAACTCCCGTTTCAGGGCATATCTTCTCTCTTTGAAAAAATGTTGAAAAAATAAATTGAAAAAATGAGATTTTTTCAAATTAGAAAACTCTACTGTGTATAGGATAAAGCAGTTATGTACGATCGGTTTTGGAAATGGGGTCTATCCCTTGTGAGATATGCACATCTATCTTCGGTCCCTACGCTCCCTCAGGTAGATGTGTGTATCTCCCTCTGGATAAACCCCATATTCAAAGCCTCCCATATTATTTTAAAGTCTTCCAGTGTGTGTCTGGTGGTACGTGTATATATAACGGATAAATATAAACTAAATTAATGCTGGCATTTCAATATTAGATATTATATGTTTTTTTATTTACAGAACCTAGTCCTCCAGGTGAAATACAATTAATAAGAGAACCTCCAACATGGTCGCCCTACCACATGTTTATCACATGGGCCAACTCAACGAGTGAGAAAGGTGTAGACAAGTACATTGTTTCACTACCACCTGGTTCTAATGGTACTATTGGTAATGTTGAACGATCTGGGGATGGATACGGTGTGAATTTGACAAATCTGCAACCTGGGAAATCTCACTGTATAGATGTCAGTGCGGAGCTCAATACTCTCGTCAGTGCCCCGAGTCACAAATGCTTACTCACGGATGAAATAAGTAAGTATTTTGTTAATAATAGAGAGGTTTCGCAAAACGTTTTTTAGCTCCACGGATCTGTATCCGTAACGTATTTATCAGATTTATGCGTAGTCAGTTCAATTTATACGTGAAATGATACGGAAAACACGAACAATGAGGCTTTTGTACGTTGGTCATTTACGTATCCGATTTTACCCTTCGATTATATTGTTTTTAGTTTTAAAGGTATCACTATATGAACAAGCACAGTGTGCTGTGTATAATTTGACTAAAATTTGGTGAATGAATTTGTTTATTGTTTGAAATAAATTGAGTTTTTCAAATGCTATGTTCAATTCATTTTACACTGTATGGAATGGTATTACAATAATTACAGTGTACATGTTTCGCACAACGTTTTAGCTACCCGTATCAAAATCCGTAACGCATCGATGGAGTAAAAGTGTACTCAATAAGTTTGTGATACCAACAGCAATACCGAAAGTACGTAAACTAACACTTTCTGTGCGTAGTTGTCTCCGTATCTATTTTGTCCTTCAAATCTTGATAAATTTTTTCCTAAATGTATAATTTTAGTAACACACATATGTTATCATGTGTGTCGTGCTAATTTTGATGAAGTAATAGCCTTATCTGCCGATAAATTTGATTAAAACACCCCAGTCACATTTGTCGCACGGCGGCCGCAGGTCGACCACAGAACAATTAAATCGGTGAATTTCTGCGGCGAGCGTAGAAAAACTACGCTCGCCTTGCGGCCTCCGTGCGGCGAATGCAGATTTTTACAGGCCGCAGGGAAGGCGTAGAAATTATAACTCGGAGTTACACCCCAGTCACATTTACTGCGGCCGCCGTGCGGCCTATCATTTCTGCGGCCAGTAACATTTCTACGCTCGCCGTGGAATTTCTGCGCTCTCATACTTTTGCAGTCACATTTCCCACGGCAGCCGCACGGTGAATTTAAAATTTCTTTGATAAATAATACTTTTTTCATTTTATTTACACCCCAGTCACATTTGTCGCACGGCGGCCGCAAGTCGACCGCAGAACAATTAAATCGGTGAATTTCTGCGGCGAGCGTAGAAAAACTACGCTCGCCTTGCGGCCTCCGTACGGCGAATGCAGATTTTTACAGGCCGCAGGGAAGGTGTAGAAATTATAACTCGGAGTTATAATATTTGTTCATTTCTGAGGTCCCCGTAGAAATCAACTGGCTCAACAAGATTGAATCATTATTTGTCAATGTTTCACGATCACTTTTCATTTGATATTACATCCTAGCACTATGAATAACATTTATAAATTGTCCTGATGTAAATAAAATGAAAAAAGTATTATTTATCAACAGACATTTAAAATTCACCGTGCGGCTGCCGTGGGAAATGTGACTGCAAAAGTATGAGAGCGCAGAAATTCTGTGGCGAGCGTAGAAAAGCAACTGGCCGCAGAAATGATAGACCGCACGGCGGCCGCAGGAAATGTGACTGGGGTGTTACGTTGGGACAATTTATAACTGTTATTCATAGTGCTAGGATGTAATATCAAATGAAAAGTGATCGTGAAACATTGACAAATAATGATTCAATCTTTTTGAGCCAGTTGATTTCTACAGGGACCTCAGATATGAACAAAAATTATAACTCCGAGTTAAAATTTCTACGCCTTCCCTGCGGCCTGTAAAAATCTGCATTCGCCGTACGTAGGCCGCAAGGCGAGCGTAGTTTTTTTACGCTCGCCGCAGAAATTCACCGATTTAATTGATCTGCGGTCGACTTGCGGCCGCCGTGCGACAAATGTGACTGGGTTGTTATAATTTTTGTTCATTTCTGAGGTCGCCGTAGAAATCAACAGCCCGTAGCCAGACCGCAGAAAGGTCGCACGGTGGCCGCACGTCGGGCTTGCGGTTGACTTGCGTCTGTCGTAGGGTTTTGATTATGTAATTTAGGAAACACGTTTTTAGGTCAGGTTTTCTATCATATATTTGCTGTGAACACAAGTCAATACTGTTACATGGCGCTTGTTGTACCTCAAAGACTCAGGTTGGGTTATCTGAGAATGCAGCTGAGGCGAGTGCAACGTGGTCGGGATTACCTTATAGCTGCTCTCTAGATGCTGAAAGGGTAGCTCTACTAGCCCTTTTTAAAATGGGAAAAGATAATGTACTCCAGATTTTGATTATTTCAATTTGATTTTAAAGGCCAAGGTTATGTTATGTATGAAAAACGCAACCTGTTGATGTAAATATGCTTTTAAAAAAATATTGAAAATTGTAACGTACTCACATAGAAATAATGTGGTAATGAAGGATACAATACAATACACAAACATTTATTCTGAAAGATGTCTGAGCCAAGAGCATTCCAATTTAAGATAATTTGATTTGTTCATTTTGATTTGTTTTGAATTTTTTACTGTAGATATTCTGCTTTCATTCTACTGACCATTCCATTTAATATCTGTTGCCAACTCGGCCAACTTTGCCTCCTTTGGTTTGTTATTGCGATAGTTCTCATGCCGGAGATCAAATAGATGGATGGATGTCCCTCATAGAATTCTACTATTTTCTGGGTGACAGAGAAATCATCTTCATCACCCGAATCATCAAGGATGGCATTCTTTTTGTTCCTTTCTTTTGATACGTGTTGCCTCTTCTTTGGAGGCATGGTGAGTGAAATGTAATGGCATTTACTACAGTTGTCATAATATGGGGCCACATTTAAGGTCACTGATACCACAACAACCTCTATATAAAAGATTAACTATATTACTATTGGTCCATATTTCACTCAACACTTTTTCTTACATATAAGATCCTACATGTAGACCTATAAATAACATTTATAAATTGTACTCACAATATATGATGTAAATGAAATCAAAATGAGTATCAATGTTTCTATTAAAAGTGCGTACGGCTGTTGTAGAGGCCAAAAGGCAGAACGGTCAACGTACGTTTGCCGCATATGCCCTTGTATCTGCAAAAAACTACGCTCTCCGCAGGGAGACCGTACGGTGACCTTGCGTCACCATTTATGTCGTGGAAAATGTGACTGCAAAAGTATGAGAGCGTAGAAATTCTGCGGCGAGCGTAGAAAAGCAACTGGCCGCAGAAATGATAGACCACACGGCGGCCGCAGAAAATGTGACTGGGGTGTTAGCGATGGGCCTGCAATTTTTGCAAATAAAGCTTTAGTCACATTTGCTAATAGGCAGATGTAAGGCTATCGTTTCTGGGGTCAATAGTAATACCGTAGTCAATTTCTTAGGGACATCAAACCAATGGTTAGCAGCTAGGTCACCTGAATATATATTTTGTGCCTTAAGTCACACTCCGAATTCATATAGAGCAGGGTCTTGGGCTTAGTTTGAGTATAGTAGCTTGTTCCTGACCTCGACAATGAATGTGATATTGGGTCTAAAGATGGCGCCCCGCATCACTCTTCCCCGTATCCAGCTTGTGGCAAAGGGGGGGGGGGGGCTTTTTTGGCTTAAAACTCCCAAGAAGTGCTCAGTATGATGAAAAACTGAATGATTTTGAAAAACATTCTAGCCAGGTAGCTTCTTCCCGTGGTATGACTTGAACACGCATCAAGTCATGCGATCTATGTCAAATAGTAAGCGGCCTCGTTTGGGGGTCCAGGGAGACTAGTGCCCTAAAGTTAAGTGCCCAAGCTTCCCCGAACCACCGTATCATTTCCTATTTTCATTTTTGTAAAGACAGGCCTGACATACTATGTAATGATAGGGAAGGGGGGGGGGGTTGTAATTCAAGTACATATTCAGTAGATATCGGGTTGTCCCCGATTGTTTTGTGCGATTGTCTCCAGTTGGAATAACTTAGTTGAGTGAATCGGTATCAACGTTTCGTTGTGGTTTATTGGTTGTGCCTGATTGTGTTTTGATGGGTTGAGTAAATCGATTGAGTATTTGACTAAGCCTGGTTGTGTAATGGTGGGTTAGTGTCAAATAGGTATAGGTTTTGCCGAAATGTGTTGAGTACGTTTGAGACTTGGTTCTCTTTTGACGGTTGTTAGTCTGGTGATTTAGTATCGGGTTGTGTCCCATTGTGTTATGTTAATCTTATAATGGGTTGTTTTCTCTTGTGAATATGTTCTGTTTGTTGGCTAGCTGGTTGTGGCTAGTCGGGTGAGGTTTCTTGTTTTGTCTGATTGTGTTGTGTGATAGGCGTTATCTCCAATTGGGTTAAGTTAGTTGTGAATCTCGGTATTACAATTTTAATGTGTTCTTTTTGCCTGTGCCTGATTTTGTTTTGATTGTTTGGTTTTGGGTTTTGAAAAAATGTGTTGTGTTACTTGAACAATGGGCTGTGTTTGCTTTTGTTGGTTTAACATTGGGTTGTGCCAAATTGTGTGGTGATAATTTCACAGTTCGATGTGTTTTCATGGTTGTTAGTGTAGTTGTGTTTTATTGGTTGTGCCTGATTGTGTTTTTATTGTTAAGTGTTGGATTGTGAACAACTGTGTTGAGTTAATTCAACAATTGGTTGTGTTTGTCTTTGTTGTCTTATTATTGGGTTGTGACATATTGTGTTAATCTGACAGTTGGTTGTGTTTTGGTGGTTGTAAGTCAGGTTGCGCCATGCTGGCTTTGGTGCTGGGTTATGCTATATTGCGTTCTGAGTATTTTGACACTGGGTTATGTTCTATTGTACTGTTGCATAATTGGTGATCTAGGTTGTGTTTTGTTGTAATAGGTTATATATGTCGAGTTGTGGGCTGTGTCCGATCAGGCTGTGATGTTTATTGGGATAAGAAACAAATGGCCGGTTTAGGGTATTATGTTGTTGGTTTATCAGTCGATTCTATGTAGACCCCAAAGGGGACATAGGGTATTATGATGGTGAGATATTCAACTGGCATGGTAGGCGTTAGCTTCGCGTCGTTCTCTGATGAGCTGGTCCCCTGTTGTTCAATGAATTCAAGAAAAACAATGCTAATTTATCTTTTTACATAATATATTTTTTGTTGATTGCTCATACAAAACATACTTTTATTGCATAACTGATATAGATGTATTTGTGTCGCTTTCTATGATCAAATATGTTACTTTGTTCCCCTCCTAGTTTATATGAGGCATGGGTTTTCAACTAAAGCCCATGAGTAGTATATATCGTCGCAATGACCACCTAGTATATTGTACATAAAATGTATTGTACATAAAATGTAAATTCCACCTAGTATATTGTACATAAAATGTACCACCTAGTATATTGTACATAAAATGTAAACAATTTGTAGCAATACGGGAATCAGCAGCCAATAGGCAGGGTCGAATCGAAGATTTTACCTACATTTTGGGATGAATCCAAAGTCCCGTGGATGAGGAATTTCACCATCTGAAGATGTCGTTTTTTCACCATTTAAAGATTTTCCTACATTTTGAGGTAAGATGGATCCAAAGTCCTGTGGTTTTTCAACATTTTATCGAGAAGGCCATATACTATATAATGGGGCGAGTTTTAAACAGGTCTGCCTGATCACGTCATCTGCAGCAGAAAAACAGGTATGTTGAAAAAATATTTAAAAACTTAAGGACGTGCTATTCTAGGCCCGCATTAAGGGATATAAAAATTGGATGGGAAGCTGAGCTAAGACATCCGCCCTACTGAGCTATGTAGAGCCATTGATGAATACGACTGTTAACCAGCCGCTTATATACGCGAGTTGTTTAAAGGAGCTCGGCTCCTTTAAACAACTAAGTTCATCGGTATGCCATGTGTCATGCTTTTCGATCTCTAAATGCGGGTCTGGAATAGCTTTCGAGCACCCTAATTCGACTGTAACATATTTTTGGTCTCCTAATTTCTGACGTTTCCCAGCGCCAATGGCTTTTGCCATGTTAAACGGACGTGTCGATTTTAATTTTCGGCCACCTAATTTAGGGTTAAAAACATTTTTAGACTCGTATTTCGGGACTCGATCGCGTTTCGGTCTCCTTAATCAGTGACATATTCTCCAGCCCAAGTAGCTCCTAATCAGTATATAAGCGGCTGGTTAACAGTCGTATTCATCAATGGCTCTACATAGCTCAGTAGGGCGGATGTCTTAGCTCAGCTTCCCATCCAATTTTTATATCCCTTAATGCGGGCCTAGAATAGCACGTCCTTAAGTTTTTAAATATTTTTTCAACATACCTGTTTTCTGCTGCAGATGACGTGATCAGGCAGACCTGTTTAAAACTCGCCCCATTATATAGTATATCGCCTTCTCGATAAAATGTTGAAAAACCACAGGACTTTGGATTCATCCCAAAATGTAGGTAAAATCTTCGATTCGACCCTGCCTATTGGCTGCTGATTCCCGTATTGCTACAAATTGTTTACATTTTATGTACAATATACTAGGTGGTACATTTTATGTACAATATACTAGGTGGAATTTACATTTTATGTACAATACATTTTATGTACAATATACTAGGTGGTCATTGCGACGATATATACTACATATATAGGGTCTACTTTTCTTATGACAGATTTACACTTACAGTTTGCTTTTCTTGTTGGGTTTCTTTAAAGGTTTTAGTCAACCTTCCTTTTGGCATTTGTGCTAATATATTTTCAGTTAGAGATAAAAGTAAAACCCTACCATATGACAAAAAGGGCACTATTTAAGCAGAAAATTCATTTCACCCTTTCATTGATCATTTTGAAGTAGTTTTAAACGTTCAGCAGTTCAGGGGTATGTTACCTACACCAACCGTTAGATGAGGACCTCTTGTGGAAGGAATTTGCCCCCTGTGACCAGGAATCTGAGAAGCACTTTATCAAATATCTTTAAAAAATCAAAGACAAATCCAATATTTAATGTTTTGATCCATATTTAATTAGAATCGGTCCATGATTTATGAAGATATTGACATTTCAAGATCATATAGGGTTATGTTCGCGATTTCACTGGAAAATGTTATCGTCTATGGAAGCTTAGAACATTTTTTGGGATCACCTTTGCAACTAACAAAGGTAGGATGCTAGTTTTGAGCCATAATGTGCGGGATTCAAGATTGAACAAAGTGAAAAAATATTAGGTCTTTAAGACTGTAGCTTAAAAAATGTCAGGGGAAGAGTGTTGAAGGGTTGAAGAATCGCGGATATTGAAAATCACATTTTATCCATTTTCAGAAATAGTACAATAACGTCATTTCGAATGGCAATATAGTGAAATATTGGTCCAATAATTCACTATATTGCCCGCAATATTACCACCGTTAATGACCAGGACTGGAACAGCAAGAATATCCTACGCACTGAACGATATCTAAGTTCCCGGGAAAATTGCCAGTCGTTAAATGCATTCTCGACCGGTCGTTAGTGCATTCTTGACCACCACTATGACGTCACATATTGCTCAGGTCTGAATGCCTTCTAAACTAGCACTAAAACCCCCTAGAATTGGCCCGGCAAGGTGATAATGATATTTGTTAAGGGCTTATAATTTCTGCAAATCTCAAGACTAAGAAAAATGTATGCGAAAATATAAAAGAATTCCTGCAAGTAATAATTAGGGAATTATGGCCCGTTGCAGGGGTTCACTTTTTTGGACCACCCTGTAGTTTTACCCTTCTTACAAGCTTATATGAAATGTCTGGACCATAAGCAATATACTTCCTGAGATACATTGATTAAAAATTTTAACCAATGGGTTTATGGTCCAAATGGCGTCATTAAACATTGAATTGATTTTGTTACTAGTTTGTCCACTAGTTACTAATTACAGACCAGTTACCCTTTAACTCAAAAACTTCACATTCTGTCGTGATAAAAAGCGAAAATGTGTAACAATACGTGCACGAACTATTTGCGACGTGTCAATACATTAACCAGTAACATAGGTGTCTGGTTACCATGTTAACAGGGAGCAGGATATGTGAAGCAAAAAACGACATATCACAGAACCGTGTGTGATGTGATGTCATCCATGTCATAGTTGGCATATGTGATCTCATTATAAAAATATATGAGGTCACCAACAGTAACATGTCGTACCACTTGCTTGATCACGCGATCACTTTTAGAAAAACAAGAAAAAAAACATTGAAATATATTCAATAGAACTAAGCATAATGAGACAACTTCCCGGACAGAAAAACAGTGTACACATATAGGATTGGTCTAATTAAACAATTTATTGAATAACAGGCATGACTGACACCTTTTGAAAGTGTCAAACGTTAAGTGCCAACTTTTTCCTAGCTCTAAAATGTGTCGCACTCTTGCTCCGTATACCCTGTTAACATGTTGCTATGGTAACCATACACCTATGTTACTGGTCAAAGGAAGTAGTGCGTTCTCCATTATGATCTCCCCATGAAAAACGATTTGTTCATCTGGTTTTTCAAAATGAGTATACTGCTTTTATTATTACATTTATGTGCACACTAGTATCTTGTTGACCTACATATATATTGTATATTGAGCACTGTATTGATGTATGGGCCACATATTGGGGTAATAATTCAATCATGAAGTATAGGGGCATAGATTCCAAACCAGGAAGTATTTTTATATCTGTCAAAATCCATTATATATCCTACATATCCCTACATCTTATTCAAATATGTTATTAATTAATGAAACATAACAGTATAATCTTTGGATTTACAAAGTTGTATGGCATTTTATATGTGTAAAAGTTGCTTTTGAAGCATTTTTCCAAAACCGGTGATGTATAATCTTTTAATTTGAAGTATGACCTGAATCGATTGCAAACTTCATATTTGCACATCTGATGTGATATACCATTTGTGTCATATTGTGAAATTATTTAATTTTCAATCGATTTAGGCCATAATGTATTTTAGGTATTTTTGTGAAAATCAATAGAAATCAATGGCTTCCATTGGAATCTGATGATATCGACATGTTAAGTCAATGGAACACATCCGATGTCAAGTCAATACACCCTTACTGAACTCAATGACCTCAACCTCAACCCATGTGGGTCCAAATGCTTAAATATTTTCCATTGCATTCTTTATGTTACACCTAAAAATGATTCATTTTGTACATGGGGAAATCATAATGGAGAGTGAACTAGATCCTTTATTGCTTATTTATTTCACAAAATGAAACTACTATATATTAGACGATTAAGGCCATATATGAACAGTATTCATAAAATATTAAGACTTTTAAAATAAAATATTAAGAACTTTTGAATCAACCCTCGTTTTATTATACTTTCATGGACTAACATACATGTACAATTAGCTGTCTGAGACCATACAAATGAAATCAGATTCGATTTTGTAATCATATTCGTAAATGTTTGTCTCGTTTTAATAGTATCCGAAGAGCCACGCAATGTGAAGGTGACTAAAGCAACAATAACTTCCTTGTCGATATCATGGGATGAACCACGTGTAACAAATGGCCGCATTCTTAACTTTAGAGTGGGCCACAAAGTATGTACAGAAAGTCAGTTTAGATGGAGATCTGCTGGAACAGAGACATCTTATACAATTCCTGACTTAAATGCAGGTAAATTCTAGCCATTACTCATTATGGGGGGGGGGCTTATTATAACACAATCTTGATCGAATTAAACGAATAAGATTAGGTCAGTTACGTATGCTAATATGATAGGTGCTCCGTGTAAGTCAATTTCACTATTAAAGGCTTGTGAAAAGCCACGCCCCATTTTAGATTTAAAATTATTATTATTATATATAATTCACAATTAATGATACATTTTTCACTTTTAAGGACAGCTCATTAACTAATTGATTGCCTTATCATATCATATTCTATGCATTTATTTTAAGCACTTCGACATTATTTTATTATTATCACTGGGTTAATTGTCAGTTGACAGTCAATTACTCAGATGCGAATAGGTAGTTACCAATTTCGCCACCAGGTAGCTGAGTCGGGGGAAATAACATGGCAGGGTATTACACAATTCCCTTAAACTTAAATATTCATCAGTTTTAGTGGTTCACTTTTCATATTACCCTTTTGTATGTGATAGTTATACAAATTAAAATATGCCCAGTAAAAGAAAATATTAGCTGTCCAACAAATGCAATCTCTGGCATTCGATAACTTCTCTCGTACAATGAACATTAACGAGTGCAATCCCTGGCATTAGAGTTTACATTTCCTCGGTATGGGATATCTACGAATGCTATCTCTGGCATTTCAGTTTACTTCTGGGAACAGGGAATCTATGAATCCATCCTCTCTCGCAGTATAGTTACTATCTGTAGGGCACGGGACATCTATGAACATAATCTGACATTAAAACTCGCCATTTAGTGTATCAGTTCGTTCACAATATAGTGTCTAAAAATGTAAAACTAAAATATGACATAATCATGTCAATCTACATGTTTTCCTCTCGAAATGCCCAACCGTTATTATGAGCTATGTTATAAATAAAGAACTGTGTATTACTGTGTCTCACCAGTTTTCATTTGTTTCTTTCTTGTAAAGTCTTGCCTTTTCACACAGGTATTCCCTACGAAGTCAAAGTGTCGGCAGTAAACCGAAAAGGTCCTGGTGAAAGTTCTCAACCTATCATAAAACCTACTGATGAAAACTGTAAGTATTCGAGTCGAAATCATCGAATGATTTTTCCATTGGCTAAGGATTTATTATATTAAACCAACAGAAATTATCTTTTCTATTGACTTTAAGAAATATTTTTAAATTGTTGTGTGCATTAGTATACAAATAATGACTGCAATTGAGCAAATAAATACAAAATCCGAGGGAATATCGTGCCCATTGACATCCGAGAGAATATCCTGTCCATTGACTTGTGCCTGAGGTAGACCATTTCCCGAAAATGTGGCAGTGGCTATTTGTTTTATTATATATCCCCATATGTCTATGGAAACAAAAATGAAATGAAAAATCTTAACTACAACTTTCAATGCTTTCAGGGTCTCATTGACATTTGAAGGCATTTGCCATTCAACACCTATAATCCCAGCTAGCAGGGAAGACAAAATGTACTAATGACTGGCCACCTAATTAGTAATTTCAGCTTCCCTGTTATCATGTATTTAGGACTTTCCGGGGAATTAGTTCATTAATATATTTCATATCACGTGACCATGAATAAACCAATGAACATCTATAATACACATGAGATATATAATAATTCAATTTATTACAATACATAATATGTTTTGTGATGTATCTATAGCTAGCAACTAACAAAAAGCGAATATTTAGTTCCAGAGAATATTACAAATCTTCATATAGGCTCTGTTACTTCAAGAAATGCAAGCTTCAGCTGGGAAAAGCCTAATGAGCCCAACGGAGTGATTCGGCACTATGTTATGAGAGTGTTTAACAAGAACAAGTGTTATAGAGGTGTAATATTTAACGTGACACACAAAACACCAAATGACACAAGATGTTGGGTAAGACGATGGCTGCATAAAACAAAGTTACGCACAACAAGATCTATTTTTCTGTTGTTTCCCTAGCACATGATTTGTAATTGATCATTTTATTTTCTCAACATCACCTTCTCCAGAGATTTCCCGTTTCAAGGTCGGAAAGGCCAGGCATTCATCATATTTCTCTTCATTTGTATGATTAAGTTCTCACTCACAAACAGTTTAAAACTGCGGACAGAGTTAATTTTAGATTTGCTCTTTCCGGTTGTTCGGTGTTTACATTAAGTCCTGCAAGCACCGAAAACCCCAACTGATCCATTTAAGTTAAAAACAATGTACTTATTCTCTTAACTTCGGCGCCAAAAAACAAAATATAAAATGGAATCGTTGGTTGTCATGGTGACATATTTTACTTATTAAAAATTGACATTATCTGAATTCCATCAATTTCGAATTTAATCCACGGAATTAACATTTATTGAATGAATTTCATATTTCTTTGGCAACCATATCCATTGGCAGAGTATATTCTGAATGTTTGTGGTGTCATAAATTGCAGAAGGACAGACGATATAAAGGTCTTAACGAATCAAAACCCTTACCGGACAACGTAGCGCGTGAACATCTTAGAGGATGTGAGCTTGAATATGGACAGGCAGTTGAAATAAATTCAGAAGTATCACATTTTGTGTTGGGTCTAGTCCCTTATAATAACTACACTATTGATGTCACATCTGTCAACAGCAAGGGGATGGGGACTAGGCAAAGTAAAAACATCGAAACTTGCCAAGACAGTAAGTCTACGTTCGTTCTACAAGAGAAAATATTATTATCACAATTCGTCGCGATATTAATTGTACGAATTAAGTTTCTGCCGAAACTTGTATTTGCAACATTACTTTCATTATCAAGATCTTAATGTTTGTGATGTATACCATTTTAGAGCCAAGTGGGTCTCCAGTAAATCTTATACTATCACCCATTAACTCGATTTCTTTGAATATTTCTTGGGGAGAAACAGTTCTTCCTAATGGAATAATCACTAACTATTCTGTCATGTACTGGGAAGATTCTAAAACAAGAGCTGATAGTGTTAATGTGACCACCGCTGAAAATAACATAGTGATTGGAAACCTGAGTGTCTATACCGGATATGCAGCTGTTGTGAGAGCATTTACAGAAATAGGTGGAGGACCTTGGAGTGATAAGTCAACTGGAATCACCGGGGAGGAAGGTGAGTTTAAATTGATTATTTCTGCCAAATCTAGGGATACCAATATTGGTGATGATAAGGGATGGATTTCCTCAAAAAAGCGTTCATAAAATGAGCCAGGCCATAGGAAAAGGGGTCTTATCACAGATTTTTTCAATGTTTTTGTTTTTTTCTTAAAAAGCACAAAGAGACCTTTCAAATGAGCCATGACTTGTGTCTTAACAATTTTTTCTTGCAGATATAGACCAAAAAGATGGATTTAGATTTAGCACATTTTCCTCTTAATCTTGGGCACATTTTTGGTTCTGTAACACAATTTAAATTTTTGTGATAAGACCGGTTTTCCTATGACGAGGCTCAAATATAGAACCACTTACTAGGTTTTAGCACTTTGAATACTAAGTTGTGTATGCGAAATATTTCTTAAATAAACATCGAATTGTGCCCTGGTACCCCCTAGTATAACTAGTGGGGGGGCACAAACATTATGAAAAATGTATAATCTTTTAATTTAAAGTATGACCTGAATCAATTTCAAACATCATAGTTGAACATTTGATGAGATAAACCATTTGTGTCATATTGTGAACTTATTAAGTTTGAAGTCGATTCAGGTCATAGACGTGTTCTTTTTGTATTTTTCGTGATAATCAAAGGAAACCGATGGCCTGTTTTGAGATTTGATGATATCCCCGTGTTGGTCAATGATGCACAGCCCCATTATAGTCAACACAACTGAAATAATTTGAGCTCATGTCTTCATTCTTACTTATAATTAACGTATATCGTTATTTAGCATTCAAACATATAAGGCAACAAATAACGAAAACCTAATAATAAATTATGTAATGAGACAAGATTGAATACATTTTCATTTCATTCTATATCAATACATATTTTCAGCTCCAAGCGATGCTCCATCTAACGTGAGTTTAATTCAAGGATCGCATGGCAGATCATTAACAGTTACGTTTAAAAAACTAAATAGACCAAATGGCCAGATAATAACATATGAAAGTTATATACACAACTTGGACTCAAATTCAATTAAATATCAAAACAATACTGCATCTTCTAAAGATGTAATGTTTTCAAATAGTTATGAAACCACTATTACCATAACTGACTTGAAACCATTTACAAACTATAGTATTAAGATAAGAGCATACACAAGCGTAGGGAGTGGTCCGTGGAGTGGACCTGTCAAACAGCGCACAAATGAAGCAGGTAAGTACCATTATTCAATGCTTCATACTTGTGTGTAAAACCCCGTGTTTGATTTCCTTCAACTATCTGCCTTGAAATGCATTGGTATCAACGTGTAAATCGACGTGTAGTTTGTACGGATGTATTTAATCAAATGGTCAATACGTTTATTTTTAATCAAAGAGTTTCATTATTGTTAAACAGCCCCCGGAAAAGTATCCAACTTTAAAGTTGAAGTTTTACCCAACAACTTTACAACTGTTCGTCTGACATGGGATCCTCCAATAACAACGGAGCGCAATGGTATACTGAAAGGATACGTCATAAGTGAAGCAAAGAACGCTTCGACTGTTGAACTGCCAGTTACATCAAAAGAACATATAGTAACTGGATTACATGGTCACACCAAATATAGTTTTTCCATAGCGGCCATTACAGTAGCGGTTGGTGAAATAGATAAACGTGATATAAGAACTCCACAAGGACGTGAGTTATGCATATGTATATTCAATAATTTAGTTATTATCAGTTATTCAATATCATAATGTAAAAGCGATAGATTTTCTTAGATATAATCCTTGTGTTGAATTATATAATACAAGTTTCAATGCAAATACAAATCCTAGTACAAATTCTAATACAAAAATTCTTATTCTATAATAAAAATTTCTATGCACAAACATATTTTTCGGAAAATCCTTAAAAGTGTCTATAAATGATAAGATAATTACAGAATATACATTCGAAAATGATGCGTTAAACATCGTTCATTAAATACGAGACTTTAACAAGATTTCAAAGCTATATGGAAAAATGACCATTGAAAGTATAAAATCAAGTCTGAATTTGCTTAAATACATACATCCAATTTGTTTGCAGCTCCAACAGTTGTACGCAATCTTCAAACTCCAAGGGAAGGAATTACCGACAGGAGTATCGTAGTAATTTGGGAAGAACCTGAAATTCCACATGGAATCATCAGGCAATATATCGTACGATATAGGAATTCACAATCGACAGGGGATGAAATCAGTGAAAATGGAACTACAACTGCTACCACCTTAGATAACCTAGCAAAGGGTACTACATATACTATTAGTGTTGCGGCTGAAACTGTTTCAGAAGGACCAAGTGCAACGACCACAGCATCTACTACATCCCAGTCAAGTAAGTTATAGATCATGTGAATGGAAAATCATCATGCGTTAATACTGATTATGTTCTATTTAATGTATGTACTTTCTTATTAATTTATTTTCTTTAACCACAAAACGGATTTGTCAACGTTCTTATTTTGCCTCTTTTTGGCCATCGTGGACATCGACTGTAACATAATAATTAAATATCTCAATTGTGTAACGTTACATTTTCAGCACAACCTGCTGCCCAAGTCGGTGCAATAGTTGGAGGATCATTGGGTGGAGTCCTCTTTCTCGTTATACTTGTTCTTATCATAGTTGTGTTGATATTTAGAAGGAAGCGTAGGTAAGCGAGATCTTCTTTAGTATAAGGCTCATTATCTTATACTTTTTATTGCAAATGTAATGAAGATCTAAAAACCATAAGTGTCATAAAAGTGATGACTAAACGTTTAAAAACCCAGCAACGATGTAAAATATTCAATCAAGGCTGGGAATTGAGAATCACGAAACGTACCTGGACCCTGGTTAAATAATCAACGAAGGAGTCAGCTTACGCCTTTTCTTGTGAATACCATTATCAATAGGGAATATCTCAATGAAGAGGGAAAGCTAAAAACTGGAAATTTGTTTGCTTGTTATTTTTATCGAAGTGTTCATTACTTTTGCCGTTTGATTATTTCTTTTAAGCATGGTCATAAATAAGGAACCAGTCAAAGGCCTTTCTCTTACGGAATATGACGACAAGGAAAGGTATTTAAAACTTACTTTCATTATAATTGTTCTTTGTGCGTGTTCATCAAATGTCTTTGCTATTAAGTAATATTTGGATTCCAAACGTTTGTGGACTATTCTGGAAAAACAAAATAACTTTTATTTTTCCCTATATATCCAACATCTTTGTCCCCAAATCTCAGTTTGGTTTGATTTGACGTTGGAGTCGATGCTTCATTGGCGCGAGCTACTCACTCAACACGTATTTGTAAAGAAGAAATCTTAATCCCATTATTATACAACGGCGTTTGGCACACTAAAACATGCAACTGTTATCTATCTTGCGGTTCACCTATGCGATTCTATGTTTTCAAATATTATAATAATACGGTGTTAAAACATATACCAAAATACCAAATGCGATGAAACTGAACGGGTTTCGATTGTTAATACATTCATATTTTACCAGACATTAACATTTAAAACTACAATTTTGAGTAATCTCTAGTGCTCATTGGATTATTGGCTCGATAGCAAAAAATATATCATGTTATTATAATTTAAAAAGACAAACAGTGGCAGACTAATTATCCTCAATATTTTCAGTGGGAAGTCAGAGATATCGAGTAATGGAGTCCCTAGTACTGAAATTAAAGGTGCCGACTTAAACGATTTGCACATTCAGGCTCGTGATGAGAGATTGTGGAGGGACAAGAAATGGTAGTCACTTAAGCCGAAACGTTGTGGATAACTACTAAAGGAAGTTTGGGGTCAGCCAAAATTATGAATTCACTATGAATGTACATGACACTAGAGACAAGCTTTAACTTTGAATTTTCAATATAATTTCATATCATACATAAATAGATAGAACGCTGAACTGTGAGTAGGTATTTGTAAATAATTATCACTATTTTAAGACATTGACCAATACAACGGATTGTATAATATCGGCGATATTTTGCAATCGTCAAAATTAAGGTTGTGCGCGATAATCAAATACTAACTGCTTGTTATTATGATCATATGACTTCAATAGTAATATTTTGTAGTTAATTACTCCACTTTTCTCTTACCGTGATGTTCCATATTTCTTAAAAATCCAGTGGCCAACGCTTAAGTTAAGATTGAATAAAGATGTGAAGTCTCACACTGTCTCGTTGACATCATACTCAAAAGTGATTAAGAAATAAATCTTAAACGTCGTTTATAATTTTCAAACGAAATGTTTATGTGTATTTCGTTTTAGATACGCACAAATATACAATACATGAGTGGGTGACACCCACCCAAAAGTGTATATTCCAAACAAAAGCTTTACAATAAAGGTTGCGTGTTTTCATTCCTGTATAAGTGCAGTTTGGGACCTGTCTACATTCAATTACGTTCGAACGTACATTTTGGTTTGTCACATCTAAATAGAGAACCATTGAATAAGTAATACAAAATATGCTTATTGAGGAGTTTACAAATGGAGGCTGTAAACGGGGGGAGCGTTTGTCAGAATAGATCTGGATTTTTAACATGATAATTGCTTTTTATACAGACTTAGGTCCAATTTGCAATTTTGTTTGACATATATATACACTCCCCTCCATAAGTTTGGCAACCTTTTTTCCCCCATTGAACTACATGTTAAAGCCTCTTTACCTTTGAATTTTATTTACTTAACCTGCGATGAAAATACTTATACTATTGATGGAAACGTAATTTGACTTTAATTCCAATGCATCCAAATTTTCTCAATTTTTTTCCTCAATTGCAATAGGTCGAAAATTGATGATGAATTTGATGAATTTTTGAAAATCGACATTCCCATGTAAACCAATGGGAAAAGGTAGGTTTGCCGCAAGTCATATGACAGAACATCCATCCATCTGAGTCCTTGCAAAAAATACGAGTTAGGCAGGCAATTGGATTTGCTAACTTTATTTAACAAAAAATTGATATGTTTTTTCAGGTTCAACAAAGTTATAGGGCTTTAAAGTCAAAATTGTTTTTCAAAAAACCTCTCCCATTGAAATAACACAGGAGGCGAAAAATTATTTTCAAACATGAGTTTGAAGCGCTGTAACTTTAATATTCATCAAATAAACTAAACACTTAGTGTTAAAAAAAGTTAGACAATCCAATTTTCTATATAAATTTTTTTTTGCTGATCTTTACTGAAAAGATATCCTGATTTCTGATTTGCCCCGAACCCTCCATTTCCCATTGGATTACATGGGAATGACGATTTTCAAAAATTCATCAAATTTATCATCAATTGTCGACCTATTGTAATTGAGGAAAAAATTGAGAAAATTTGGAGGTATTGGAAATAAAGTCAAGTTACTTTTCCATCAATATTATAAGCTATTTCATCGCCGGTTAAGTAAATAAAAATTCAAACGTAAAGAGACTTTAACACGTAGTTCAATGGGGAAAAAAGGTTGCCAAACTTATGGAGGGGAGTGTATATATATATACAAATGAAATTGACAATTGCTCGGTGGTTTCCCTTTCTCTAGTTATATACGAAGGTTATATCACAAAATCGTTGTAAAGTGAAACAAAGCAAGAAACTATGGGATGTGCTCAATAAACTTTTGTAGACATATGGATCAAGTGCAAACCATCGGGAAAAAGTGACACGTGTGAAGAAGTTATATGTTCATAATTGCCAAAAGCAACACAGAGTATTTGATGAACTCGCACAAAGTTGATATTTTGTAATTTTATGATATATCGACGATAAAATATTGTAATTTGTACTGTAAATATTACTCAATTTAAAACCACTGTAGTTGCCCTTAAATTAATATTATGTAATAATTTAACAAAATAAATATTGTATATAATGTAATATACAAGAAAATGTATATTGGGTAAAGGTGGTTCATAAAAGTAGAATCTCTCTCGGTGATATATAGATAGTTATTTGATCTCAAGCTTGTCTATCTTGATTTTATGTCGCAGATCAATGCATTAATATTGTAAGTTATCATAATAAAAATGGATCATTTAGCCCACAAACCCCATTCCATGTATACCTTGCTGCAGGGGTTTCTACAATTACAAAACTTGAGTTGAAATATTATATTGAAACAATTGATTCGCCTATACATCCTAAAATATGGATCCTCATCAGGTCCTTAAAATGGTCAAAGGATTTTTGGAAGAGAGTAAAAACAGGGTAATTTTTGGCAAATCAAACGCTGTTTGAATACATCCTGTAACTGACATCGATTGACATCTAGATGTGAATCGATCATAGACCATCTTAAATAACAATCCACATATTTTTATATCAAAACACATTACTTCTGCAGTACAAAAGAAGGCAGTCACTTGCTGTTTCTATGTAAGTTATTGTTAACCAAGTGTAACAATAAAACATATCCGAAAAGACAAAAGAAAACAACGGAATATTTTGAGTTTGAAAAATAAATAAATTAACAAAATAAAAAATTTCAAACAAATGTATGTTGTAATATATTTCAGGCTTACCGATGAGAGTTTAAAACTGAATGATGTGTATGGCATTAAAAACAGTAAAAAAGGAATTGTAAATCCTATTTATGGAGTAAACGTCGACACTAACAAAGACAATGAAAAGATGAAAAGGTTTGTGTTCACTCCCCTCCATACGTTTAGCAACCTTAGCTCCTACATTGAACTACGTGTTAAAACATCTTTACGTTAACTTTTCTGTACCCTAAGTGTTTAGTTTATTTGATGAATACTTAAGTTACAGTGCTTCAAAGTCATTTTTCAAAATAATTTTTCGCCTCCTGTGTGAATTCAATGGGAGAGGTTTTTTGATGAACAATTTTGACTTAAAAGCCTTATAACTTTGTTGAATTTCTGAAGAAACATATCATTTTTTGTTAAATAAAGTTAGCAAATTCAATTGCCTGCCTCACTCGTATTTTTTGCAAGGACTCGGATGGATGGATATTCTGTCATATGACTTGGGGCAAACCTACCATTTCCCATTGGTTGGGAATGTCGATTTTCCAAAATTCGTCAAATTTATCATCAATTTTCGAAAATTTGGAGGTATTGGAAATAAAGTTAAATAACATTTCCATCAATAGTATAAGTATTCCCATCGCAGGTTAAGTAAATAAAAATTCAAAGGTAAAGAGGCTTTAACACGTAGTTCAATGGGGGAGCTAAGGTTGCCAATATTATGGAGGGGGGTGTATATGCGCATCTTATAGTACAGAGGCTAAAGTTCTGCATGGTTTGAAGTAACCATCTCATACATACTATCTTGCACAGGCATCAACTAACGTCTATGTAATAGTTTCTTTTTGGATAAAAAGCAATTCAACATCTAATGCAAGTATGAATTTTGTTTACTATATCAACACGCTTACAGGGTACCTGAAGTATAGCCTATTGGGGGTTCAATTCGTCGGGTTTTACCCAAATAAAAAACAGGTCCGGTTGCTTTTCTTCTGTTTATTTTACAACTACATGTATGTATGAAAAATATACGACATGAATAATAATATTGTTAATATGATATTATCATATATAGGCCCATTATAGTGGGAAACTTGAGTAAATACCTTGAGGAACACAGGGGAGATAACAATGCGCTATTCAAGAAAGAGTTTAAGGTGTGTAAAATATTAATAGTAGTTTTAGTTGAATAATTTATCCATGTCTCACGCTTACTAGAATAACACCACACATACTAAAACAAAACATTTAGCCCAACCGCCATTCGGCTTATGAGAGACTGAAACATAATTATTAAATACTTGTTTTTTAAAGTTGTAAATCTATATAATTAAATGTTGATTATTTTGGTTCTATTGCAGTGCATATATGTACTAATATTGCTTCTTATTTCAAAGTTTCCATGAACATGCAATAAACATGTTATTATTCATCTTTGAAGTATCAAAACAGCCCGATTTCAATATCTTAGTTTGGATTGTTAACTTATCACTCGCATGGAATGGCTCGACGTTCTGATTTGATCTTATTTGATACAGGAAATAGAGGCAAACAGTCCATCGCATCCTATGAAAGAAGCTCTGAAGCCTGAAGTGAAACCAAAGAACAGATACAAGAACATCAATCCATGTAAGCTTTTTGATATATTAGAGAATTTTTTCAGGTAGTGGCCCATGCGAGACGTCTACATGAGAACATTTGTTTTGGTTCTAAACCACTTTAAAACCGATTTTATATTTTGTAGTTCAATAACCGTAACTTCATTGAATTCCCAATGTGGGAATATAATGCAGATTTAAGTGACCATTAAAATTGTTTTCTAGTCGATCATTCACGAGTCATTCTGTCACCAAGAGACGATGGGTCAGCAGATTACATAAATGCAAGCTATTTACCAGTAAGTGAAATATGTAAACGAATATTTCGAACAAATTATCGTTTGAAATCGAGACACATCAAGATATCTTACATGTTAAAATAGCACTAAACCAGATCTGGTATACTCATATGAAGGAACCATTTTTATCTAAAATATAAATTTGAACGTTTAATATGGTAGTATTACAATAATTATAAATTAATCCTTTCTCTCAGGGATACACGTCTGAAAAGGAATTTATCGCATCTCAGGGGCCGACTCCTCGAACGAAGGATGACTTCTGGCACATGGTTTGGGATCACAAAACTAGTATTGTAGTGATGCTGACAAAGTGTATGGAAAACGGACAGGTACTTACAGTTTAATCTTACATAGGCCTTGCCAATGGTATCACTATTATATTCCTAAGGGTTGTCTTTATCTCGATAATGTGTTATTTTTTTTATTTTATTCCGTTGGTATAGAAAGCATAACAAATGCATAGTTTTCAAAATAAATCAACACATTAAAAATAGGTATTATAATATATCCGTCTGATGTGTTCAGTACAAATGCGAGCAGTATTGGCCTGCCACCAAGGATCCTGTCAGGTTTGGGGATATATCAGTGTTTGTGGTGAATGAGGAAGAACATGGACATTTTACAATCAGAGACTTTGAAGTCAGCAAGGTATTACATAAAGTTCTTTACAACGCATGTACGTGGAAAAACTACCTTTCTAAGGCAAAATAATACAGTACATTTCATTCTTATCAATGAACATACGTTTTCACATATATCATAGGCACTAAATTATAAAGGTACTTACTTATATATACTTACTTTTATGTGCATACTCTGTACAGGGTCCTGAGACGAGGGTTGTGAAACATTTTGCATTCAATGCATGGCCTGATTTTGGTGTTCTCGATGATCCAGATTTGTTGCTAGATTTTTGGCAGACTATTAATGCTCATGCATTTGGTAAACCGGGAACACCAATTGTCCATTGCAGGTATGTTCAATATAACTCTTTTAATCTTCATAATAGTGTTGATTAAATTCTACACACAGTAATATGTGAAGCGGTTTTTTATTTATGTCTTGAATAAGTGATTTGAATTATTGTTCATGTATTGTTTCAAAGATTTCGACTGGTTGTGAAAAGTGAATTGTTAATTTGAAATGTGTTAATAATCGAAGCATCTTAGTTTTTGCAACTTTTTCCATTCCGTTTTTTTTAATTTATATTCGTTGATGTTCATACTACCCGTCGCTCATTGTGTTAAATATGACCTCTTAAAAATTATACATTTCAGTGCTGGAGTTGGAAGAACTGGTGTCTATTTGACTGTTGATTACATTCTTCAAAGAATGAGAGAATCTGACACAATTGATGTATTCGCCTATGTTCTGAAACTCCGAGAATTCAGAAAGTCAATGGTGCAGACTGACGTAAGTTTACGAGTTAATTATTGAACAACAATAAATGTTTTTAATTGATTATCGTACAATTAATCTTTCAAATAAAACCATCAACAATACAACCCTAATGATAAGATAAATAAGCAATACTCAGAATTGTTTACAAAAGTGAACGTGTGCTGATTTGCTTCATTTTCAAATATTATGTAAAAAAATTCTGATTTCCAGAAGCAATACATATTCATACACGACTGTATCGAGGCAGCTGTCAAACGAGGGATGCATAATGCGTTGTAAATGGAGTTACACTTCTGGCAAGATGTGCACTACAGTGGACATGATCCCTTGTGCAATAATATGTGCCTTGGACAATTTGATAGATGTATACACAAAAGTTGACGCTCGCCTTTACAAGTATTTACGATTGTTGCAAAATTGAACGTTGCTACTCATCACATGTATTCATTGATGCTCGATAGTCCATTACCTTTCGCATAGCCTAGACAAAAGTCTGTAAGCAAAAGTCAAACATTTTGTAGGGTGTTCAAAGTGAAAGTACTGTTGACATAACCATAACCTACATTCTTTGTTTGTTCGCTTAAAGATATGCTATACAGATATGTAGGTCAGTAATACATAATCGTGAAATGAATAAGTCTGATTATACCACTCTAAGTCCAATTACAGTTGTATAACATGGGTCTATAACAACGATATACAGTGGAGAGTGGTATATCGTCATCGTATACAACTCCTCCGTATACACTCCAGCGTAGGCTTATACCACTGTAGAAGTGCATTCTGGGAAATAATGAATAAAAAAAATCATGATTTCCTAGAATCAAGTGACGTCATGATAAATCAACATCAGCATTATTGAGTTGGCTGTCAATGGGATATTTTTATTGTTTTAAATTGTTATGATTGTGTTCGAATCAACTGTAATTGAACTTAGAGTGGCATAATAAGATTATATAATGGTTCATTCTGTATATCGTGCATTTTATACTCTCGTGAGAATATAATATATTCACTCGTTCGCTACGCTCACTTGTGAATATATCATATACTCACTCGAGTATAAACACGATATACAGAAAGAACCATTATATAACCTCATAATATACCATTGGTCAGAAAACACTAAAACCTGCTTGAAACTGTAAACGTTTATACACTCTATTCCACACTGTATAGAAATAAAATAACTTACACTATAAGTAACTGTGAGCCAATCATTGCATAGAAAAAACTTTATGCACTGTTTATAAGATTCACTGAGACAAGTGGGTCAATACTTCGTGTATTTTATGTGCTCTCACACAATTACCTTTCCTTGCATAAAGTTGCTGTACAGTTATATGTAACTGAATATTGTATATTCATCACAAACAACCTTATCAAAATTATGGTTCGACGAAATGGACGGTTCGCTAAAACCAATAAACCAGGTAATTCAGGCCAATTTAGAAAGAAACTAGATAGCGTGATAGCGAATGAGGATAGTAATGCCTTGGTCACATAGGCTCCGATTTTCACTACGGCGCCCGGCCGATTGAGTATTTTGTTCAAAATTGAATACAATATTGAACAAAACACTCAATCGGCCGGGCGCCGGCCGATGGATCGGAGTATATGTGACCCAGGCATTAGTGAAATATATTTTGCAAAGGTCAGCTTGTAAACTACTGGGTAACCCTAAATGATGAGAAATATGTACAAAATATGTTTTGCATGATTTATTCATATCCTAATGATTTAACTCCTTCACTGCATCTAATAAGGTATATAGATACTAATTACGGGACATTTAGGAATTAAGTGACTAGACCAAAGCAAGCATGTTTGAGATTTTAATGATTTTAAATAAATTACCACTTCATTATTTGCTTTTAGACATTCAATCAGTTTTATTTGTCCAACAAACCATATTCACAATTGTTCAATCCAACGAAGATTAGGGGATAAGCCACAGGTGGGATAAGCTATAGAGACCCCTCCATTTGTCCGTCCATCTATCCTTCAACTAGACAACAGCAACACCAAAGTGTAGCAAATCCCATCGAACAGCCATGGCTGGCATTTTTTTTACAAACAAAGTATACAGCAAAAATGGCAGCCATTTTTCAAAATGGCCACCTTCTACCAAAAGTGTCATTAGACAGTGTGTCACGCTTATAGTATTCACGCATCAAATATGAACAAAATCGCTCCACTACTTTTCGAGTTATAGTAAAATACGTTAAAATGACGGCCATTTTTCAAAATGGCTGCC
This sequence comes from Owenia fusiformis, assembly GCA_903813345.2. Classification (NCBI taxonomy): domain Eukaryota; kingdom Metazoa; phylum Annelida; class Polychaeta; order Sabellida; family Oweniidae; genus Owenia; species Owenia fusiformis. Next base: position 17,102,258 of record CAIIXF020000011.1, on the reverse strand, counting down.
TTCTACCAAAAGTGTCATTAGACAGTGTGCCATGCTTATAGTATTCACATACCAAATATGAACAAAATCGCTCCACTACTTTTCGTGTTATAGTAAAATATGTTAAAATGGCCGCCTTCTACCAGAAGAGTCATTAGACAGTGTGCCATGCTTACAGTATTCATATACCAAATATGAACAAAATCGCTCGACTACTTTTCGAGTTACAGCAAAAATCGTAAAATAACGAGTAAAGGCCGCCATAGTTCAATTCTTTGAAGCAAATGATTCTAAAAGTACAACATATCTTTGAAAAAATATCATTCTGTTAAGTGAAATTGTAAAACATATTTTGCAATGTGTGAAATTGAATTAAAGCACATGATTCAATGAATAGATGATGCTTCAATTCACTTATGTCTTCTAGTCTAGGCTTTGAATTCGGACTACCACCCTCGTTCATAGTCTAGAATTAGGACATACGAGTATGTTAAATTTAATCACCTACAATGCATTGAGTCATTGGCTTAAATCCTATAATATAATATGCCTATCAATATAATATGTAATTATTTAAGTATCATCTCAATGCTTTAATTTTAATAGAATTATTTTTAATATTTTACTAACTGTATGATATGTAGTTTGCATTACTGTTGATAAATAAATAAATGATTGCACTGTTCAGTAAAAGAAATATAGCAATTGTATTATTTAAACTGACTATACACTATAGAAATGATTTTCATTGAAAAATCAAATCAGTACCGAAATTATGGTTACCCTGTAGTAGTGAAAGGCACATTAGAAATGAATATCACCCCCTTCAATCTATTTTTACAGGTTTTTATGATTATTTCAGATTTTTCTATAGTTTGCGTAACCAGGACGGTGAATTTTCTTCATTTTTCATCAAACATTTCGTCTTACCAATATTTATTATATCTGTCAATTTTATCAAAATCGCGCCGCTACGTTTGATAATAATTCAAATTATGTAGTTTTTCCCATTGAGCTCCATTATAAAAATGGAATTTTCAAACTTAATATTTTAAAATTCTACGTGGTGAAAAGTTGCATATTGAGTAGTTAGTTAATGTTATGGTGTTAAAAATTCAAAACAAAAAGGAATAAAGAAAAAATGCCACAGAGAAGTCTCAATAGAGTCTCTTTAAATAGCAATCAGTATTTAATACCAATGAAATATTGACATTTATTTTCTGTGCATCAAATAACCTGTATGTAGTGTCGATGATGGGGATGCATTAATGTATTAAAGTGGTGAACGTGACATAAGGGAATATTTTTAAAATAGTTGGTAGGTCAGAAGAAAAACATGATTGTATATCAATGGGGAATTCAAAGTAGCGTGTACACCCACCTGCAAATCCCACACGGATTACTATATCGCCAGCCTCAAAACTGTAAATAGCTCAATCATTAGAGGACGTTATAATTTGTTACATAATTTCGAGAATATATGCTTACACGTACAAGAAATTATTAAATGTTGTATAACTTGTATTTGCTTAAATATATCATTTTTCACATATCACTACCTTTTATTTTGTTCATATTTAATGAGGAGTAGGTGCACGTTTATGTGAAAGGCATATTCTACGGTAAAAAATATGATTACCCAGTTAACCTACACCTCCAAAATGCAATATGATTCGACGCCGTTTCGGTGCCAAATTTCGGTGCCGTTTCGGCACCAAATGGACTGACTAGTCCGGTAGCAAATTTTGATGTCGAAAGGTTTCGGTGCCGGAACGGTGTCGAAACGGTGCCGGAACGGTGACGAATTTGTTCGATGCTGAAACGGCGTCGAATTATATTGGCTGTGTAATGTCATTAATTTATTGTCGAACAAATTGCTAAAAAGGTAATTTTGTTTGTAAATACTGTTCTCTATGTACGACCTGTGACATCACTTATCTACATAATCAGACTTTAATATTGGATACCATTTCCAACTTCAAAGTTCATTCACACATAGCTAGATGACCCTACTATCACACCAAACTAGTTCTCACTACGTTCTCGAAAACGGGCTTCAACTATGTACGAACGGACTGGACGTACTTAGAACCGTTTGGGGTCTATTAACAAACTTCATCGAACGTACTCGAACGGGTAGGTCCTCTAGAACTTAGAACATGCTCAAATTGATCTCGCGGTCGTCACGTCGCGATTCTATAATTCGAACTAGTGACAACGTACTAACGACGAGCTGGACGTACTAAGAACGGAACCGTCGTACTTCAATCCTACTAAGGACGTTTTTTACAACGCGTTGAACTGTCTGAGGACGTATTGAGAACGAGGTAGAACTCATTGCAAACGGGTTTAAACTGAGTAAGAACGTATAAAAGACTGCTTATGAACGAGTTGGCAAAAATATAGCGACATGTATCACACCAAACAAGGTGCCACTGCGTTCTTCAAAACTGGTTTTAAACTGTGTGCGAACGGAATGAACGTAGCTGCAACTTTCCAAGGTCTTTTTACGAACTTCATGAACGTTCTCAGACGGGAAGGTAATTTTAAAATTTTGAAATGATTCAAAATTCGATGGTGACCATACCGTTCTGTAACCAGATCGTGTGGCAATGTACTTTAAACGAGATGACCTACTAGACCAGGAACGTAATTGTCGTACTTCAACCCTACTAGGGACGCGTTATACAACGTTGTGCAATCGGATATCAATAGCAATACGTGTGCACACCGACATTGTGCGGCCTGAATGACCTGCGAATGTGATGGACGTATTGAAGACTGTTTATGAACGAAGTAGCTGAGTATTTTAGACATATTTCCCGACCACAGCCAGACTGAGCCCGTATTACGACTTTTTCGTATGATTGGAAAGAACGGTTGAAAAGTAGTTTGGTGTGAAGGGGGGGGGGGGTTAAGGTGTGTCTGATTCCAGCAGATCCGAACACAGTATTTCACATATAGAACAGTGTGTCAAATAATCAATAATACACTCAAGGTCACTAGTTAAACAGTTGTCATGGTAATGAATGGACTTTTCACTTTGGGGTTGATGACTTTCCAAAATTTCATTGAAATGTGTTATTTTAGTGATTTCGTTCCTTTTAGATGATTTTGTAGAAAACATTTTGCAATGTGTGAAAAGAATTTAAGCCCTCAAGACTCGATGCATTGTGGCTGATTCTTTCCACTCAGATGTTGTTTCCTGAACTTTGCATTCCCGCTGCGCGGTCATGCAAAGATTTGGAAACAACATCTTTATGGAATGGTTCAGCACGTAATGCACTGAGCTTAAATGCTTAAATCCTTAAATAATACATTTAAATGATTAACATAAGATCTGCACATATATAAAAATATATTCACTTCTCCATCTGGTATTTCTGACATCGTTATTGTATCTCATAAAGTGTAATTGAACAACATGGTAACTGTAACTGTTGTGAGGGCTCAACAGTTTCCGTAAAAACGTTATCAAAATTGAATTTGAATGAAAACAGGGTATTACGTTTTTTATATATGTGAAACTTGTATATGCGTCTTTCCCCACAATTGAGGACGTTCATAAATGTAACAAACTAGCAAAAATAGGTGCTATATGCTATAACTTCGTTTCCAGCGCCTCCTTTGGCCACTAGAAAAGTCAGTGCAATCGTAGGCGGAACGATAGGTGGCGTGCTGTTTTTCCTGATACTGGTCAGTATCACAGTTGTACTGCTTAAAAGAAATAAAAGGTGAGTTTAAGCATTAGATAGATTATAACATGTTTATATGAATGTGGCTTATATACAGGCCAGGGTGTCCCGAAAGTATATGCCCCCTAGACAGACATATACCAATGTCACCATTGTACATGTCATATATCATTTTAAGACTTATCAAAAGTTACATTGGTTTGCCAAGTATTATGGTTCAACTCACAAAGGAAGGTATGATATATGACCCATACTATGAAGACATTGGGGTAATCCACCTTGTCTAGATAGTGTAATCTGGTTCTAAGCTCTGGTAATTTGGCCATATCTGGCTTTTTAAAAAACTGCCCAATATTTTTTTGAAACTGACCAATATTTTTTCAATGTATTTGCAGCACTCCCCACTTTCGAGTTTTACTTCTCAATAACTCGATAAAACACAATTACCCTTATCATCAAACATTACGTACAATTCTGCAAGAATGCCTCAAATAAATGTAAATTAAATCCCGGGACAAGACATCTCTTTTTCGTTCGGTGTATAGCTAGACGGAAATCGTTCGAGTTTTAAAAATTTCTAAAAATGTAAGTACATCGTAGCACACTCAAAAGATTGATTGAGAAGGTACATAATAAAACAAATACTGGATGATCAGGAGCCGGATATGGCCTCGCCCAACATTTGTTTCTCGAATAGGTATTCTGCCATATCCAGCTCCTGATCATCCAGTATTTGTTTAATAGCTGCCTATGGGCTAGGGGGGGGGGCTTACTCTCGGTACAATATCTGCCTAGGGGGGGGGGGATAACTCTCGGGACTCCCTCAAATACTCAAAAACTTCGAAATGAAATAACAGATTCGATGTACATCATCAATGTTATCAATCAATCATTTCTTAATATATGCTAGTGTTACATGATCAACCTTGCCCTCTGAAGGTGAATTACCTTATTTATTTCCATCTGTTTAATGATCAATGTCAAGCTGTAAGTTGGTCATTTATTTTAGGAACTTAGCAAAACGTGAAACTACTTCAGACATGGATACTGGATATTTGGAACCAGTCCCAACAGAGGAAATCGAACGGAACACAGTGTACAGTGACATTCAACTGCAGCCACCGCAGCCGCATGTGTATGACAGCAATCTTGATGCGCCTCTACATATAGACAATGACTACGTTAATATTGGTCCAAAAGCAAATGAGCAAATGCCACAAACCAACGGACAACCGATGCATTTAGACCAGACAGATAACATTCAATATGATTACTCAAATGACTACCATGTTTATGAGAAACTTAAAAGACATTGAACATAATATTAACGATTAAAAGAACCCTGTCTGCGTGAAACAGTTGTCATGATAATGCGAACTTATATGCAATACCACAAAAACGGAAAATTGATATGCAAACAAGTTCAGTGAAAAACTGTTTGATACTGAATGAAAAGACTGTTCAACGAACACTTCGTAAAACAATTATAAATATGCAAGTCAAACGGCGTAGCACAATGACAAAATAAAAAAATGCCGCCTTAATTATTTATCATAGCATACGATTGGTAATTGGAATTGCCCGTTATCTATAACTACTTTCACATTACAATAAACAACAATAAATCACGAATTTTAATTAATTTCTCCTTGGCATGTTAGTGCCAAGGAGAAAGTACCAAGACAACCTTTTGCCCAAGTCGGTGCAATAGTTCGTTGGGTGGAGAATTTTATGTAAAAATAATAAAATCTCTTCTCTTGAGAAACATTCGTGCAAAACTTTTCAAACGACCCTTGTATTATGCCATAAATCATAAAATCTCATCTTTATTCCTTAAATATGCTAAAATATTACAAATCATATATTGGGTAAAGGTGGTATACCGAAGTAAAGTCTGTTTGGTGCTATAGTTTAGGAGCAAAATGCTTCTGGGCTATATTCACATTAATCGGGGTAGTTCTTTTACAAAATTGAATATTAAAGAGGTATGACGGCGTTACGTTTTTACACACATAATACGAGTATAATTAACGATCCGACGCCCTGGTTTAAAAATGTACCTGGTTAATTGAACATTACAGTTCGTTGTTACACATTATCTGTTTTATAAGTTATACATTTGTTTTTGTATATGCTTATACTGTATATTGTATTTTATACACATGCATGTACATTGGCAATATAAAGGTAAGAGGGCAAATATTTAGGAAACACTGTTTTTATCTCGACTTGTTTGTCTTAAAAACATGTGGCAGATCAATGACAAGAAATCATATAAGGCAAAGGGAGTTTGCCGTCAAAAGTCAAAACCCGTTGACTGTAAACCCCCCCCGGAAAAAACTATTACTCATTTAACTTCTAGTATAACTAAAGCTACATGCCATTTAGTAATACAAAGTATGTCTCATCGCTACATCCCCAAGGGGAAATAGCATAAAGTCTATAAATCATTATAAATAGAATGTCAAAATTAGAAGATTGGAAACGTTTTAGCGCAAATTGCGGTTGTGAAACTAAAATGCATAGATTGATCAATGCTATGAACACCAATGAGGGAATTATGATATCCACATTTAAAAATATATTTCCTCCTAAATAGGGGAACGTCTTCAGAAAAATAACTGCCACATATACACCTGTGACAGTCCAAATGTCCCATCTCTTCAAAATTGTAATCTAAAGATCAAATCATAGTAAAAGGGAATCTTTGATTAAAAGTTGCATGGGTTTAGGCGTTGCTATGTTTTTGACAAATGGCATTTAAAATGTTATTCTCTATGCTGTGTCATTGTAATTTTCATTGTTGATATATTTATAAAGCAGACTAAGAAACAAAATAACAGTATTTTTATTTCTGTGTAGATTCATCACTCTTGGAATATATTAAATAAATAAGTTCATTAACTTCAGAGAATAATAAATTATTATTCTCTGAACTTAATGAACTTTAGTTATTTAGAGTTTTTATTGTTTTTCAACTCCAATAAAGTTTTTGACTTGTCAGTCGGCTAAGGGTTTGTACCATCAATCAAGGGTGTTTTCTGTATAAAATACAGTTAAATACAATTAAACTTACGATATGTTAATCCATGTTATTCGTTGAACTCAAAGAGTTGAAATATTATATATTGAGAACAATCGATTCCTCTTTGAGTTTAACATCCTAAAATCTGGATCCCCATCGAAATTTGTAAGGAAAAACAAAAATAGGATTACATGTATTAACGGAAAACCTTAAGTTGTTTGACTACACCATGTTACTGACCAAGTGGATGGATGCTGGATTATACGCAATTCTACAATGAAAACCTACACGTTTTGATATAAAAACACAGGCAGTACCTCTTGCTTTTTCTGTGAGTTATTGTTTACCTAGTGTAACAATAAAACATACAATCCCAAAAAAGATAAAATAAAAAAGAAAACTGCGAAATATTGTGCCTGTAGACAGAAAAAAATAAACAACTGTAAAATATTGCACAAATGTACTTTTCAGGCTTACCGATGAGTGTTTAAAATTGAATGACGTGTATGGCATTAAAGGAATATTCCTTGCCAAACCATCTCTCTCCTCATATGGTAGCTATAGCCATATATATGCTTGCCATGTTTAGCAATAGGTGAGGAGCTATTAAGAATTACAAAACCAGCTAAATATTCTTTTTCAACTTTGTATCTTGTTAAATCCTTCTGAAAATCTTTTTTTTCTAAGTTGACAAGCCTTGAAAATAATTTTGCACAGAAAGTAATGATCACTTGTCTAGAAGTGATTTTGTGCTACTTTCCTATACTGTTATGGGCAAGGCTATAGAAGTTGAGAGTTGATGACATCACTTCCTGCAAGAAATCTTAAAAGATGGCAGCTCACTGGAAATAAGCACTAGATTTTTAAATGATCAATATTGACCATATTAAAACATTTCCAATGTTTTGCTAAATATGGAAACTATATATATGATTATAGCTACCATATCAAGAGAGAAAGGGTCTGGCAAGGAATATTCCTTTAAGAACAGTAAAAAAGGAATTGTAAATCCTATTTATTTATTGAATGTCGACACGAAGAAAGACAATGAGAAGATGAAAAGGTATCATATGTGTATACGTAAATCTTATGGTACAGTAGCTGATTCAAGAGTTCAGACTCATATAAGCTAAATATTCTGCATTTTTGCTAATACCTAGGGGAACACAGGAGAGATAACAATGCGCTAGTCAAGAAAGCGTTTAAGGTGATTACAATAGTTTAATACAGTGGAATATACAATACAGTGTCAAGATCTACATTCCTTCTTATTTCAACTTTTCTATGAAAGTGCAATATTCATGTTCTTATTATTTATCTATGGATTATTTAAAACAGTCAAAAACTCGTACAATGCCTTGCAATACAAATGATCACATACAATGTATGTCATGTCTGTCGTGCTATGTTTCTATGTTATATAGGAAATAGAAGCAAACAGTCCGTCGCATCCTATAAAAGAAGCTCTGAAGCCTGAAGTGAAACTAAAGAACAGATACAAGAACATCAATCCATGTAAGCTTTTGATATATTAAGACAGGATTCTGGTGGTGGCCCATGTGAGTCATCGTAGTTTTGTAACCCTAAATGCTTAATTATCCCATCGAACGAAGTTCGGAGGGATATAGGGAACGCCTCCGTCCGTCCGTCCGTCCGTACGTACGTCCGTACGTCCGTCCGTCCGTCCGTCCGTCTGTCCGTCTGTCCGTCCGGGCAATAACTCAAATACCGTTGGCCCGATTTTGTTCATATTTTGTACACATATACCCTATGGGGGTAGAAGTTCTGCTCGAAAGCCAATTTTCAAAATGGCCACTCATTTCAAAATGGCGGCCATTTTAGTGCCGATTTTACAGTAATTTAGGTGCAATATGTAAAACTGTAATAGCAATATGTTTTTAGTGTAAAAAAATTATAAAGGACATTAATAAAGCTACAAATGTAGATATTAAAAAACCACATGGCAGCCATCTTGAAAAATGGCGGCCTTAACTCGTTATTTTACGATTTTTGCTGTAACTCGAAAAGTAGTGGAGCGATTTTGTTCATATTTGGTATGTGAATACTATAAGCATGGCACACTGTCCTATGACACTTTTGGTACAAGGCGGCCATTTTGAAAAAAAATTTTGAAAAAATGGCCGCCATTTTAATGTATTTTACTATAACTCGAAAAGTAGTGGAGCGATTTTGTTCATATTTGGTATGTGAATACTATAAGCATGGCACACTGTCCCATGACACTTTTGGTACAAGGCGGCCATTTTGAAAAATGGCCGCCTTTTTAACGTATTTTACTATAACTCGAAAAGTAGTGGAGCGATTTTGTTTATATTTGGTATGTGAATACTAAAAGCATGGCACACTGTCTAATGACACTTTAGGTAGTAGGCGGCCATTTTGAAAAATGGCCACCATTTTTACGTTTTTTAATATAACTTGAAAAGTAGTGAAGCGATTTTGTTCATATTTGATATGTGAATACTCACGAGCCTTGCACACTGTCTCATGACACTTCAGGTAGTAGGCGGACATTTTAAAAAATGGCTGTCATTTTTACATTTTTTACTATAACTCGAAAAGTAGTGGAGCGATTTTGTTCATATTTGATATGTGAATACTCTAAGCATGGCACATTGTCTAATAAAACTTTGGGGTGTTGTCGGCCATTTTGAAAAATGGCCACCATTTTTATGTGTGTTGTTTTACAAGTACATGTGTGCGATTTTTCAAAAATTTTATAGGTGGCTACTTAAGAGCATATTATTTCTTCTGATGACAACTTGGCTAGTGAGCAACCATTTTGAAAATGGTGGCCTTTCTGGTGTGTTTTTATGATATTTGCTGTATATTTCGTTTGTAAAAATTCCAGCCATTTCTGTTCGATGGGATTCGCTACGCTTTGGCGTTGCCGTTGTTCTGGTTATAAATATTTGATACCAATTAAAATTTGATGAAAATAACAACTGAATTATGATAATTTGATTTCTGTAACTCATCTTTCACGATGTATTCGATGATGGGGATACACATATGTACGTGGTGCCATGTAATAGTATGGAGGTCATAAGAGAGCATGTGGATCAATGGCGAATTCAAAGTACTATGCACCCTCAATTGTAAATTTTACAAAGATCACTATTTGTCCCGCCCCATCTGTTGATAGCTCATTAATTAGAGGATATTCGCTCTGTTACACAATTATGAAATTTTAAACATATATGATTACTTGTACAAAAACATGATTAGATGTTGCATGACAATTATTTGCTTAAATATAAATAATAATTCACATATCACTACAGTTTGTTTTGTTTATAATTAATACGCAGTGTGTGTGTATATATATGCATCGGGTATTTTCTACTCAGTAAATCATTACCACTAACTCCCCCCAGTCATCAGTATGACCATGTTCTATTTTGAAAGTTTTGAAAGCAAAATAATAAATTCCAAGTCAAAAGAAAACATTCCTAGTATCTCAGCCTAAAGTCCAATCACAGATGAATATTCTTGATTTTGATTGATGTTAATACATATTTGAAATGTTTGTTTTCCTTGGAATAATAAGTAAAATATGATTATGTTTACGAGATACATCATCAGATTGATTATCAAATTGTTAATCTTTAATCAAATTATTATACAATATCTATGCAAAAGCCACCTTTTAGATATTATACCATCGGCACAGCTGAACTTCGAAAGATATACTTATCTTTATCTCATTACTTTATTGGCAACCATATATCTCAAAAATCAATTTTGTTTGTAAATAGTTTTATCAAGGTACGACGTATAATACGTCGTACCTTCCCCCAGAAACACTAACTATATCAAGGAGCTATTTGATGATGTCTGGGCACTTTAAAAGTGTCTGAGACAAAACACTAAAATAAAAACTTTTTCATTGTTTTGTGGGGGGTGTGAGGGGTGGCCAATACCCCTAGAAAATTTTACAATTTTAAGATGCTATTTGGTGCTTTCTGGGTACTTTCAAAGTGTATGAGTCAATGAAAAAAAACTACAATATTTATTTTGGGGGGCAACAAAGGGGGGTGCGGTCGCACCCATCGCACCCCCCCCATCTGACGGCCCTGGTATTGGATCACGTATCTCGATTATAAGGCATTACTGTTCGATACCACTTTCTTAACTTCAAAGTTCAATAATACATTTAAATGGTTAACTTAAGATCTGCCATCATCGTCATCAATACTTTCGTTAAACCGAGCAACAAAATTGTTTGGTTAATTGTCACAAGTGAAGTCATTATTTTTTATTAAGGTACGACCTGCTACATCACGTATCTTGATAATCAGACATTACTGCTCGACACCATTTTCTTAACTTCAAAGTTCAATAATACATTTAAATGGTTAACTTAATTCGCCGTCATGGGCATCAATACTTTCGTTAAACTATGAGCAACTACATCCTTTGGTTTGTTGTCACAAGTGCAGTCATCAGTGTACAGGTAAGGACAACATCTATTTTGTTTGACACAAGTTACGTGTTAATATTCAAATATTATACACAATATATTTCCGCATTCCACTGTATGTCCTCACATCTATTATCATTGAATATAGAGATTAGTTGTTAATGTATTCACACCAACTGCATGTGTCAAAGTTTTTTTTAATTTATAATCTATATTCGTTTATTCTTTTCGAATTCTAGATCGATATGGGTTAATCTTAAACTTGTAAGTATTAAACACTACCTGTATAAAGCGTCATGTTATCAAATCCACAATAATGTAAGGGCTGTTTAAAAAAACTGTACGAATACGTGTTATTGTTAGAATAATGAACCAATCATGTTTATTTGAGGTTACCTGCCATCTATATGAACATGCAGGAAGGATGGACCTACAGTAACGCTGCATTAAATTCCACGTAAAAAATGAAAGTAATTTCTTTGATTAGCTTCCATGAGAAAATGGTATATTATAGGTCCATCAAAAAGAAAACCCTTCACAAAACATTAAAAAATAGTATACATAGTACCCCGGACAGGTTGTATGATGCAGTCATTTTTTACTCTATATTTGCAATAGAACAACCATTCTTATTAAAATTTTCATATTTTATTCTGGAGACAATTTCCAACATGGAAAAATAATATTTTAACGAAATTCTTAATTTTATGATTTTGATAGGCTTTTTTCAAAAACACTCCACTGTCAATAAAATACAGGTTTTGCTTGAACAAGTAAACTTTTAACGTCATTTTAAAGATTGTCTAGTTATTGAATTTTTGGCCGCCTAAAGTCTTTCCAGATATATTTGATGCCATATCAATTATGGCCGATTATTGTTATTCATTTTTGTCATATATTATAATAATAGGATTTTATTAGTACTGATGCCCTTTTAGGGCCAAACGTACATCCAATATACAATTTTCAATAACAGTAAATATAGGCAATAAAGTAAAGAAAATAGGATTACATTCTTCAAATGACATATAAAATGTTACTTTGATATAAGAATCCTGTCTCTACCAATCATTAGATACTTTATCATGTCAGCAGATTCTTTTAATATGATCCCCTCACTCGTCAATAGAAAAATTGTCTTTTGGTGGTCATTCATGTTTTTAAAATTACGACACAGGTTTTCAAGTTTTTCAATATGGGATTTTCTGATAAACTCCAATTTTTTACATTTGAATAAAAAGTGTGTTTCATCTTCTATAACCGAGGCCTTGCATATTTTACAAAATCGACTATTAAGATCAGTAATTGGTTTTGTATATCGGCCTCTCTCTATCTCTAGATTGTGGGCGCTTATACGTTCAATACAAATAGGAGAGCGTAGCGTAATCCGGCATAACTGCAAGACGTAAAATGCGGTACTGGTTCTAATTCAACATTTTGGTGATATATAATGAGTGAAACGGACTAGATATACCATTGAGAGACACTTAAAGTTCCTAGGAAGGATATTACGCGGGGTTTGTGACAAACAGTAATCTAAACAGATCGTTTTTTAAAGATATTTTGATAAATTTGATATATATCCCTATTATCGCCCAAAAAATATTGAGAAAATATTGTGACGTTGCGTCATCTTACTATAAACTCTTTTCGTTCAGTGTAAATTGTTCGAAATTAATGTGAAAACCTTGTGACATTGCGTCATCCTGCTATAAACTCTTCGTTCAGTGTAAAGAGTGGTATTAAAATGGCAAAGAGATATAACCTGAGAACTAAAACCAATGAAGTATCAGATATTTTCGACGAATCGGACATTGATCTAGACTCTGAAAATGAATCGAGTTTGATAGATGCCATTAGAATGGCAGACAATAACCTCACGGACGAAATGAACACTACAGCAACAGTTTCTCATATTCAATAGGCCTAATATTATTACAGTGCATTAGGCCAATGAAAAACTTGTCACTCTGGGTCACGTTTCCTCTGAAAACGCACCTTTTTCTCCACTGGGTTTTTCCGCCTCCGTCATTCAGCATGCAAGCCTGTGGCATGTAAATAGTACCCTGATTTTAAAATGTCAGGTCTCCCTGACAATTTCATGATGAACAGCTATATTGACACAGCTATATTAACATCTCTGAAGGATCTAATGCCAAGAATACTTGAAACTGGAGATTCTTAATGTTTTACTTCATTTTGGACAATATTGAACAGTTTGATCGGGTTGAAGTCATGTCCGTGGACAAGAAGATTGACCTCCTCTATCTGGGCTCAATGTAGGGAAATCTTCACAAAACGAGACCCAGAGCAACAAGTTTTTATTGGCCTAATGCACTGTAATAATATTGAATATGACTCAAGTTAATAACAATATTCAGCCATAATCATTAATATGGCAACAGATATATCTGGAAAGACTTAAGGCGGCTGGAAATTCAATAGCCAGACAACATTTGAAATGACGTTAAAAGTTCAATTGTTCAAGCAAAAATCTGTATTTCATTGACAGTGTAGTGTTTTTGAAAAAAGCCCGTCAAAATCATAAAATTGGGAATTTCGATAAAATATTTTTTTCCATGTTGGAAATTGTCTCCAGAATAAAATATGAAAATTTTAATAAGAATGGTTTTTCTATTGCAAATATAGAGTAAAAAAATGAATGCATCATACAACCTGTCCGGGGTACTACTCATTCAAAAGCAAAAAAAATAAATTACTTATACCTCCTGTATATTTTGAAGCTATTTCTTGACAAATAATGTAATTATTATAATCACACCATAAAACAAATAAGATGAATTAAATTTTATACTTTGCTAATCTTCATAACCAAAAATATATTATTTGACTAATTAACTTTTTGTCAAACCAGGCCTACCAGTTTTCCATTTTTTTGTTATTGACAAATCCATCGTATCCCCCATATTTGTGTCGATACTGTAACTAAAGATTGAGACGTCAAATTAAAATGTTTTCTCGAAAGTCGATAATCGAATTCATATAAAAAATAACTAGTTAATTCATGCATTCTCTATGCAAAAATATTATTAATATTCATGCATTATTTACAATTATAGAATAATGCTGACATTTTGACCCACCTTGTATATTATCGCATCCTACGACCCCTTTAGATTGTGGTCGTACGCGCGAATCATTGGTCAGTCAATGTTTTTACAAAGTTGGAGAAAATACTACGCATTGCACACCTAAATGACCTACCTTGATACATTCCTTAGTATTTTAGAATTCTTTTTATGTTGTTAGATCGCCAATTGTATGGGTTTATCGGCAGAACGAAGAGATTTTAGTTTTTACATCGGAAATATGTCAGCAATTTTCAAAATGTCGGAAGGGGAATTCCCCAGGGATTTCCCTTATGGCTGGTGCATGCCGGGAACTAAATGGAGGAATTTGACAGTTGAAATAAGTTAAATATTACACACAAATATTGCTATCAAAAACGAAAACCTCTTCGTTCTGCCGATAAACCCATACAATTGGCGATTCAACTCACTACATAAAAAGAATTCTAAAATACTAAGGAATGTTAATGCAAATAAAAGTGTAGTTTACTTAAATACTGGATCGATGAAATTGATATTGTGGACATGTCAATAATTTCGGGTGTATATTTGACAAGCAAATGGTCAAAAAGACTTTGAGAAATCAAGATTTGGAGAAACTGGATGAAAATCTAAATAATCAAATATGAATGTCATTTGGCATGGATTTTAAATCATTTTTGCGAATGATCGTGTTGTAGTGAATTAATTGTATTTTTATTGGATTTCAAAGTCCAATGATACCGTTTAATTGAAATTATGTTTACCTGTCCAACTTTAAAAACGTATTTGTCTGCAACATATCCTTACGGACACAACCATGTTCTTCAAGGGTCGGTCCATTCGTGCTGTCGTTGGCATCAGAGTATTATTCACCATAACAGTCATCAGCCAACAGGTACGTAGGCTATTCTGTTTTTTCAGAAATCATTTCGTATTTGTCAACATCCATTACTCAAGGCTACAATAGAGCATGGAATTGCCAAAGTCAATCTTTCACAGTTCTGAGAGGATAATTTACAGGGTGGTCCAAAAGGTGAACCCTTGTAACAAGCTATTTCTCAGTTATTACTTGCATTCATGGGCTAATATTCTCACATGTGTAAAGGAAAGTCTAACATTTTTGTCGTTCACAAAGGTCACTCAGACTTTCAAAAGTTACGTGACATCAACAGACATGCCTTATTATGTATGGTGTACTCAATCAATGCTCCAAGGTTGTTGATAACTGCTGCAATACGAATTCCAAGTTGATCAACGTGCCTAAATCCATGGAATCCATGTAACTTTTGAAAGACTGAGTGACCTTTGTGGTACCAATAAAAATGTTAGACTTTCTTCTAAACATGTGAGAATATGAATGCAAGTTAAAACTAAGATATAGCTTGCTGGAAGGGTTCACCTTTTTGGACCACCATGTATATCAATTTATGTCAATTGCATGATTTTTGCAAACATAAATCAACCAATCGATGCGATAGATATTTGTTTTTCATTATTTATTGTTTAAGATCTGTTTTTGAAATTTACAAGATACGATATTTCCCCCTGTAAAATGTTGATGTATTATGTTATTTATGTAACTACTGGTCTAATGATATGTTAATTCTTTTTTATCACAGGTTTACGCTGCGTCTCCTAAAAGCGGTAAGTTAATGCACTGTTACCAAGATAAATCAGTGGTCTAGTTGACGGACATGCATTCTACAGGGCGTCTCAAAAAAGACATTTTAATAGCTCATTGTTCAGTCATTTATGAAAGAAAAAGTGGCACAAACCCATTTCTGACATGGTCACCTAAATCTCAACATTCGTTAAAGAAAAAAGATAGACTTGGTATCGTAAGAAAGATGACATCATAACCTATTACATAATAGCTGTGAAATGTTCCACTCATTATTCATATTTGAGGAATAAGCGATTAAGTCTCGGTTTTCTTTTTTTGACACACCCAGTAGTGCATATATTGTGGGGAATTCAAATCCGAGAAACACACATTGTAATATTCATAATAAAATAGAACGATTCTTAGCTTTATTAAATAATGAACTTGTATGTTCATACAAGTAAAGATTAATCGTAATCGCAAACGTTTATATTCACTTAAAGAACTAAAATAAGGGATTAATTGGAGATTTGAATCATTTCTTTATGAATGTGTCTTAATGCCTTTTATATCTTATATTGTTAGTCACTTTAAGTTCCAAATAAGCCCAGTGCAGTTGGTACTTAATCTTTTAATTTATGAATGAGTCTTGATGCCTGATGATATATACTATTGTCAATTTATTTTAGTTCCTAATAAACCCAGGGCTATTGGTGCTAAGGCTATAACGTCATCAACTACGATAACATTGAGCGTATTTGACGAAGAAGATGCTGTGACACATTATAGAGCAGTGCACATAATAGATCAGAACACTGTGAACTATGAAACCATATTCCCTCGTACAGTAGGATACACATACAAAAATATCAATGATTTGATCCCATCCAGGTTTTATACATTTTGTGTGTATTCCGTAATTAGGACTGCAGAGCTAGACCGGAACAGTACCAATTGCACAAATTCAACACCAGTGATAGAAACGGGTATGGACTGCTTTCATTTGTAATTTACGACAGATAATATATTTTCAACTCTCATGTGTACCCTCAGCTATCAACAAAGTTCTTAAAGAATGGATTAGTCAGGATATATGCCCTTTTGGTTCTTTTGCTTGTATCAACTATGGTTTTATTACTCTTCTAGTTACATGAGAATATGCACTTTTCATGGGTTTCGACGCATAATCACTGTCCCACAACTAGTTATTTTAACGGAACGTCAATTAATAAAATGGATGAACTTCCTGGTTACGAGTTTTTCTGTTTTCCCGATTTAAATCTACTAATAAGTCAAGTTGCAGATTGTGATTCGGCACAAAGCTAAAAATAAAGTCCAGCTTTAATAAAGTTCTTCAATTTGGAATTTGTTTTGTAAATGAAATTCATATGTTTAGTCCCTCGCTTTTGTTACATTGGCGAAAGTCCGTTATGTTACTAATGTATGTTACGTTGACGACTAACGTCAATAGGGAGGTTAAGATTAGCGTAAAAATATACGTGCACCTATCCCTATCAGTAGTAGGAAAATTGGTTCCATCAGCCCAGGCTGGTCACTAGGCTGGTCATCTAAAACCGGAAGTCAGCCATTTTGACAGGAAGTCAGCCATTTTGACCGGAAGTCAGCCATTTAAACCGGAAGTCAGTCATTTCGAATCTCCTGGCAGGAAGTCAGCCATTTTGAATTCTGTCTGGGCAAGTTGATGACATCATAGCGGATGTTCAGCCATTTTGAATCTGTCTGGGCAAGAGGGTGACATCATAGCGGAAGTGAGGCATCTTTTTAATCGACCTGGGCAGGTTTTAAATCGGAAGTTAGATATAAGCGCTCTGATTGGTCAATTTTAATCACGTGACCTCGCTGTGATTGGTCAATTTATAAGCCACGTGACCCGGTACTTATTAGCCTCTATGGGTTTAATAACATGGGTTAATGGGCAATAAATGTCTCATTAACATTGATGGATGGTTTATCATGAATTTATAATCTAGCTTCAACCCGCACTTACGGTACAATCCTAGCAATTTGATGAGAAGGTTGACAGCTGTAAGTCGTAAAAAAGGAATAATCAAACTCATAAACCCAACTTCGATTACCAAGTTCGAAACGGCCGTTTAGCAGTCCCAGTATATATAAAAACATATCATTGATATTAATATACTCTGATTTACAAGTAGGAATTAGACATAGGATGCATTTCAAACCTTCAGATTATTGCTCTGGTAAGTACTTTATTGATTTTAGTTTGATCAGATAAAGCTTCTCTGCACATGTGCAACAGGATGTTATGACCAGGAGATCAGCCCTGTCTATTATCTTTTAAATTCTCTTATAACCTCTGCCTAGACACGTTAAAATAATCTTAATTCACAATTTAATATTTAAGACATATTTCATTTGCTCGCTTCAGGAAAGTGGACTCGTCCAGTACACACGGTCAGTATTGTAAATTTATATGACTTATTTTTAAGGTGTCAGGCCAAAATGAAAGAGTTTAACCTGTTTCACCTTTCCAAATATTTGGACTGATCCTACATTATAAATATCTCGGAACAAAATAATAGTGTTCTTTTACAGTTGAAGTTTGACAATACTGGATCTAAGAATATAGAGAGAATAATATTTCAATAATATTTGGATATAAATATTATATACGAAGATTGGTGAAACAAAATTCATAATCAACAGACACAGAAGGAATATCATTCATTTTGGAATAAATGGTAGGTATGGGGGCAAATCCAATGTTTAAAGTATAATACATAGAAATATCAACGAATAAAGTAAAATATACTATTATTATGTCAAGATAAAGTATTTACATACATTACAATTACAGTTACAGGATCAAGATGCCTGCTACACATACAAGTTACAAATGTCAGTATTGCGCCAAGGAATATCGCCATTTAACACATTTATCAAGACATAGAAGGACTGAACACGCTCAGCAAAAGTCATCATATCAGTGTGATTCATGTCAAAAATCATTTACATACAGTCATGACCTTAAACGTCACAAGAAAATACACGAAAGGTCCAATTATGAATGCGGAATATGTAGTAGGAAATTTAACAGAAAAGACAACTTAAAAAATCATATGGAGACACACGATGTCAATCAGTATGGAGCAGGAGTGGATACATCGTCAAAAGGTAACTTAGATACTGAACCAATTATACAAGTGCCATCTACATCATACGGTGATTCGACTCAAAACGTCAACTCAAACGAGGATGAGCCAATGGAGACAGAAACTTCAAATACGTCAGAAGATGAAATGTGTGACTTTGACGATGAAGCATTGAAGGGAACACTACTTGTTAAAAACATCAATGCAGATGGACTCTCTAGATTTGATCCTTTGCGTTTTCTAAAGGAAAAAGAGGATAAAGTTAAATCAATATTACAAAAACAAATGAAGAAGAAGGGTGGCATAAAATGGTATGCTTCCATTATGGTTCAATTTAAAAAGCAAAAGATGGAAGAGACTGAATTAGCATGGCCTCATTTCAGAGGTCATTGTCAAATAGCCTTAAAACGGGGGGACCTTGACGAATCATGGAAAGATAGTGTCAAGAAAATATATGATTCTTTCATTTCCTACCAGAGGGAGGGTAGTTCATGGATATTAGACTTTGTCATTCATCTGCGTCTTCATATAGCACAATGGAAACCCCTGAGAGGTAGTAGCTATATTCCAACACCAGTCCGATTAAGGAATAAACGTGCCATAGTCAATGTACAGAATAGAGATAAGATGTGTTTCCTGTGGGCTATTTTATCAGCGCTCCACCCTACACAAAAGCATGCATCTCGCGTTCAAAAGTATAAACAATATCAATCAAGTTTGGACATGACAGGAATAGAATATCCAGTGAAAATTGGCGACATCCCTACATTTGAGAGAAACAATAATATCTCTATTAATCTGTTTGGTTACGATGGGACAACATTTCCCATTCATATCACTCCGAACCGTTTTGACAAGCACGTGGATCTACTTTTGTTATCTAACCAGAGACGGTCTCACTATTGTTGGATAAAGGACTTAAACAGATTACTGTATGAAACCGCTCCTGGCAAAAGAAAACGTCATTTTTGCCCCTATTGTCTACATGGATTCACCAAAGCTTCTTTACTGGAGTCTCACATTGACTATTGTCAAATACACGGACCACAGAAGATAGAAATGCCATCAGAAAAAGATAAATGGCTTTATTACAACAACGTAGAGAAACAACTTAAGGCGCCATGGATTGTATATGCTGACTTCGAGGCTGCCACTGAGAAAGTCCAAGGTTGTCAACCCAACCCAAGTCATTCGAATACTCAAAATACTCTGTACCAATGGTACAGGCATGAACAAAAGCCTCTCAGAATGCAACCCGGGGATTTGAATTCTTTTAACAATGCTGTGAACTGCCACATCTGTAAGAAACCAATGGGCGATGATAGAGTGAGGGACCACGATCATGTGACAGGTGGGATACTTTATATTACAAATGCTCCATTTCATAGTTTTATACATTTAGTTTGATGATAACCAACATTTTCATTCTAAATCATTGTTTCCAGGTCGCTTCAGAGGAGCTGCACATAGTACATGTAACGTCAATTTCCGGTTCAGAGGGAAAATTCCAGTTGTCTTCCATAATCTAAAGGTATGATATACTCATAAATCACTGATTTTTATTAATATCGCTAACATGTTAAATCATTGTGGGATTACGCATATTTAGTATGTTAAACTTGAATATTTATTGAATATACACGAACAAAATATTCTTTGTTTTTACAGAACTATGATGCACACCTAATAATGAAGAGTATAGGCCAGTACCAACATGGTAAGCTGAAGGTTATACCAACAAACATGGAGAAATATATTTCATTTTCAATGGGATCGATGGATTTTATTGATTCATATCAATTTCTTGGCACATCTCTCGAAAAGCTGACTCAAAATCTAGCCCAGGAAGGATCAGAAAAGTTTCAACATTTATCAAGTGAATGCTCCCTAGAAGATATTGATCTTCTTTTGCGAAAGGGAGTTTTCCCATATTCATGGTTCGATACGTCAGAGAAATTCATGTGTCATGAACTCCCACCCCAACATGATTTTTTCAATGATTTAATAAATGAAATGTTAACTGATGCTGACTATAAACATGCGCAGAATGTTTGGCAACGTTTCAATATGACAACATTTGAAGAATATCACAATTTATATCTGAAGACAGATGTTCTGCTACTGGCTGATGTCTTTGAAAACTTCCGAACTCTCTCAATGAATCTTTATGACCTTGATCCTGCTCATTTCTACACTGCTCCTGGATTAGCGTGGAATGCCGCACTAAAGTACACAGGGGTGAGGTTAGAATTATTCACTGATCCAGATATGCATCTGTTTATTGAGGCTGGACTCCGAGGTGGTATAGCCATGATTTCCCATCGATATGCTAAAGCCAACAACCCGTATATGTCCGACTATTCTCCAGATGAGCCAAAATCGTATATATCATATGTCGATGCAAACAATC
This sequence comes from Owenia fusiformis, assembly GCA_903813345.2. Taxonomy (NCBI): domain Eukaryota; kingdom Metazoa; phylum Annelida; class Polychaeta; order Sabellida; family Oweniidae; genus Owenia; species Owenia fusiformis. The sequence continues at coordinate 17,080,897 of CAIIXF020000011.1, read as the reverse complement.
TGTATGGTTGGGCCATGAGTAAACCTTTGCCAACACATGGATTTAGATGGTTGGGTGAAGATGAAATCAACGACCTAGATATAAACAACATTGCAGAGGATGCAGAGGATGGATACTTTCTTGAAGTGGATTTGGAATATCCTCAAAATCTGCATGATATCCATTCAGACTATCCATTGGCCCCTGAATCGTGTTGTTTAGACAATGACCTAATCTCTCCATTCTGTAAACATCTGGCTGAAGACCTAGAGCTGAATTGTAATACAACGAAGAAGTTGATTCCCAATCTGAGCAACAAAGAAAAATATGTTGTGCACTACAGAAACCTTCAACAATATATGGGGTATGGCTTAAAACTCAAGAAAATACATCGTGCGATAACCTTCAAACAGTCAAGATGGTTGAAATCATATATCGATCTCAATACAGAAAGAAGAAAGCTGGCAAAGAATGCGTTTGAAAAGGATCTGTTCAAGTTAATGAACAACAGGTGAGATGCAACTCTATAGTTATGTCATATAAATTATTTAAGTTATTAAATCGACATCCTCAATTCATATTAATCTTATTAATTGAGAATCGTATCTGTTTTCAGTGTCTTTGGCAAAACCTGTGAAAATTTACGCCGACGGAGACAGATTGAGCTTGTTCATAAAGATAAAAGACTCCGGAAATTAGTCTGCAAACCGAGCTTTTATGCCTTCAACATATTCAATGAAGATCTGGCCGCTGTTGAACTAAGGAAAACTAAGCTCTACCTTAACCGCCCAATATACTGTGGCTTCACCATTCTTGATGTCAGCAAGACACTGATGTACAATTACCACTATGATCATATTGTTCCGACATATGGAGACGATGCAACTCTTCTTTTTACAGATACTGACAGGTATTTATAATGTTTCAAAAATGATTTACATATTATAATAATATTGTTGTGTTTATATCATTAGTATAACTATTTTATCACTAATAAAGTAGTATTATGTGTTTATATTTTATATTTCAGCCTGTGTTATCACATATACACAGATGACATTTTTGCAGATATGGGTCAGCAAAAGGATCTTTATGATACATCTGACTTTCCGAAGGACCACCCATTATTCTCTTTAGATAACAAGAAGGTCATCGGGAAGTTTAAAGATGAAACCGCGGGGATACCTCCATCTGAATTTGTTGGTTTAAAACCAAAGATGTATTCTCTGTTAGTGGCTGGTGAAGCCAAGAAAACTGCGAAGGGGGTTAATAGAGCAGTTGTCAAGAACACTATCACTCATGACGACTATAGAGAGGCAGTGCTCGGTCATAAGCTGTCTATGGGATGCATGAAGCAATTCAGGTCTTTCAAACATGAGATATACATGTTAAAGATCAATAAGATTACGCTTAACCCATATGATGACAAGAGGTATGTGCTAGATGATGGGATCAGGACTTTGGCACATGGTCATTATAAGATAAGCAAGTAAGTACATATCGAAACTTACACCCTCTTTAAATATCCTTCAGTCTCCTCCTACCTCCTCCCACATCCTCCCTACCTCCTCCTGCCTCCTCCCACATCCTCCCTACCTCCTCCTTACCTCCTCCTTACCTCCTCCCTACCTCCTCCCTCTTCCTCTCACATCATTCCTTTCTCCTCCTTTCCTCCTTCCTACCTCCTTACCTCCTCCTAACCTCCTCCCAACTCCTCCCTACCTCCTCTCGCTTCCTCCCACATCCTCCCTACCTCCTCCTTACCTCCTCCTATCTCCTCCCTACCTCCTCCCACCTCCCTACCTCATCCTTAACTCCTCCCAACCTCCTCTTTTCTCTATCCTCCAGACCTCCTCCCCATACTTAATTATACAATAGTTTATAATGTCATCAATGCATGTTTATATTTTCAATTGATCTTAATTGATACATTTTGAATCAATCCAAATACTGCACTTTAGAATATTCTTATATATTTTAAGTTGTCCATGTTTTGAGTCATTTTACTGATAGATCTTGAACAGACAACATGTCTTTCAATTGTTCTGAGTGTAGTGTGAATTTCACGAGAGGTGATAACCTATCACGGCATATGAATAAGTTTCATGGAGAAAATATACATCAATCGGATGTTATGCTGAAACATCCGTTTACTATGATAGCAGGTATAGGTATAGTCTGATAGATGTATAAATACACAAATATAGGAAAAGAGCTTGCTAATGTATTAAAATATTTTTTTTGTTGTATTTTCAGCCGGACCAACATCGTCGGGGAAGACCTGGCTTATGAAGCACTTGATTCAAAATATTGAACGGTATATATCCCCAATTCCTAGAAGAATTATCTGGTGTTATGGTCAATGGCAGCCTGCCTACGAAGAGCTAAGAAAAAACCAACGTTTGGAATTTGTGAAGGGAATACCAGAGGATATTGATGATTCAAGATACCTTGACACTTCGGTTCCTACTTTGATACTTCTCGATGATCTTATGAATGAAGCAACAAATGATCAACGGATATGTGATCTCTATAGCAAAGGCAGTCACCATCGAAATCTGTCTGTGATATGCCTGCTCCAGAATATGTATCATCAAGGAAAAATGAATAGATCGATGAGCTTAAACTCTCACTATATGATACTGTTTAATAACCCGAGAGATCGCCAACAGGTGGCATTCTTATCGAGGCAGATGTACCCCGGAAATGGAAACAAGTTGGTCAGAGCATATACCAACGCAACTAGTCGACCCTATGGTTACTTGCTTCTTGATCTGAAGCAAGAAACCTCAGAACACAGCAGATTGAAACCAAATGCCTTTACTAAAAGTGAAGTTGAATTTGAAAGTCATCACGATTCCCGCACCTACAAGGAACCAATGAATGATTCAAAACACTTACTTGAAAGACAGGGTATTTCAGAAGTCGACTATCCGACGACAACATTTATAAATAGTAGGGATGTTAAGAACTACCCTTACTTGGAACGTGAAGTTCGAGAAGACAACATGGTATCCTGTGATGACTGTGGTTTAGTATTTGAAAGCATTCACGACTTACAGAGGCATATAAAAAATTGGTGTCAAGATCAGGGACCACTACCCAAGAGGATGAGGACCCAATCTACCCAAAATATTGAGGAGAAGATTCCTCAAGACAAAGACAATGACGTTGATGACGATGATGGTGATTTGAAAGCAAATGAAACATTTGCATTCTTAAAGAAGTGGTCAATAAGACAGAATGAGGAAGACCACAGACGTAAAGTGGATGAGTATATGGATAGAGAGATGGATAAGACAGAGGCCGTAGAAAAGGCAGATAATAAACTATTATCGAAGTATAAGGAAGAATTTATGAAAGGATATAAACAATTCGTCAAGCTAACGGCTGATGTAAAAGACAATGCGTTACACAGAAATATAATTGATTCGATAAATAATATGATGAGGAGGGGTGTCTCTGTGAACTTAGCCATTAGGAAGACACTTTTAAAAAACAAACACAAGTTTGATGAGGTCTTTATAGAGGATACCGACCAGGAAAGTAGCTCTGAGGAAGAACAGAGTGAATCCGAAAACGAGGCTGTTGAATCAAGTACTGAGTGATAAATATTAGCAATTTAAAGAGAGATCGTCATTAAGGAGTCAGATTCCGACAGTGTAAGATGGCATATCGAGACTATTTAAAGAAATTATACTTCGACAGTCGAAATTCTGGAGCCTTTGCTGGACCAGACAAACTCTATAGAGCTGTACTAAATGATGGGAAATACCAGCTGTCCCGTTATCAGATAAAGAAATGGCTGGACAATCAAGAAGCTTATGGCCTACAGAGACCTTATAAGAGACAATTTACTCGGAACAAAGTATATGTTTCACATATTGATGAACAATGGGATGCTGATCTCATGGATATGTCTACTTGGTCAACAGAGAATGACAATACGAAGTTTATCCTAGTCGTCATTGACATCATGTCCCGTTTTGCCTGGGTTAAGCCTCTACCTAACAAGAAGGGTAAATCTGTTGCAGAGGCCTTTGATGACATCTTCAAAGAAGGGCAGCGTCAACCAGATGTCATTAGAACGGATAAAGGTCAAGAATTTCGTGCGAGGGTCGTACAGACATTGCTGGCTCGATGGGGAGTACGCCATTTTGTTACGGAAAATACACCCAAAGCCAACTTTTCCGAGCGCCTTATAAAGACATTGAAGACGAAAATAATGAGGTTCATGACATATAAACAGAACTACAGATATCTAGACGATTTGCAAAATTTTGTTAAAAGTTATAATGCCACCTGGCATAGGAGCATAAAGATGGCTCCTAAAAATGTATCTAAAGATGATGAACTGGCCATTTGGTGGCGGATGTACTATCCAAAATCAGCTGCTGTTAAAACTAGGTCAAAATATATATTTAAATTTCCCATTGGAGCTTTGGTTAGAATTACCCAATCGAAACATATTTTTACAAGAGAATACAACGAGCATTGGACTGGTGAAATTTTTAAAGTAGCACAACGTTTCATCAGACAGGGCCTTCCATTGTATCGTTTAAAAGATTTTCAAAATGAAGACATTAAGGGTACTTTTTACCAAGCAGAGCTCCAGAGGGTACAAGCAAATGAAGATGATATTTGGAAGGTGGAAAAGATCCTAAAAACACGAACAAGAAAGGGTCAAAAGGAACATTTAGTGCGTTGGCAATATTGGCCTAAAAAGTTTGACTCGTGGGTCAAGGACTCTGATATAACATTATTGTAAATATTGTATAGAAATGTAATTATGATGTATATCATGCTGTATTATATGTAAATAAAATTTTATGTGTGTTGAAAGAATTCGTGTTATGTTCATACACTGTAAGTGAAAGTAGAAAGATAAGTGAAGTTGTTATATAAGCCATCCCCCATTTCTCATTGAGACTATAGTATACCTAACATAAATTTAGTCAAAAGTTAAAAAATTAGCCTCTATAAATTCCCCAATTTTAACTAAAGATTCTTAAAAATAGATGCTTCAAGAGCATGTATTCATGATTCGAGTGAGACCAATGCCATCGTAATCCTTATTCATATGATATAAGGCTATCAATATGGCTACCTTTACGTTTCCTGCCAAACATATGATCCACTTGCCCAGGCAAAGTTAAAATGACTGAACTTCCGCTATGATGTTATAAACGTGCCCGGACAAAATCTAAAATGGCTGAACATCCGTTTTAAAACCTGCCCAGACCGACTCAAAGATGCCTCACTTCCGCTATGATGTCACCCTCTTGCCCAGACAGATTCAAAATGGCTGAACATCCGCTATGATGTCATCAACTTGCCCAGACAGAATTCAAAATGGCTGACTTCCTGCCAGGAGATTCGAAATGACTGACTTCCGGTTTAAATGGCTGACTTCCGGTCAAAATGGCTGACTTCCTGTCAAAATGGCTGACTTCCGGTTTTAGATGACCAGCCTAGTGACCAGCCTGGGCTGATGGAACCAATTTTCCTACTACTCCTATCCGTATGTTTGTTACGGATGCGTATAGGTAATGCGTATTGCAAAATGAGTTTAAGATTAACGTAAAAGGGTACGAAACAGTATGCTACAATTTATGATAAAATTAACATCCTAATTATAGAATGAAAACCATGCAATGGCTTATATGGCATATACCAGTACATGTCACCTCCAAGAACTGTTATAGACTTCAGAGAGAGTGTGGTGTAGCTACTGTAGTTGGGAGGGGGTGTTGCTTGTGAGCCCGCTAATGGGGCAGTGACTTAAGGCGAAATGTTAAATTTCTAGCATGATCAGGCGATAAGAGTGACAAAATAGTAAAGTTAAAAAATTAAAACCACAAGAAAAATGGCTGATTTAGTGATTTCATACATTTACAATGAGAAAAACTGATGAAGAATATTTAAATTCAAGAATTTCATGCATCATCACATGGCATCTTTATCGCATCAATGAATGTGTTCGACCACTTAATTTCTATGCAGATCGATTGAGAAATGTTTGTCGTTACTATTTTAAAGTTTAATAGATGATATTTGATCTAGAAATGACATAATTTGTTGGATAAAAACATACGTTTTCGAATTACCTATCTTCGGCCATTTATAGGTAATTACGTATCGTAAACTTTGTAATTAAGGTAAAATACCGCTTAGTGTAATAACAAACTACGTACAGTATAGGTATAGGTAAATTGGTTATTTACGCTAATCTTAAACTCCCTTATGTAACTATTTTGTCTTTGTATCAAGTAATAATCCGCCGCTTGACTAATAAGTTTAAATCGGGAAAACGAAAAACTCTTGTCCAGGAAATTCCTTTTTTACTTAACGTTCCGTCAAAGTAACTGGTTGTGGAACAGTGATAATGCAGAGAGTTATCCAAGTTTCCCAAGTAAAATCAAATAATTAATAGTTGGTGCTAACATCAGCCGTGAATATTATTTATACGTGTTAAATGTGCTGCATGCTGGATCTATATGCTAGATATAGATAGAGGGGAAAATATGATACAAAATAAATATTTGATTATTTATTTCCATCTTAGGCCCTGGTCCAATTTCAAACTTCTGGATCAGCGACGAGACAGAAACGTCATTGGTGGTTAAATGGGAAGAACTCAAACGACCAGCAACAAAGCTATCAGTGTCTTACCAGCAATATGAAGCAAATCCCACTCCCCTCGCTATAGATGTTACCAATAGCCTTGACAATAAAATCAACTTAACAGGACTGCGCGCGGGTGCTAGGTATACTGTTAGGATTGAAGTTACGTATGTAAACTACAGCGTTGTTGAATCGTCACCCATAAAGGATGCAATAACAAGTAAATAAAAATTCTCTTCGATAAATGATATAAGAATGTGCTTAAAATGTAAAACAACTATTTTTTCAGCTTTAACATGTATTGTAAAGTAATGGCTCAAATGGTTCTCTCCAGTCTCCAGAAACTTTCAAGAAACGATGCATACATTACACGAGGGACGGGTTTCATGTTATATGCTTCCGGTGAATAGGTGGATAAATATGATGGGTATTTTCGTGAGTTCAACCGTAAAAACTCGAAGAAAACTTCACATTTTACCATTTCATGTACATCGGAGAAACATCCAATTGATATAAATTGACAGGCATCCATCGAGTATCCATATGTATATTATTATATCGAACATGACTGTATTCACGCCTTAAACTGTGAACAAAGTTTACATTTCCCCCTGGTTTAATTCGAAGAACAATACCCCTGGTAAAACGAGAAATGTGCGACGTCATATCAGAGGGCCGAAGTAATGGTGGACCATTATATGAATATTCGAAAAATTTACGTGAGTTTTCATGTTAAAATCATAATAGAGAACGAGGGACAGGTGTTATATCGAGCCTAGGTCGAAGGTATTTATTACTCGACATTATACCTGCTCTGGGGTCTATATTATGATTCGAACATGAAACTCACCAAAATTCTCTAATATGTTCACCCCTGTTAGGGAGGGATGGTTTATCTAAAGAGACGATACATACCTTTCCGAAGGACCGATATTTAGCTAAACTCTCAGTCCAACTGATAAAGCCTTTACACATTCCTACAGGGGATTTACATTTTATACCCTGGTGATAAAAAAGGGGGTCAATATAACATCTTCTTGGGGGACCAGAGAGATCTAGAAAAGATATCAAATAATCCGAAAATCCACCCTTCCGTGAATCATATCCTGATGATAACAGAATAAATAAAAAATAAGTACAGGATAGAACGTTTAAAAGTCTAAAATTAAAATATCTTTAAGACGCATCCATGATGCATGGCGAGGGGAATGGAGGTTATAAATAGAGGATATCCTATGATTTATGAGTGATATGATTTTTATCCACGAATGGATATGATATCTGCACGAGCGAGCGTAGCGAGAGAGTGCAGATATCAATATCCATGAGTGGATTAAAATCATATCACGAGTAAATCATAGGATGTTCTATTTATTCCATAGTTAAAGTCATCATCGGAACCGTCGGAAATTAAGTTATTTAATTCGAATTTCCAAACGATCCGGCGATGTTGACACTTAGCCTCGTTTTGAGTCTGAAGTAGCAAAAATCCATAAACCATCGCATACGACGTCGTATGTCATGGCTAAAAAACCGTATGTTATGGTTAAGTGAAAAGTTGTCCAAAATATCATATTTTACCACGGATTTCAAAAATACCGTTTTTATTTTCACATGTTATCCTATGAATATCATGCTAACTATGGAATAATGTTGCGTATGCAATACTGGCATACAGCAAAAAAAACATGTACATTCTTAAAAGTGTCAGTATTCACCTTGCATAAGAGTGGCGATGCCATATAATAAGCGACCTTCTTCGGCTCGTTAGTAACATACAGTTGGATGATCTACTGGAAGGGTCTGTATATTATGTTTTAAATATAAAATACAGCTTTAGCTAGGCTTTAATTAACGATTGAATATGAAAAGACAAGCAAACCATATAAACACATGCTAAATAAATCAAATGAAACAAATGAAGTTGCAAATGGAGGACGTTTGTTTATTTCCATAGTTCTGAAGGTTTGCGAGATTTCACATATATTCCAAATGTGTTCTACTATATACATTGTACAGATTCAACGAGCAGTATGTTACGTATTATTACCAGAAAAGCCTAATGGACAAATATTGAGAATACCCGCTCCATTTGCAACTTAACTGTATCCCGTATCTTTTTAAAGGTGGTCACGTGGTAGGAAAGTGTGTCTTTGTGATTTAGGAACTTTATCTAGTTGTCTATTATTGAATATGTTCATCTGGATAGTGTTTTATATAATCCATTACGATATGCTTGACTTATCCGATTATTAAGGCCTTAAGGACCCACTGTAGACTACACAGGTTCTATAGGATACAAAGTTTCACGTAAACTCGCTGATATTCTTGCTTCTATGGTTGGTAAGAATGATAACTTTATTAAGAATTCTTCACACCTGCGTTAGTTATACGGGATGTCGCATTCTCAGAGGATGAGATGCTTATCTCATAGTTGATGTCGTTTCATTATTCGCGAATTCGCACATACCTGAAACCATGGACAGTATACAAAAACTATTTTCGTAACAGCGATGGAATCACCGGTATCCCAGGTGATTGTCAACCTCTACATGGAATGGCTAGAGAAATCAGAATCAACTCCGTGATGGAAACCCATCGTGGGATCCACAGCCTTTACTGTCATTTTGGAATAGTTCAGACAAAAGCGTTAGGTAAAGAGGGGCTCTGATAAATCAGAATGATGGAAACCCACTATGTGGATAACACATTGGAAGTGGTAAAAAGACAAGGTAGACATCTTAACACAGCAATTGGATAGTATTGACAAGGCTGGTAACATAAAGTTCCCAGTGGAACAAGAGCAGGATCGTAACAATTAGCTTTCTTAGACAAAAGACTAACGAGTGACAGTCTTAAGAGAGAAATCTCATACATCTCACCACCTTAGCACATTGCTGAACAGGAAGGAAGGCGTAGTCACACAAGAATTCAGACAAGAAAACAGAATATGGCCGCATTGTCAAAGTGTTAGGTAGTTGTCGATACCCCACTCCAGTAATCTAGAAGGTTGTTGGTGAAATAAAAGGTACCAAGAGACCTAGTGGGGAAAAAGGCAGTGTAGTCTTTACCACCATACCTTATGTTCAAGGAGTCACAGGTAAGATAAGAAGAGTTTATAGCAATACAAGATAGATAACGCTACAAAACCACACACTACGGTCAAGCAGGTACTTCAATTCGCCACCCTAAAGAGCAGCAAGAGAAAATTAATAAATCTTATGTTATCTATAGTGCCCCTTGTAGTTATAAGAAACAATACATAGGTGAAACAGCTAGGAAAGTATCAGTTAGAATCAGTGAGCATAAAAAACAAGTGGACTCTCTCAACAACACTCACTACACCCTAATCAATGGAAGCAATCATTAAACTTAGCATTTTGCAGGTCATGCAGTCAGAAACAAGTGTGTGATAAATTACAAGGACTACTCAATTTTTGAAAGTGAGACTGAAAAGAATAAACGTTTGTCCAAATAGGCTGTACAGGGTGGGCCAAAAAACCAATACCCAAATTTAAATTATGCTTATTTGGGAGGCCAGGTCGGTATTTAAGGTATCCATATTTTAGGGAGAAAATAGTAAATCTGCGGAATAGTGTTAATTTTTTATTTATAGAATATAATTTTGTTAGGTGAATACATGCTTGTATATTTGCATATTGTGTGACTTAACTTATTGTTTATGAATTTTAGTGTTGTTTATTATCAATAAGTACTCAAAGGGGGTCTGTTAAAAGACATTAAACGTTTATGTGACGAGGATTTAATTGACCAACAAGACATTGCCTCGTACCATAGATCAAATGAGATATTGGCATTTCTTTGCAAACAAGGTGTCAATTTGATTGATCTCGATGCTTGGCCACTCAACTGCTAGCCCGATGCTGGTGTGTTTGATTACCATACATGGAGCCATCTCGAGGAAATGGTACAATCAAAAGCATCCAATAAACATCATTGATGAGCTGAAACAGAATCCTAAAGTGCTAAGATGAATTGCAACAGAAATCTCTCAATAAGGCTATTGATAGACTGCGCTACCACTTGAAGATTATTGTTAATGCAGAGGGGATGGGGTGGGGTATATTGAGCAATTGTCAAAATTGTTTAAAAAAAAATAAAGTGTAAAATGTTATTAAACAACACTGAAATTCATAAATAATAAATTTAGTCACACGATGAATCGATGATGCAAATATCAATATCCAAGCATGTATTATACCTAACAAAAGAATGATATTCCATAAATAAAAAATAACATAATTCCGCAGATTTACTATTTTCTCCATTAAATCTAGAGACCTTAAATAGCAACCCGGCCTCCCAAATAAGTATAATAAAACTTTACTATTGATTTCATGACATAGTGTTATATACCAAATTGTTTGAAATTGTATAACCTTTAAAATGATATGTAAGTGTCTGAACCATATTGAATGTAACTATTTTTATCATGATTTGAAGATGGGTATTGTTTTTTTTGGCCCACCCTGTATATATAAGGAAACACAACTCCAACATCAACATAGACAAGAGCTCACTAACTCAGTCCACTTTGGGACAAGGTGCTTCAAACCCAACCAGCTAACATCCTTAATCCCCGAGCAGCCAAAAGGTGCCTGGAAGAAGTGCCTAATGAAGATGGACGTAGTCTACCGAAACGTAGCAAGTAACTTTCAAAACAATTGGATAAGTCAAGCATATCGTAATGGATTATTTATCTTTTCAAAATACTCTATGTAGTTCACTATTTTCAGAACCATATCCCCCAAGGGACGTGAAGGGTACAGAAATCAACGAAAAAAGTATCACTATAAGCTGGAAGAGACCATCAAATGGGCATTATACGGGTTATGACTTAAATTACGTCGTAGATCCAAACGTGACATCTATATCAGTTGGACGTAGTGCAACGTCCATAACATTGAGTAACCTTGGACCAGCTACGAATATAACTTTCAGAGTCAGAACATATGTTAACTTTACTGACATACCATTGGTACGATATAGCAGAACCATCACTATAACCCAACTGACAAGTAATTATTTAAAGCTCTATTTTAATTGCTTGTAAAATTTTGATCATCGATATTTCTTGATAAATGTCAAATCTGGAGAAAAAGTCAATGGTATAATATCTATAATCTCTTAGATATGAACGACTCGGTGCATCCAGCTGCCCTCCATTATTCCAATTTGCTACGATGCTTGATGAGTTTTATAATGAAATAATGGTTTAAGCATTTCAGTCAGTATTCGTTATTTCCGTTATAGGTATTTACGAAAGGCTAAATGGGATCCATAATAATAAAATCAACATTCTGTGTCATAAGAATGCTTAAGTAAAGTACTCATATTTTTTAGAACCATTGCCGCCTTTGGCTGGGAGTGTGGTGGCTAATGCTATTAATAGCACATCAATCAAGTTAGATTGGAAAGAACCAGAGAGAAAACCAAAGGGAGGCTACGATGGATATCGTATTAATATTTCACCACCTGACGAGAATAATGAAAATAATACCTTTCTCGATCAAAAACTCTTCTCCTTCACAATTACGAATTTGTACCCAGGAAGGCTATACAGTTTAAGTGTGCGATCTGTCAAGGCAACCCAGGAGAGCCGAGGCGCCTTTGCAAATGGAGGAGCAGGTCAACTGACAAGTAAGATGTTCATATATTAGACGGCTGACTCTAGGATACAAGAACAACTCGGAGATATATTATAGTATACACTATTTTGCGTAACACTTGGAACAATAAAGAACTCTGCACTCTGAAGAATCATACGAAAATAGTCTTCAGAGCAATAAAATTTGCATTAACCTTTCCCTTAATTAGTTTAACATGTTAATATGTTTTCATGCATTAAGTATATAAACACAATCACTTTTTTTATTTTTCGTTAATTTGGTGAACTAATATAATTTAGATATGCATTTATTCATCCTTTGTCCATTAGAGTTTTGGAGAGATGAGTTGCTATAAGGTGTATCCCGTATCCTGATTTTGAGGTTTCCATATCCAGTCCCTCCATATCTTCCGCCATATCTCCCGCTCCAGGGCATATCTTCTCTCTTTGAAAAAAAGTTAAAGAAAAATTTGAAAAAAAATTGAAAATGGAGATTTTTCAAAATAGAAAACTCTACTGTGTATAGGATAAAGCAGTTATGTACGATCAGTTTGGAGATGGGGTCTATCCCTCGTGAGATATGCACATTTACCTTCGGTCCCTACGCTCCCTCAGGTTGATATGTATATCTCCCTCTGGATAAACCCCATATTTAAAGCCTCCCAGTTCATAACCCTTATTTATTCCATACTTAGTAGTGTTATGGGTAAATAACATGCGGGAATATAATTGATATTGGAGGTGAGCGGGTGATAAACATATCTCCCACTGAGGTGAGCGGGATATATATATATCAACCGCTCATCAGCAATCCCCGGGAATTTTGTTCGGTGCTTTTTGTACACTAAACGATTTAAACAATCAGTATAGTAATGTGCGTGTATAACCATGGATATATATTAATTTCATAGACTGTTAGATGTTAAAAGCTGTTGAGTTTTAAAAACTGTAAATGTTAAAAAATTTAAAATGAGATAAAATATTCATGTTTTGATTGTAATTATCATATGTAACTTGACTATTACATGAGGGTTCCATAAAATTTAATGCTCACTTAATCCTCATAATCTACTTAGTATAGAATAAATCAGTTATTAAATGCTCGATTTTTGATACAGGGTATATCCCTCGGTAAATACAATACATCAACCCTCGGTCCCTACGGTCCCTCGGGTAGATACATTGCATTTCCCTCAGACGAACCCTGTATCAAAAACCTTCCATTAAATAACCTCTATTTTATTGCACATTTCTTCTTCTGCAAATCAGAAATCACTAAACCCCAAACATTATTTTAAAGTTTTCCACTGTGTGTCTGGTGGTACGTTTATGTATAACGAATAATTATAAACTAAATTAACGCTGGCATTTTAATTTTAGATTATACGTATGATTTTTTTATTTACAGAACCTAGTCCTCCAGGTGAAATACAATTAATACGAGAACCTCCAACATGGTCGCCCTACCACATGTTTATCACATCGAGTGAGAATGGTGTAGACAAGTACATTGTTTCACTACCACCTAGTTCTAATGGTACTATTGGTACTGTTGAACGTTCTGGGAATGGCTACGGTGTAAATTTGACAAATCTGCAACCTGGGGAATTACACTGTATAGATATCAGTGCGGAGCTCAATAATCTCATCAGTGCCCCGAGTCACAAATGTTTACTCACGGATGAAATGAGTAAGTATTTTTAATAGAGAGTAGTTCGTTATAAGTTATTTGGAATGAGTTTACGTAAACCTCTAGTTGTACTAGTAATGAAGTCAGGTATAGCACTGAGTAAGCACTCAAATCACAACAAAATATTTGGGAAGTATGTAGTTCGTGAGTTCCAGTGTCAGGGTAAATATAGCATCCCTGAATATATGGTCCGTGGGAACTATTGTAATAGAGAGATTAAATTGAAAATATCCTGAAATATAGAGTAATAAGCGCAAATGTCAAAGGGAAGGGTGACTAAAAACTTCAAAAAACTCAACAAGAAAAGCAAATTGTAAGTGTAAATCTGTCATAAGAAAAGTAAACCTTATATATCCCAAAACCATGATCTAACGTTAAAAAAAAACAATGTCTAACATCCCCCTCCTCCCTCAAATTGAGAACCAATATCACAATCCAGGACAAGAACACCAAGGGACATTTCATTCATACTGAAGTCATTACAATACATGTTGAAGAAAAATTAAAAAAAAATATAGCTAATACTCATAATACATCAAAAACAGTTGTAGATACTAGTATTCATAAAATATAGGGTATCTCAAAAGATGTGGGATAGATAAAATCCAGTCTCGAAGTCCATAGGCAATTCAAAGGATCAACATCCGTTCGCAAAGCCGTCATCATAATCCATAAAACACAACAATTCACAATGGTCATCAGTAGAAAACTATGGCTGGTTTCGATCCCTACACGGATTTCTCAACCAATGCCATAGCCGGGATCCACCTGAAAAAGAGAATAGAGTCAAGGTACATATCCATTTACATTTATCAGTTTTTCTTTCGTTTTGGGCTAAGGAAATAAAGTTAAAAGATACACAAGGTTTAACATGTAAACCTATTAAGAAAAATACTTGTTCTTAACTTTTTTTGTGAAGTATATTTCTTCTAAATTCAGACTGCACCTATTTTCCTCCTGTGGCAAAAATGTCAGGTCGCTAAAAGCATTAAAGAGCCATATGGCCCTGATCCATGGTGTTGGAAAACATCGTTGTAATGAACTGGTAATATAACTCGTACATTATACAAAACAATTCATCGAATATGAATTACAATTCATATACTCATTCTGAGTATTTGAGTAAGATATACAGGTGTAAATGCCGTATAAAGTTATCGACATAGCAAATAATACTTGGGAACATATGCAATTCATTCAACATTCTATTCATTATCATGGTCTAAAATTATTCTCTCTACACTCAGCAGAAAATTGTAAAATATATCTCTCTACCATTATAACATTCTCAGCAGATTCCACGGCTTCTATTTTGTTAAATTCGAGATGTCCCGATTTTCATTAAACCCCTGTGATTCGCCTACCACCATTGATTTGTCTGCATGTTTTACGATATTGCGATTTATTACATCTTCGAATATTTGGATTCTGACAACGCTGGACACAAGTAAAATGCCCTTGTTCCATATAGTAAGGACGTGTGATCACACTGAAATAAGACACATCACTAAATAACTTTGAACTTATATATAATGTTCCTTAATGGTCCTCAAAAATACAGGAAATGTTATCATTTAGTATACTTTAATACTTCCTGGTCCTGGATTGTGATATTGGTTATCGATTGGAGGGGAAGGGGGATGTTAGACAGTAGGGAGTTTAAGATTAGCGTAAATAACCCATTTACCTATACCTATACGTAGTTTGTTATTACACTAAGCGGTATTTTACCTAAGTTACAGGGTTTACGATACGTAATTACCTATAAATGGCCGAAGATAGGTAATTCGAAAACGTATGTTTTTATCAAACAAATTGTGTCATTTCTAGATCAAATGACATCCATAAAACTTTAAAATAGTAACACCAAACATTTCTCATTCGATCTGCATAGAAATTAAGTGGTCGAACACATTCATTGATGCGATAAACGATGCCATGTGATGATGCATGAAATTGTTGAATTTACAAATTCTTCATCAGTTTTGCTTATTGTAAATGTATGAAATCAGCCATTATATCGTGGTTTTAATTGTTTAACTTTACTATTTGGCCACTCTCATTGCTAGATCATGCTAGAAATTTAACATTTCGGCTTAAAGACCAAAATCCGGTATAAAAGGAGAGGGGGTTGCTTGGAACAGCCAAATATGTCTGTTTGAATACCTTCTATTAACAGAAACCAGTAAATTTTAATTGTTTTTTTTGTCATTCTCGGTAAATTGGCTTTTGTTTGTTTTGAAACTTGTTGTGGTTATTTATGAACATTTGGAGACGACAAAAATGTTATCAGTTTGGTGAAATATTATTCTAATTTTGAATAAGAACATGTCAAAGTTTTTTAAATGCTACTTAATTATGTTCAGTAGAAAAGTTCAAAATTTGAATCTAACCAATAGCATCATCCACAGCTAGGGTCAAAGATCAGATTTCAGGTCAAGAAGGGTTCAAATAAAAAAAGCAACTTCTACTGCCAGCTGATTGGTCAGTTCTTAAAGCCCCCGATAAATCGGGCTACGTATACCGCCGTGTTTACATTAGGGGATTAGAAGAGTTTATTTTTTACTTAGGTATGCAAGCAATATCAATATTAGGCCTTCATGCATGTACTCGTGTGTACAATCAGCATACCCTTCAATATTATATAAGCCAGACTATTCAAGTACAACATAATGTACACTATTTATGTGTGTAGTACATGGGAATACAATTCCCTGGGAAACAAAACACAAATACTTTTTATATGTTCAAAATGAGCCATTTGATTGATGCATACACTTAATACCTTCATATATAAACATCTACAAAGTATATCTAATAGTCATTTTCAATTCCAATGGTGAAACTTGCCTGGTTACGATTATACGGGAAATCAACACGGGACGATAGTTGTTCACCTTCCTGGCTTACCTCTGAAGTCTGTACCCTGTAATCTCTTTATATAGTTTAGCGAGAGCGGTGCGCCTGCGCAGTTTTAAACTTTGGCGCACACTTTAATGGGTATGTTAACTGGCTCTATAATTAAAACACCCTGGGTTTCTACTTAACAGAAATTTAGGCCTTTAAGTCACTGCCCCATTAGCGGACCTTCAAGCATCACCCCCTCCCAACTACAGTAGCTACACCACACACTCTCTGAAGTATATAACCATTCTTGGAGGTGACATGTACTGGTATATGCTATATAAGCCATCGCATGGTTTTTATTCTATGATTAGGAGTTAATTTTATCATAAATTGTAGCATACGGTTTCGTAGCCTTTTACGTTAATCTTAAACTCATTTTGCAATACGCATTACCTATACGTATCCGTAACAAACATACGGATAGGGATAGGTACACGTATATTTTTACGCTAATCATAACCTCCCTATTGTTAGACATTGTTTCTTTTCACGTTAGATCATGGTTTGGGATATAGGGTCTACTTTTCTTATGACAGATTTACACTTACAGTTTGCTTTTCTTGTTGGGTTTCCTTAAAGTTTTTAGTCACCCTTCCCTTTTGGCATTTGTGCTTATATATACAGGGTGGTCCAAAAAATGGGACACTCGTATTTTAAAAATATATATTGATTTTCTTGATGAAAACATGTCATGTTATATACCAATGGATAGGGAATTTACTCATCTTTAATTTAGTATATCATAAGTTCAAATTTATTATAATGTCTGTCAACCAGGGTTCATAATATAAATGACGTCATTTTCGTTTCAAAACGGGTTTTCCAAAACTGGCAAAACCAAGTTTTATTGTCAATTTTATTTACATAAACAGACTTTCAATATGTCCACCATTTTGATCAATTGTAGCCCTCAATTTTGGCCTAAACTGGTCAATAGTATCATTGATATGCTGTTGAGACAATGGATTTCACTTCTCAACAATTCTATCCTTAGTAAGGGACTGAGTAGATGTAAGGGGTTCATAAAAACCATTCTGCTCTCCCAATATGTGGTTGTCGCACCATCCAATTATGTTGTTTTTGGACCATTCTGGTATGAGCTCATTTTGGAATCATTACATTTTCCAACAAGATGGGACTCTAAGCAATAGATCCCACAAGAGTGTCAAATGTTTAAAAGAAAATGTGCCTAAATTCATCCCCCTAATCGCTGCCTACCCATGACCAGATCACAAGATCACCCAACGTCTGCGACTACCACGTATGGGGAGAACTAACAGAACGTGTGTACCATGTATGGGGAGAACTAACAGAATTAGTGAACCATAAATCCTTTACATCTATTCAGTCCCTGAAGGACAGAATTATTGAGAAGTCAAATTCATTGTCTCAACAGCATATCAATGATGCTATTGACCAGTTTAGGCCAAAATTGAGGGCTACAATTGATCAAAATGGTGGACATATTGAAAGTCTGTTTATGTAAATAAAATTGACAATAAAACTTGGTTTTGCCAGTTTTGGAAAACCCGTTTTGAAACGAAAATGACGTCATTTATATTATGAACCCTGGTTGACAGACATTATAATAAATTTGAACTTATGATATACTAAATTAAAGATGAGTAAATTCCCTATCCATTGGTATATAACATGACATGTTTTACGAAGAAAATCAATATTTATTTTTGAAATACGAGTGTCCCATTTTTTGGACCACCCTGTATATATTTACAGAATTATATGAGCTGCGATTGCTACGTCGTTTCTATCTACTCTATTAGATATTAGCTACGTTATCACTATCATTTTGCTACGTCGAAGTTAAAATAATTTGACAAAATGACTGATTTATTCCAACAAATCTTCCAAATATACTGTCTGACCAATGTTCGATATAAATAAAAGCCCAAGCCGTATATATTATCAAAATGGAGGTGTAAATGAATATAACTTACCTTAAATTCTACTTTAAAGTTGCCCATGGGAAATACGTGGCGTCTGCTGAAAATCTTAAAATATGCAAAGTTACTCACTCACCAATTACCGTGTATACTTAATTGATAGCCTGTTTATTGAATCATTGGTATACTGATTGAAGTGATATTACTTGTGCTTGAAAAAATACACCAAAGGAATTATATAAAGGATTTAAAACATACATGTGCCGTGAGTTTTGTGCTAATGCCAGTGGAATTGGTCTAATTTAACAACTAATTGAATAACAGGCATGACTGACACCTTTTGAAAGTGTCAAGCGTTTAGTGTCAACTTTGTCCCAGCTCTAAAATGTGTCGTATTCTTGTTCCGCATACCCTGTTAACATGATGATATGGTAACCGTACACCTATGTTACTGGTCAAATTTGTTCCTTATTTTTTACACAAAAATGAAACTACTTCATATTAAACGGTTGAGGTCATATATGAACAGTTTTCATAAAATATTAAGACTTTTAAAGCAGAACTTTTGAATCAACCCTCGTATTATTCTACTTTCATTGACTAACATACAATTCTCTAGGCCATAAAAATGTCTCAAGAGTCAGGAGTATACATTGTGTTAAGCTGTCTGAGACCATACGAATGAGTTCAGATTCGAATTTGTAATCATATTTGTCTCGTTTTAATAGTATCCGAAGAGCCACGCAATGTGAGGGTGACTAAAGCAACAATAACTTCCATGTCGATATCATGGGATCAACCACGTGCATCAAATGGCCGCATTATTAACTTTAGAGTGTACCATAAAGTATGTACAGAAAGTCAGTTTATTTGGAGATCTGCTGGAACAGAGACATCTTATACAATTCCCGACTTAAATGCAGGTAAATTCTAGCCATTACTCTTTCTTTCTTTCTTTGTGAACACTTTTTCTCAGCAACTAGAAGAACTTACTTTAACATACCTACATGGCTAACATAGCCCATCAACCTAGTTTCTGGGAAATTAGGTCAAATTTGTAGCTAGGTCAGAGGTCAAGAACTAGGTCAAATTTAGGTCAAATCAACATTCTGTCAATTATCTTCGTTGTTGTTTGTCGTTACTCCTTTATCTTTTTTTCATCATGTAGTTTAGAAAAAACAAATCGAGAATATGCTATCCGTTTTTTGATTACTCTTACCGATTTTGAGATATGGCGTCCGGAAAGTAGGTCAAACTAAAAAGTTAATCAAATTTAACATATGAGCTATGAAATAAGTGTAGAGCTTTCTCTGGAATCTGAATCTGCAAACCAAATTTAGATCTGACTCCCGGTTCGCAAGTTATGGCGTTTTGAAAATTTCGAGAAAAATCGATCTGATGACATCCTGATAGAAAGTCAAGAGTAGCGAAGAAAATATAGAAAAAATCACCCATCCTATCATGTCTGATCATATCCTTCCTATCTATCCTTCCTTTCTATCCTTTCCTTCCTATCCTATCCTTCCTTTCTATTCTATATCCTATCCTATCCCAGAACTGGGTCAAATCTTACATTTCCAATATTCTATCAATTATCTTCGTCGATACATCTTCATCTTTTTTCATCATGTAGCTTATAAACAGCCCTTTCATAAGTGTGCCAACCGTTTTTTGATTACTCTTACTGATTTTGAAATATGGCATCTGGAAAGTAGGTCAAAACAAAAGGTTCTCCAAATTCAATGTATGAATTAAGAATTAGGGGTAAAATTTTGTCAGAAATTCGAATCTGCAAACCAAATTTCAATCCGATTCTCGGTTCGGAAGTTATGGCGTTTTGAGAGCTCAAAAATCGCTAAAGGTGCCCCATGTTATGTCAATGAGTAAAAAGATTTTTTGAAGTGTAAAATACCAGATATAGACTGAGTTCAGCTTTACATTCTGAAAGCCTATAACAGAAGGGGACCTCGAAGGCTATCTAGCTTTAAAATTTGGACACCAAAATGCTTTGGTCAATATCTAGGTCAAATTCATAGTTTTACCTTATTTTTGCGATTCTGACATTACACTTTAATGATTTGCTTCGAAATTTTGTATACAGGTAGCAAAGAGTGTGCTAATATCGATAGTTTTTTGCCGTCAGAAAGTATTTTGACCCACTTTTGAGATATGGTGTCCGTAAAGTAGGTCAAAATAAAAAGTTCTCATAATTTAATTTATGAGTTATTAATTAAGGGTAGAATTTTCTGAGGAATCCGAATCTGAAAACCAAATTTCAATTCCTACTTACCTACCTACCTACATACCTACTTAGCTACCTACTAAGCTACCTACTTCTCAGCTACTTACTCGGCTACCTACTCAGCTACTTACTCAGCTACCTACTCAGCTGCTTACTCAGCTACCTACTCAGCTACTTACTCAATTACTTAATCATCTACTTACTCAGCTTCCTTCTCAGTTGCTTACTCAGCTCTTTACTCAAGTAAATCAATCTGGAGTCTTAAATTGAACTTTGTTCAATTTACCAATCTATCTGGAGTCTTAAATTGAACTTTGTTCAATTTACCAATCTAGTTATAACACAATCTTGATCGAATTAAACGAATAAGATTCGGTCAGTTACTTATGCTAATATGATAGGTGATCCGTGTAAGTCAATTTCACTATTAAAGGCTTTATTAATATATAAAACTTACAATTAATGATACATTTTTCACTTTTAAAGACAGCTCATTAACTAATTGATTGCCTTATCATATCATATTCTATGCATTTATTTTAAGCACTTCGACATTATGTTATTATTATCACTGGGTTAATTGTCAGTTAACAGTCAATTACTCAGATGCTAGTAGGTAGGGATCAACCACGTGCATCAAATGGCCGCATTATTAACTTTAGAGTGTACCATAAAGTATGTACAGAAAGTCAGTTTATTTGGAGATCTGCTGGAACAGAGACATCTTATACAATTCCCGACTTAAATGCAGGTAAATTCTAGCCATTACTCTTTCTTTCTTTCTTTGTGAACACTTTTTCTCAGCAACTAGAAGAACTTACTTTAACATACCTACATGGCTAACATAGCCCATCAACCTAGTTTCTGGGAAATTAGGTCAAATTTGTAGCTAGGTCAGAGGTCAAGAACTAGGTCAAATTTAGGTCAAATCAACATTCTGTCAATTATCTTCGTTGTTGTTTGTCGTTACTCCTTTATCTTTTTTTCATCATGTAGTTTAGAAAAAACAAATCGAGAATATGCTATCCGTTTTTTGATTACTCTTACCGATTTTGAGATATGGCGTCCGGAAAGTAGGTCAAACTAAAAAATTAATCAAATTTAACATATGAGCTATGAAATAAGTGTAGAGCTTTCTCTGGAATCTGAATCTGCAAACCAAATTTAGATCTGACTTCCGGTTCGCAAGTTATGGCGTTTTGAAAATTTCGAGAAAAATCGATCTGATGACATCCTGATAGAAAGTCAAGAGTAGCGAAGAAAATATAGAAAAAATCACCCATCCTATCATGTCTGATCATATCCTTCCTATCTATCCTTCCTTTCTATCCTTTCCTTCCTATCCTATCCTTCCTTTCTATTCTATATCCTATCCTATCCCAGAACTGGGTCAAATCTTACATTTCCAATATTCTATCAATTATCTTCGTCGATACATCTTCATCTTTTTTCATCATGTAGCTTATAAACAGCCCTTTCATAAGTGTGCCAACCGTTTTTTGATTACTCTTACTGATTTTGAAATATGGCATCTGGAAAGTAGGTCAAAACAAAAGGTTCTCCAAATTCAATGTATGAATTAAGAATTAGGGGTAAAATTTTGTCAGAAATTCGAATCTGCAAACCAAATTTCAATCCGATTCTCGGTTCGGAAGTTATGGCGTTTTGAGAGCTCAAAAATCGCTAAATTTGGTGCCCCATGTTATGTCAATGAGTAAAAAGATTTTTTGAAGTGTAAAATACCAGATATAGACTGAGTTCAGCTTTACATTCTGAAAGCCTATAACAGAAGGGGACCTCGAAGGCTATCTAGCTTTAAAATTTGGACACCAAAATGCGTTGGTCAATATCTAGGTCAAATTCATAGTTTTACCTTATTTTTGCGATTCTGACATTACACTTTAATGATTTGCTTCGAAATTTTGTATACAGGTAGCAAAGAGTGTGCTAATATCGATAGTTTTTTGCCGTCAGAAAGTATTTTGACCCACTTTTGAGATATGGTGTCCGTAAAGTAGGTCAAAATAAAAAGTTCTCATAATTTAATTTATGAGTTATTAATTAAGGGTAGAATTTTCTGAGGAATCCGAATCTGAAAACCAAATTTCAATTCCTACTTACCTACCTACCTACATACCTACTTAGCTACCTACTAAGCTACCTTCTTCTCAGCTACTTACTCGGCTACCTACTCAGCTACTTACTCAGCTACCTACTCAGCTGCTTACTCAGCTACCTACTCAGCTACTTACTCAATTACTTAATCATCTACTTACTCAGCTTCCTTCTCAGTTGCTTACTCAGCTCTTTACTCAAGTAAATCAATCTGGAGTCTTAAATTGAACTTTGTTCAATTTACCAATCTATCTGGAGTCTTAAATTGAACTTTGTTCAATTTACCAATCTAGTTATAACACAATCTTGATCGAATTAAACGAATAAGATTCGGTCAGTTACTTATGCTAATATGATAGGTGATCCGTGTAAGTCAATTTCACTATTAAAGGCTTTATTAATATATAAAACTTACAATTAATGATACATTTTTCACTTTTAAAGACAGCTCATTAACTAATTGATTGCCTTATCATATCATATTCTATGCATTTATTTTAAGCACTTCGACATTATGTTATTATTATCACTGGGTTAATTGTCAGTTAACAGTCAATTACTCAGATGCGAGTAGGTAGGGATCAACCACGTGCATCAAATGGCCGCATTATTAACTTTAGAGTGTACCATAAAGTATGTACAGAAAGTCAGTTTATTTGGAGATCTGCTGGAACAGAGACATCTTATACAATTCCCGACTTAAATGCAGGTAAATTCTAGCCATTACTCTTTCTTTCTTTCTTTGTGAACACTTTTTCTCAGCAACTAGAAGAACTTACTTTAACATACTTACATGGCTAACATAGCCCATCAACCTAGTTTCTGGGAAATTAGGTCAAATTTGTAGCTAGGTCAGAGGTCAAGAACTAGGTCAAATTTAGGTCAAATCAACATTCTGTCAATTATCTTCGTTGTTGTTTGTCGTTACTCCTTTATCTTTTTTTCATCATGTAGTTTAGAAAAAACAAATCGAGAATATGCTATCCGTTTTTTGATTACTCTTACCGATTTTGAGATATGGCGTCCGGAAAGTAGGTCAAACTAAAAAGTTAATCAAATTTAACATATGAGCTATGAAATAAGTGTAGAGCTTTCTCTGGAATCTGAATCTGCAAACCAAATTTAGATCTGACTTCCGGTTCGCAAGTTATGGCGTTTTGAAAATTTCGAGAAAAATCGATCTGATGACATCCTGATAGAAAGTCAAGAGTAGCGAAGAAAATATAGAAAAAATCACCCATCCTTCCATCCTATCATGTCTGATCATATCCTTCCTATCTATCCTTCCTTTCTATCCTTTCCTTCCTATCCTATCCTTCCTTTCTATTCTATATCCTATCCTATCCCAGAACTGGGTCAAATCTTACATTTCCAATATTCTATCAATTATCTTCGTCGAAACATCTTCATCTTTTTTCATCATGCAGCTTATAAACAGCCCTTTCATAAGTGTGCCATCCGTTTTTTGATTACTCTTACTGATTTTGAAATATGGCATCTGGAAAGTAGGTCAAAACAAAAGGTTCTCCAAATTCAATGTATGAATTATGAATTAGGGGTAAAATTTTGTCAGGAATTCGGATCTGCAAACCAAATTTCAATCCGATTCTCGGTTCGGAAGTTATGGCGTTTTGAGAGCTCAAAAATTGCTAAATTTGGTGCCCCATGTTATGTCAATGAGTAAAAAGATTTTTTGAAGTGTAAAATACCAGATATAGACTGAGTTCAGCTTTACATTCTGAAAGCCTATAAAAGAAGGGGACCTCGAAGGCTATCTAGCTTTAAAATTTGGACACCAAAATGCTTTGGTCAATATCTAGGTCAAATTCATAGTTTTACCTTATTTTTGCGATTCTGACATTACACTTTAATGATTTGCTTCGAAATTTTGTATACAGGTAGCAAAGAGTGTGCTAATATCGATAGTTTTTTGCCGTCAGAAAGTATTTTGACCCACTTTTGAGATATGGTGTCCGTAAAGTAGGTCAAAATAAAAAGTTCTCATAATTTAATTTATGAGTTATTAATTAAGGGTAGAATTTTCTGAGGAATCCGAATCTGAAAACCAAATTTCAATTCCTACTTACCTACCTACCTACATACCTACTTAGCTACCTACTAAGCTACCTACTTCTCAGCTACTTACTCGGCTACCTACTCAGCTACTTACTCAGCTACCTACTCAGCTGCTTACTCAGCTACCTACTCAGCTACTTACTCAATTACTTAATCATCTACTTACTCAGCTTCCTTCTCAGTTGCTTACTTAGCTCTTTACTCAAGTAAATCAATCTGGAGTCTTAAATTGAACTTTGTTCAATTTACCAATCTATCTGGAGTCTTAAATTGAACTTTGTTCAATTTACCAATCTAGTTATAACACAATCTTGATCGAATTAAACGAATAAGATTCGGTCAGTTACTTATGCTAATATGATAGGTGATCCGTGTAAGTCAATTTCACTATTAAAGGCTTTATTAATATATAAAACTTACAATTAATGATACATTTTTCACTTTTAAAGACAGCTCATTAACTAATTGATTGCCTTATCATATCATATTCTATGCATTTATTTTAAGCACTTCGACATTATGTTATTATTATCACTGGGTTAATTGTCAGTTAACAGTCAATTACTCAGATGCGAGTAGGTAGGGATCAACCACGTGCATCAAATGGCCGCATTATTAACTTTAGAGTGTACCATAAAGTATGTACAGAAAGTCAGTTTATTTGGAGATCTGCTGGAACAGAGACATCTTATACAATTCCCGACTTAAATGCAGGTAAATTCTAGCCATTACTCTTTCTTTCTTTCTTTGTGAACACTTTTTCTCAGCAACTAGAAGAACTTACTTTAACATACCTACATGGCTAACATAGCCCATCAACCTAGTTTCTGGAAAATTAGGTCAAATTTGTAGCTAGGTCAGAGGTCAAGAACTAGGTCAAATTTAGGTCAAATCAACATTCTGTCAATTATCTTCGTTGTTGTTTGTCGTTACTCCTTTATCTTTTTTTCATCATGTAGTTTAGAAAAAACAAATCGAGAATATGCTATCCGTTTTTTGATTACTCTTACCGATTTTGAGATATGGCGTCCGGAAAGTAGGTCAAACTAAAAAGTTAATCAAATTTAACATATGAGCTATGAAATAAGTGTAGAGCTTTCTCTGGAATCTGAATCTGCAAACCAAATTTAGATCTGACTTCCGGTTCGCAAGTTATGGCGTTTTGAAAATTTCGAGAAAAATCGATCTGATGACATCCTGATAGAAAGTCAAGAGTAGCGAAGAAAATATAGAAAAAATCACCCATCCTTCCATCCTATCATGTCTGATCATATCCTTCCTATCTATCCTTCCTTTCTATCCTTTCCTTCCTATCCTATCCTTCCTTTCTATTCTATATCCTATCCTATCCCAGAACTGGGTCAAATCTTACATTTCCAATATTCTATCAATTATCTTCGTCGAAACATCTTCATCTTTTTTCATCATGCAGCTTATAAACAGCCCTTTCATAAGTGTGCCATCCGTTTTTTGATTACTCTTACTGATTTTGAAATATGGCATCTGGAAAGTAGGTCAAAACAAAAGGTTCTCCAAATTCAATGTATGAATTATGAATTAGGGGTAAAATTTTGTCAGGAATTCGGATCTGCAAACCAAATTTCAATCCGATTCTCGGTTCGGAAGTTATGGCGTTTTGAGAGCTCAAAAATTGCTAAATTTGGTGCCCCATGTTATGTCAATGAGTAAAAAGATTTTTTGAAGTGTAAAATACCAGATATAGACTGAGTTCAGCTTTACATTCTGAAAGCCTATAAAAGAAGGGGACCTCGAAGGC
Source organism: Owenia fusiformis (assembly GCA_903813345.2). NCBI lineage: Eukaryota > Metazoa > Annelida > Polychaeta > Sabellida > Oweniidae > Owenia > Owenia fusiformis. The sequence continues at coordinate 17,053,954 of CAIIXF020000011.1, read as the reverse complement.
TATCTAGCTTTAAAATTTGGACACCAAAATGCTTTGGTCAATATCTAGGTCAAATTCATAGTTTTACCTTATTTTTGCGATTCTGACATTACACTTTAATGATTTGCTTCGAAATTTTGTATACAGGTAGCAAAGAGTGTGCTAATATCGATAGTTTTTTGCCGTCAGAAAGTATTTTGACCCACTTTTGAGATATGGTGTCCGTAAAGTAGGTCAAAATAAAAAGTTCTCATAATTTAATTTATGAGTTATTAATTAAGGGTAGAATTTTCTGAGGAATCCGAATCTGAAAACCAAATTTCAATTCCTACTTACCTACCTACCTACATACCTACTTAGCTACCTACTAAGCTACCTACTTCTCAGCTACTTACTCGGCTACCTACTCAGCTACTTACTCAGCTACCTACTCAGCTGCTTACTCAGCTACCTACTCAGCTACTTACTCAATTACTTAATCATCTACTTACTCAGCTTCCTTCTCAGTTGCTTACTTAGCTCTTTACTCAAGTAAATCAATCTGGAGTCTTAAATTGAACTTTGTTCAATTTACCAATCTATCTGGAGTCTTAAATTGAACTTTGTTCAATTTACCAATCTAGTTATAACACAATCTTGATCGAATTAAACGAATAAGATTCGGTCAGTTACTTATGCTAATATGATAGGTGATCCGTGTAAGTCAATTTCACTATTAAAGGCTTTATTAATATATAAAACTTACAATTAATGATACATTTTTCACTTTTAAAGACAGCTCATTAACTAATTGATTGCCTTATCATATCATATTCTATGCATTTATTTTAAGCACTTCGACATTATGTTATTATTATCACTGGGTTAATTGTCAGTTAACAGTCAATTACTCAGATGCGAGTAGGTAGGGATCAACCACGTGCATCAAATGGCCGCATTATTAACTTTAGAGTGTACCATAAAGTATGTACAGAAAGTCAGTTTATTTGGAGATCTGCTGGAACAGAGACATCTTATACAATTCCCGACTTAAATGCAGGTAAATTCTAGCCATTACTCTTTCTTTCTTTCTTTGTGAACACTTTTTCTCAGCAACTAGAAGAACTTACTTTAACATACCTACATGGCTAACATAGCCCATCAACCTAGTTTCTGGAAAATTAGGTCAAATTTGTAGCTAGGTCAGAGGTCAAGAACTAGGTCAAATTTAGGTCAAATCAACATTCTGTCAATTATCTTCGTTGTTGTTTGTCGTTACTCCTTTATCTTTTTTTCATCATGTAGTTTAGAAAAAACAAATCGAGAATATGCTATCCGTTTTTTGATTACTCTTACCGATTTTGAGATATGGCGTCCGGAAAGTAGGTCAAACTAAAAAGTTAATCAAATTTAACATATGAGCTATGAAATAAGTGTAGAGCTTTCTCTGGAATCTGAATCTGCAAACCAAATTTAGATCTGACTTCCGGTTCGCAAGTTATGGCGTTTTGAAAATTTCGAGAAAAATCGATCTGATGACATCCTGATAGAAAGTCAAGAGTAGCGAAGAAAATATAGAAAAAATCACCCATCCTTCCATCCTATCATGTCTGATCATATCCTTCCTATCTATCCTTCCTTTCTATCCTTTCCTTCCTATCCTATCCTTCCTTTCTATTCTATATCCTATCCTATCCCAGAACTGGGTCAAATCTTACATTTCCAATATTCTATCAATTATCTTCGTCGAAACATCTTCATCTTTTTTCATCATGCAGCTTATAAACAGCCCTTTCATAAGTGTGCCATCCGTTTTTTGATTACTCTTACTGATTTTGAAATATGGCATCTGGAAAGTAGGTCAAAACAAAAGGTTCTCCAAATTCAATGTATGAATTATGAATTAGGGGTAAAATTTTGTCAGGAATTCGGATCTGCAAACCAAATTTCAATCCGATTCTCGGTTCGGAAGTTATGGCGTTTTGAGAGCTCAAAAATTGCTAAATTTGGTGCCCCATGTTATGTCAATGAGTAAAAAGATTTTTTGAAGTGTAAAATACCAGATATAGACTGAGTTCAGCTTTACATTCTGAAAGCCTATAAAAGAAGGGGACCTCGAAGGCTATCTAGCTTTAAAATTTGGACACCAAAATGCTTTGGTCAATATCTAGGTCAAATTCATAGTTTTACCTTATTTTTGCGATTCTGACATTACACTTTAATGATTTGCTTCGAAATTTTGTATACAGGTAGCAAAGAGTGTGCTAATATCGATAGCTTTTTTGCCGTCAGAAAGTATTTTGACCCACTTTTGAGATATGGTGTCCGTAAAGTAGGTCAAAATAAAAAGTTCTCATAATTTAATTTATGAGTTATTAATCAATGTATATTTTAACATGTTTTTAATGTCAAATTGTTATCATAGTCTGCTAAAAAACAGGATATATTGCTTAAAATAATTTACCATCCAATTTACTGTGGAACTACTCATACTTCTTTAAAACCTGCCTTATTGGAATATGTACCTAATATGGTGCATTTTTGTTTTGAGCAGAACAAATCAAATTAATTCAGTTCATTCATTTAGCATCTATTATCATTTTGGTTATGTCTAGAAATATAGAGGTTATGAAATGGCAGATGTTTCCATTTTATGAGGCAACACCAATTGAATTTCTTGACTTAGCACCTTCTTTAATTTCAATAAATGATTATGAAAGTCTTATTTTTAATCCACTGACTTTAGAAAATAGACAGAAGGATGAACCTCTCACTGCACATGATTTTGAAATAAATCAATCAGTTAATCAGTGCAACTACAATAATATTGATCAATTTAACTATCACTTACAAAAATCAAATGATCTTAGTATGTTACACATCAACATGAGGAGTGTATCTAAAAATCAATGGAAATTCCATAATATGTTGCAATTGTTAAAAAATAATCTTTCAATTATTGGTATGACTGAAACATGGCTTACATCAAACTTAGAGCCTATTTATGAGGAAAATGATTCTAATTATAATAGTATTTTTAACTCTAGGAAAGATAGACCAGGGGGTGGTGTTGCACTTCATATTTTAAAAGGCATTGACTTTAAACATAGGGATGACCTCAAATTAGATTATAAAGCATGTGAATCTCTATCTATTGAAATTCCTAGAAAAAATGAGAAAAATATGGTTATTACTATAATATATAGACCACCAAATACAGACATGGCATCTTTTCTTGAAAGTTTTGAGAGTCTACTTTCTAAAATTGATAGGGAACATAACATTTCTTTTATAATGGGTGATTTCAACATTGATTTACTTAAAACTGAAAGTGATGCACAAACGTTGAATTTTCTTAATCTATTATACTCCCAATCTTACAACCCATTGATTTTTAAACCTACCAGAATAACAGAAAAAGTGCTACGCTTATTGATAATATCTTTTCTAATTCAAATAATGTAATCAAAAGTGGTCTTCTTTCATTTCCCATTTCTGATCACCATCCTATCTTTGCCCTTACATCACACCATCAAAATGTTTGTGAAAATAAACAAATCACTTTTAGGAAATATCCATTGAGTGCAATTAATAATTTTAGTGATTCATTGAAAGATATAGATTGGACTGGTATAATTAATGAAAAGGTTGATGTAAATGTGGCTTATAATTTATTTGCAGACAAAATTAGTAGAAAATATGATGAACATTTCCCTGTAAAAGTCAAAAATACAAAAATTCACAAGAACCCAATTAAGCCTTGGCTCTCACATGGTATACTAACATCTGTGAAACAGAAGAATAAACTTTATCGAAATACTTTGAAACACC